>JARYHS010009186.1:84916437-85046761 GCA_031002005.1 Vandiemenella viatica
GTTGAGAGTCGCCGCTCCGCGATAGTTGGCACTCCATATTATGTAGCGGACGACCTTTTTTTTTGGGGATGGCAAAACAAAGGGGGGCGGCAATCTCATAATTTTTTGACCCAGTTCGGAAATTTTCCGAGATCCACCACTGGCTATAGTTATACAGAGGGTGGCATAATCGGTATTGCACGCGGGCGCTCAAACAGCTAGCGGCGGGTCTGAACTCTCTTAACGGTTTTGTGTGCAGAAAACCTAGGTTAAGTCTCTAACTTCGCTCCCCAGTTTGTTAAATTTCGTATGCGAAACTGTGGACATAAATTCGTTCTTGCTAAAGATGCAAGCTATGTTAATTCTGTCTTTCACTCTTTCCATTTTCGTTTCCACACACCACTTAAGAACAGTGTACACTTAAGGTACGCGCTCACTAGGGCGGGTCGCATCGCGTCGCAGAAATACGTCAGCAATCGCTTACCCTGATTCTATTGGAACAACGCACACCACAGGCGGGTCGAGTAGGGGCGGGCCGCGTCGCACTGCCGGATCGCTTGGCCAGGCGTGTTTTTGCGTCTAATGCGCCCTGATGCGACACGCCGCTACCTAGTTTACGATAGGAGTTGCAAGAACACGGACTTATTTTTGTAAGGTACGTTGTAATTACTTTAAATTAACTGTTTTAATTCAATAAAAAAAATGCTTAAATTTGGAACAAAAGTTAAAGGAAGTTACTTTTTGCAATAATAATGCTGGTTGCGAAAAGTTAATAACTTTAAGAACTTAAACAAAGGTGAAAAAAATCACAAAATTTGTCATTTAACGTCCCTTTTTCTTTGCTTGTAGGTTTTTATTTTCTAAATGCTAGCGAAATGGATAAGGAGCACCTTATTTCCTAAAGCAAACGACCAAACGTTCTCAGGAGTGATTGCTTCTTTAAATTTTGTGTTTTGTTTTTCCAAATCTTCATTTAAAATTTCCAACAACTCATAAAAAAAATTCAGTTGAGATCCTGTAGTACTGCAAACTCTCAATAAATCCTTATGTAGAGTGTGATATTCACCGATAATTTTTCGTTTAGAACAAATTTCATGACACCACTGCTTTTTCCGCTTAATTTTCTTCTTGTTTCTTCATCAATTAACATCTTAAAAAGAAGAGCTCTTCGTCTGACGTTTCCATCTGCACTGAACCCGATCGCGACGATTGTAAAAACGCGACTCGCTGCGTTCCGATGCTTCCAGATGTGCGGTTGAAGCAGTTTCGCTCAATGCGATGCGATGCGACCCACCCTAGTGTGCCCGTACCTTAAAGCCTTGGATACACTAGGGGACAAATGGAGCGACATGCTTCGCGACATGCCGCGCGGCATGTCGCTGGACAACACCCTGGAACACTGCCGCGGAACATTTAGCAGACACACTAGTCAGTTGTTGTAGAAATGTTGCCCGAGGAGGTTGTGTTGGTTAGTGCTGCGTACATTATTATATCAAGTAGTTCAGCTAAATGTAAAAGAAATAGAAGGTGGTGGATGCGGAATTACTTACAGCAACGAGAAAGAAGAGTTAACATTCTGAGTGACCTTCGAATGGCGGACGGATCATTTGGAAATTTTACTAGAATGTCAACGTCAGAATTTGAAACATTGATACAAATGATTGGACCTGCCATTTCCAAACAAGACACAGTATTACGTAACGCCGTTGGTCCTCATATTAGACTTGCCATTACATTGAGATACCTGTCGACTGGAGACTCATATGCTTCCTTGTCGTAAACTTTTAGAGTGTCAAGACAACTGATCGGTAGAATAGTACCGGAAGTTTGTAAAGAACTGATAAATGCATTGAAAATTTTTGTAAAGGTGAGTGAATAAAAATATATTTTACTTTTATAAATAAATGATTTTATTTATTTAATATACATAGAGGGTCTAAATAAAAAACTGGAAATGCAATATATTAGTGTTGTCAAAATTTAACATTACTGGGTGTTCGATGAATCCATGTCTAAAACAACTTGTTCAAAGTGCTCATCGAAATGCTCTGGGTCCATATTACTAGATGCAGTACTATATTCCTGATTGATATCGCGCTGCACAGGCAACTGGCTTTCAGAACTAGAACTCTGACCGAATTTTCCCATACGTGCATCAGTCAAAATGTTGTTAATGTAATATTTTGCCACAAGTACAAATGTTCGTCCTTCATTTGACGTCGCTCTGACGCTACATACTGTCCGTAAATATGAAATTCGTCCTGGGCCATCATTTAGTTTCTAGCAAGTTGTATAACTTGGTAAGCCTCCTCCAATCTATCTTCTATTGGGAGGGTTCTTTTGCGAGAAGTTCGAGACGATGAAGGTATCATCACCGTCAGTGCCGGATCTAAGGGGGGCAAACCGGGGCTCTTGCCCCGGGCGACAACTTCTGAGGGGCGCCAAAATCATGTGTTGATGGCATCTTTTTATAAGCGCCAGGGCGAAATATTCATGTGCTGCCAACCTTTTTTTTTGTTAGGTAAAGCGCTGTGGTACACTGACCGCGGCGGCTACTTGAAAGGATGGAAAATTCATTGTTCTGTGACAGAGCGGCCACCTCTATTCACGGAATGAAATTCATTCCGTCATTGTTAGCGGGAACTCCCATTGGATTTATAAATTTTGCCATCTGATGTTCGCTTTCTTGCAGCTGCGTTCGAGTGATTAGCCCAGTTTTGTTTTAATATCTACTTTTGTGCTGAACGAGTTTAAATATTTATTACTGGAAACGAACCATTAATAGGTAAGGAAGAATTTATCGTTATCAAATATCTTAGCGTTTCTCATCCTTTGTCAATCCGAGGACCTGTAAAATGTCCAAAAAAATCTGATCATTAACTTATGTGGGCCTTATTTCTTACCTCTGTATACATTATGAACCAAACCTATCAATTGTTATTAGCATATACCGCCGTTTCTCAAGACATATACCTACAATAAAGCACTCATAAAACGTCGATCTCCAAAAACGTATGTAGGGCAGCCTTATCCTGAAAATACCAGATTTTTTATGGTAGTTGAAATATTAATTGTTTTTAGAAAGTTTGGATTACTAGCTTTTTCTCGCTTACAGGACGCTTGCAGGACGAGACGATATCCATTTATTTTTTTTTTTTTTTATTTTTTTCTGGTTAGTCTAATTCGAGTTGTACAAAAACTTTATTGCTTCTTCGTTGGATCCACTACACGATGGTAAATAATGAAAAATGTACAAAATCCAACTTAAAAGGTAGTAGCCAGACAAGATGTTACAGCCCTATTGAATAATTTACCTGAAGTTGTCAAAGCACTGGAGGAAATTGAAAAATTTTCTCTGGCTGTAGAATCTAAGTATGAATCTGCTCATCTCTTACATGATGTACCGGATTTTTAATTTATCCTCAAATTAACAATTTGGGATAATCTTCTTCGAGAAATTAATAGAGTAAACGTGGAAATAAGGAGGAAATAATCCTTTCGCGTTCTGAGTCACTAATGAAAGGGCTTATTAAGATATTGCAAGAAATGAAACTAAAGCCGATAGAATATTGGGTCTAAGAAGCTACACCTGTAGCACAAAAATTGGGAATCGTTCCGATACTCAAAAGTAAACGAATTTCCAAACAAAAGAGGCAACACGACGAAATCTGCGAGGACGAATCACGAGCAAGACCCCACATAGTTGTTTTCCAAAGATATAAAAGTTGTATTTGACAGAATTTTAACAGAAATAGGAATAAGGGTAGAAAGTACTATAAAACTAAATGAAAATTTTGCCTTCCTTGGTGGCACACGTTAGTAAATATGTCCACAGAAGATCTTAGCAAGCAGATACTCCAAGGACTTAAACGCAATTGATTTCTGCCAAGAACTTGTCGTGTTTAAACAACGAGCTCCATTTTTAATTGGAATCGATTAAACAACTAGTCCATTCCAATTGTTGCAACTAGTGTTGTGACGGATCGTTAAAAATGTATATCCGCGGATACGGAAACAGATACGGATCATTGTGTCTAGATCCGCGAATACGGATATGGATACGGATCTCAACTTTCTCAACCTGGACCGACAGTAGAAAAGTCAACTACGATACATTATCGGTGAACGTCCAGTTTACGCGACGTCTTTTGACCTTGCACTGTGCATGTTGTAAGAAACCGACCATTTATTATGATTCCTTGATTTGCCTCGGGTGGATATTACTCACCACAGAATCCATGGAATCTTGCAGTTTCTGCTACTTAATTGGTCTGTATGATTCAAACAACATACAATAAACTAAGAAAAACTTCATTTCACTTTTCTATATATTTCACTCATCATTTGCTTCACAAATTACACATTCAACAAATCATTAAAAACTCAATATTCTCTCTTATTATGTCGATTACTATTCGAGCGACGAAACCAATTCATGCCTTCGCCCGCCATCAATTTTATCTCTGCTTCTCATCTGTTATTTACCTCCGCCAAAGATTTTCTTGTCACACACACATCTTTGCTCTTGCATAGTAACTATTAACGTATCTTTTCCTTTTACAAAAAATGAAATAAATTAAACACACACACAAAAAACATAGTCTTACCTTTAAATATACAAACATAAAACAATGAAACTGAAATAATAATAATAAAAAAAATGTAAGGAACTATGTTTCCTTACAATGTTTATGTTATATTTTAGGATGACATATGACTGCGTAGATTATATACGTTTCTGTTTTTGGGAAGTTGTAAGTTAAATTAAAATAAAAATAATTTATACAAAAAGTATAGTAGTGTAATATGGAAATATTTTACGATACTAAATGACGAATCTGCTAAATACAAACTCTGCTAAGAAGATTGCCGGCGAACACATTCAGCAGGGAATGTTCTTAAAAACGATAAAAAGAGAATTTAGGAAAACATTTTTAACGAATACATGGAAAAGGCAAAATGTGGGATAATAAAAATAAAATTTATTTAAAACTTTTTAAATGCAGAAATGATAGCTTTATCTGGATTATTTTCAACACGTAGAA
This sequence comes from Vandiemenella viatica, assembly GCA_031002005.1. Lineage (NCBI taxonomy): Eukaryota > Metazoa > Arthropoda > Insecta > Orthoptera > Morabidae > Vandiemenella > Vandiemenella viatica. The sequence goes on from JARYHS010009186.1 coordinate 84,921,462, forward strand.
GATTTGGGGTTCCGACGATTGCTCGATAATGTTATTGCAAATTATGTTCTAAAAGGCAGGAAATATTTTACGGAATTTATCTGCAGCGAACTTTAGGATCGAAAATAAAGACGTGCTGAAGGATTTTGAGAGAGCTTCCTTCACATCCTACATCTGGTAGCTTTTTGGTAAGGTATTTCATTGGTATCCAGAACATTACAAAAGATTTCATAAGGGAAAATATCGTTTTAAAAGCGGAGATACTTGAAGAACGCCAAACGGGAGATTACATTTCGGAAATATTTCAAATATATTTGAAGGGTGGGGAATCCCAAAAAGAATGTGCACTGCATGGTAAGAGATGGAGGATCCAACATGAAGAGTTCCTGCACTTTATCTGAAGTACATCAGCTGCACCTGATTGTTAAAAAAGCTGTTAACAATAATAATAAAAAATTAGGAGGTCTATGACACATGGGTCGCACATATTTAACAAGAGTTCCAAGTGAGCAGTTTTTTCAGTGCAGCAGGAATAATTATGATGCTCATCGTAATAGACTTTTGGGTGACAAAACTGCCAATTTACTCTTTTTGAAGTACAATTTACCAAACTTAATGTTAAATATAACATTTATTTTTTTAAGTTTCTGTAAAAGTGATTATTTTATCTGATGTAAACACTTTAGCATTACCTAAACATAATTTCAGCTAGCAAATCACAAAGATTAGAGGCCTGATCTCAATAAAGATAGTTAAAATAATACCTTAAAACTTGCTACAGTGGTAAGTTACCAGTTACTTTCGTAAACGAGTAAAATAAATGTAAGAACGAAGACTTTTCCGGCGTACGACTGCAATGAAGTCTTCAAGGGTGTACCGCCGGATTGTATTGTGAAAACACGATATTTCGACGACTAGCTCCGCCATCTTCACAGTAGGGTATCTATGGGTCAGCCGACCAGTGCAGATGTCTCCACACCTGAAGACGGCGGAGCTAGTAGTCGAAATATAGTGTTTTCACAACACAATCTGGCGGTACAACCGTGAAGACTACATGGAGTAAAATATAAGTTTAAATAATTAATTTTTGCTATATAAATGTGCCAGACATGAGATTTTGAGAAATATGAAGTAATTGGAATGGAAGTGAATAGTATTTCATAGCTAGATATCTTTAAAATTTTATATACGTGCTTAGTGAAATTCTTTACAAAAGATCCGTTAAAGATCCGCTAATAAAGTAACGGATACGGATACAGATCTTTTTTCCCCCTCGGATATCCGCGAATACGGATACGGATACGGATATCCGGCACATCACTAGTTGCAACACATGTGTAAAAAAGACTAGCAGGAAGCCTTTCCTAATATTTGTATAGCTCTGAGAATATACTGCACGTTACCAATGACGTCCGCAAGCTGCGAGCGGAGTTTTAGTAAACTAGAAATCATAACAACCTACCTGCTATCAACAATGAGGCAGGAACTTCTTTCTAGCCTCGCGATTTTATCAATCGAAAATAGAACAGCTTATGAGACGAATTTTGATAAAGTTATAGACTCTTTCGGGGAAATGAAAGCTCGACGAGTGAAGTTGTAGGAACATTTAGTGCAAATTTTGCTAGGACCTAAGGACTGCAATTGTGAGTACAGTCTGCCGCGTGCGTTATGTATTCTGATTGTGGGTATTACATATAATGCAAGGGAATAAAAGAACTCATTTCCTATTATGTCTTTTGTCTTTTTTATCACATTAGTTTAATAGTACCCAACTGAGTGTGGTATTTTCTTTAGGGGGGCGCCAGCGTGAAGTTTTTGCCCCCCTTCGGAAAAATCCTAGATCCGCCACTGATCACCGTGGGCTGCGGTTCTTGCTGAAATATAGGCTGAGATTCTTGAATGGTAGATTGAAATTCTAGCTGAACGTCATCTTCATTTGGAGAGCTAGGTATCGTGTCCTGGCTTTGTTGGCTCTGAAAAAGTAATAATAAAATAAATTTATACAGTTATTATAAATATTTTGTTAAACATTTTATTATTATAATAATTATACATAAGTAAAACAATAGTAACATGCTATGACTTTCACTATTTTTAGTTGTATGGTTATATATTCCATCTAAATACCTAGTGTGTCACTTCTGTGAAGTTACTGTTTACAGGTAGCCTTGTTAAACTATTTTGTCCGTCTTTTTCTTTATACTTTAATTAACTCTTCTAATTACGTCGCCTTATTCTGACCAAAAGAAATGGTAAAGCTATTCTTTTTTTTATATTATTATTGACCAGAATGTCCCTATTTTTCAGCCTAGAATTTTGTTTAGCTCACAGTAAATATGCATTACAGTGTCACACGTTCCGTATCTAGTGTACAAATGTTTGAAAGTGAAAGCAAGTGAAAACTTTAGGAAATTTCTGAACAGAAATTAATTTTTTGTAAGTTGTTGAATTAGCGAGATAATATTTCGGTATCTTGTGCATTTCCCCTTGTGTTCGGGTTCATATTGCACACGTTCTGTAATTCTCCACTTACGTAGGACGCGTGTTCGATACGCATATAACAGAATTATTAATATTAAAAAATCAAGTATGTTAAGACGCAGAAAACAGGAAGAGACTCGAATGAGAAATTTTGTATCTGATTAAAAACAAATTAAATAAACTGATATTTTAAATATTTAAAGATTGTGTCTTATTACAAATGTGTCTTTTTTTTTTTTTGTTTTTTTGGACAAACTAAAAACACGGATTTTGATGATAGTTCTTGAGGTTTAAATATTAAAATTCTCATGATTTCATTAATTTCTTTAATTGTATTTAATATTTTTTAAAACAAAACGTCACGAGCCACCACAAAAGCGGTGCTCTGAGCTAGTTTTAAATTGCCAGTCGCCTACTGTCCGCCCCTCGCGAGGGTGTCCCGGCCTCTCACCCTGTCACACCTAGCGTTACTTCCTGCCGGCTCACAGCTGCGATCCTACAACAGCTGACAGCCGTCCACAAAATCAATATATATTCTTAGACAGTATACTCTTGCGCAGAGCAAGGAAAAATATTTATATGTTTCCTTACAAACTAATATATTAATAATTATGTATGCTATTTCAGGTTCCAGCTACTGCAAATGAATGGAAGGATAAGGCTTGTGATTATGAAATATTTTGGAATTTCCCACATTGCCTTGGATCTATAGATGGCAAACACGTTTTGATTCAGGCTCCTTCCAATTCCGGCAGCGACTACTATAACTACAAAGAACAATTTAGTATTGTCCTATTGGCTATTGTGGATGCCGATTATAATTTTATTTATGCAAATTGTGGTGAAAAAGGAAAATCTTCTGACAGTGGAGTGTTCCAAGAGACTTCCTTTTATAAAGCTCTGGCTGCTAAACACTTAACTGGCCAGATCCAGAGCCAATACGACAAGGTGGACCAAACATGCCTTTCGTATTGGTAGGAGACAGTGCTTTTGCATTGACAGAACATATGATGAAGCCATATCCCGGTAATCACGACGCGGGGACTACAAAGCGCATTTTCAACTACAGACTATCAAGAGCAAGAAGAGTTGTGGAAAATGTGTTTGGAATTTTATGTGTTGTATTTCGCATATTCCGCACACCAATAGCCCTCCAGCCTGCAAATGCTGAAGTAGTTGTAATGGCGTGTGTACACCTACATAATTTTCTAAGGCGAAATAGTCAGTCCAGATCACTTTACACCCCACATGGAAGCTTTGATTCTGAAAATATGGATCACGAAATTGTGGAAGGATCATGGCGCAGGGAAATTGGACCTCATAATATGTTGAATTTAGATGCTAGAGGAAGACGATATTCTGAATCTGCTATGGAAATAAGAAACAATTTTGCTGAATATTTTGTAAGTGAACAAGGAAGTGTTTCCTGGCAGAATAATTTTTGAGCATAGTTATGATACAGAAAAAATAATCCACCATAGCAATAACAACTATTTTAGCACTGTACCAGTTAAAACAGATGAATAAATAAGTAATCGTGACTTACTTGTGTCTCCAATGTGTCCATGCCACCAGGATTTGTAGCTCCCTTCAGCAGAAATTTCATCGCCTAATATGCAAACCATGCACTGGAATTCACATCGTCTTGTCCGCTACCAGTAGTTTTCGCAGATGCCAACTTCTTCTTTTCACGAATAAATTGTGAGCGAAGAGTATGTACTTTGGCCTCTATTTCTTTTCTTGGTAATTTTAAAACATTGGTAATAACCTCCCATGCGTCATTTTTCTTTATTTTATTTCTATAATCACGGTTTGAAGTGTCCCACAACAACCCATAATTCTGGTACAGCTCGATTAGTTGAAGCACCATATCGTTTGCCCACAACACCAACATGGCAAGCTACGCACACGACTGCACTCGGGTACAAATGTCGCGGGACTGACGCGATGTTTTCGCTCTGGAAGCGGCAACATACAACATGCCGCGCGGCACGTAGATGTCGCGCAAATTGTTGCACACAACATTGTGGGACAGCGGGGAACGTTGCAGCGTCATCCAGACTCAGTGTTGTGCGTCAGATTTGTCCCCTAGTGTATCCGGGCCTTGAAACTGCCCGCGCGCCAAATAACCGGTTCGAACATGGCTCGCGCGGCGGCCGCGCAAAGTCGATACACAGCGTAATGGGCAATTAAAAGTGTCACCATCTGTTTGTGAAACGGGTAACCTATGATCTTTTTACTATGATTGCATCCTTATTCGTTTTACAGTTCTAGCTGTACTAGGCTAAACACGCGACCACAGAAGCGCTGTGTACGAAAATATCTCTATTTGTCTCTCGGATAATACCTAGCCTTTGGTAGTTCCTCCGGTTCCCTTGCCATTTGGTAAGAAGTACACTGTTGTCTACTGCTAGTGACATCGATGAAAGAAACTGTTTTTTCCCTAGTTGTTAAAAAACATGCATTTCGTAACTACCTATGAAACATATCGTTGTTGAATTTCAAAGAATTGTAGATGATTATCACGGTAACATTATTGGTGTTAATAATGTTAGGTATACACAGCCTCTGCTTTATTTAGATTGTTGCGTTATCGGAAAAACTATTATATATTCCTTCTCTTCCAGGATAAAAGATTTGGGTCGATGTTCACTGTTAGGGTGCGTGCATAAACCACGTAGCTCCATTTTGGCCTCCTGTGAACCCCCCCTCCCCCCCCATGTAATCCTACGTGGCTTTTGTCTCTATCCCCCCCCCCCCTCCCGTAGCACGTAGCTTTTTTCCCTTTTGATTCCAGAAGACATTTTGTACTGTTTCCTCTTGTAAGACTATTGTAAATTACATAGGGGACATCCATTAATTACGTGAGATGAAACAGGGGGGGGGGGTCCTGCGAAATCTCACCAGGGGGGAGGGGGGGTCTACGGAAATCTCACGTAAGATTTTGCGAAAAATTTGGGGATAGTAGAGCCAAAAAAGAAAGTCTTCAATTTGCGCCAAAGTCGAATTTAGGAGGGTATTTCGTCAAAAAAGTTAGGGTGTGACCTAAAGAAAAAAAAAAAGGTCTACAAAAGTTTCCAGGGCGATTTCTAGGGGGGGTTCTCACGGACCAGATCTCCAGAGGGGGGGGGGGAGTTACAGCCAGATCTCACGAAATCTCACCAGGGGGGAGGGGGGGTCTAGAAATCCGGAAAAACACCTCACGTAATTTGTGGACGCCGCCATACGGGGATAATTAACTGAGGGAAATAAATATTCACATGCTGTTCTGAGTTCAGTTCCTCATTTTAACTGTGAAAATGTTATGAAAGGAAAGTTACGTGGCCTGGCTCGAAAACCCCCACCTCCTCCAACGTAGCTCAGCGTAGCTTTCCAGCTAACCTCCCCCCCCCCTTCCTGGACCGTGCCACGTAGTTTGTGCACGGTCCCTTATGGTTGCTTCCCACGGACCTTGGTTTTTCAAGCCGCGCCATGCATTCGAATTGTACCGGTAAGCACGTGCCAGAGGCTAGCCCTTTCCACCTTGCAGCCACCTCCCCTCCACGTTGCCTAGTGTCGTTTCAACTACCCGGGCGTTTGATGTTTACCAACTGGGTGACGTATAGAGGTTGCGACATCCCTGCAAGTAGAGTAGGCTCCCTTTCCACGGCCGGCTGTTGATAGCTTGACCGGGGTGGCCGGCAAATGCACGTGCCGAGGGAATCCACCTTTAGAGGAATCCTAGCTAATTTTAAATTTGGGTGGTTTTACCCGGCCCTGTAAATGATTTCTACCTCACCAGACTTGTTGTCACTCTGTTACAGAATCAACGTTTTAGTACCGATTTTTAAGGTACTCTGAGGGAAAATAAGGGCTTCCACACTGTAAAAAGTTTTACTGCGTGTTATTGCACGTGTGTATTGCAAGCTCTATGATGATATCTTGTTTGTATTGCGGATGAAAGGCTAAATAAGGGAGTGAATAGCACCCAGTTTTGGCGTATAAGACCTAAAAGTGCAATGAATCCGCAAAGTTGAACTTCTCCATCCGGAGGACGAATCACCTCCAATGGTATTGTATGTCTTCATACGCACTGTGCAGGAATTTGATACTCAAACTAGAATTTAGTACACGGTAAGGCAACTAGAAATTATGCACCATCAACTATCCTAGCCTGCTGGAGAAATACTGGATGGTATGAATTTCTTGCACCATTGGGACCATCTAATACTGTCAACATGAGTCGCAGTTCACACCTATGAGAATGTTCCCTTTAAAAAATTTCAAAGTGAATGATTTGGAACAACATCGGTGGAAAAAGCTAACTAAAATTTCGATGTGTATTCAGAGAAGACGTGCAAATTAACAACGCTATGGAAGAGTATACACGACGAACATGAATTTACATAATGGACAATTCCACGGTGAAGATACTTTTGGATGGGGATTTTTTATTAATTTTTTTTTTTTAATTAAATTGCAATGGAGAGCATGTTCCGGTGGCAATTTCCCTAAACACTCATCTTCCCCCATTTCTGCATCCACCTACATTTACCCTTTACAAATTTTAACTTTAAATTCTTTCAACGTTTTTGGCAAATTATTCATCATTTCTCTTCGTAACTTATTCCAATCCCTGACACCTTTACCTAAAAAAGAGAATGTTCCTACACCCTTGTGCTGAAATCGAGTACCAGCTTGTGGTCATAGTCATCTTTTCCCTTCCAAGCATTACTTTTAATTCTTACACCAATATCTTTCCATGTCTCATCACCAATATACGCCTTGTACACTCCCATGACCCTCTTCACCCTCCTTCTGTCTTCCAATGAGGCCTATTCCAACTCTTTTATCATATCTGTTACTGATTGCGTTTTGCGATTATTTCCAGAAACAAATCTAGCAACCCTTCTTTGCATCTTCTCCGACTCCTGTATTTGATACTCAAAATGTGGGTCCCATACTACACTACCATATTCAATCAAAGGTGCCCAACAGTGCGACGACAATGACTAAGAACAAACAATAACTAGCCAAATATTAAAGTTTTTAACGTCTTAGCCATTGATTCTCATTCTTTATGCTCATATTTTAATATTTTAGAATAAAAATGTCGACAGGGTAACTTCATTCCAAATCATCTGTAATTTTTATTAAACGTCATGAATACTGACTATACATTCAGGGTTATAGTGTGTCAAGTACATCTGCTTTGAGAGGGCCGTCGGATCGAAGGGTTCCCTATGCAGGAACACTGAACTCAGACACTTGACTAGTCATAGGTTCAAACCGAGCGTATGGCACTACGCCTCGTCGACGTCGAGGTCATTAGAGGCGGTTGGAACTGGGGACAAGAAACGGAAAGGAATTCGGTCATGGATTTTTTGAAGGAAGCACCCGGCATTCGCCTGTAGTGATTTGGGGAAACCATGGAAAACTCAATTCTGGATGTCTGGACGGGGATTCGAACCGGCGTCCTCCCTAATGAGAGGCCAGAGCGTTAACCGCTCACTCTCCAAGCTCGGTATCTAACTGTTGGTACAACTACTCAAACACTGAAAACTATTTGGCCAAAGTTGTCATATATATTTAAACTTACCACTTTTCTTGCTCGATGTATGTGATGCTGTGTCCTCGGCGCTGGCGGTGAAGAGCCGGATGCGCTTCCCCGCAGCATTTCCAATTCAGCGCGTCGCATCGTAACCGCGGATTTGCCTGCAGACCCGTGCGTGGGAGGGCGTTTCCGAGCAGCTGCACAACGCCCCTCGTTTAATGCCTGGCCGCTTCGACTTAATGGCATCCGGTAAGTTGTTCAACATGGAACGCAGCCTGCAGTGGCAGCGTCTCCCGCCCTCAAGTTCCGCAAGTGTCGGGCAGGCAACGTTACGACGTCACCAACAAGTAGATAGCGACCTCAAGCGGCTACTGTTGCGACAAGGCAAATCATAGTAACTGAGGCAAGTTGTTGTTACGTCTTATAAAAAAGTTTAAAATACCACTTTCTCTTACTGTTTCTATCATGGATTCAGACCCTTTCCACCGTAGTTGCTTCTCCATCGCACTTAGAAACTTCCCTTGATGCCTTAAAAGTTTACTGTGCTTTACTGGAATCATATACTCTTCACATTCGGGTTTTACATGGTTTCTACAGATCACTCCAGGCAAATGCCGGGATGCTTAATTTAAAAGGCGATGGTCAAATTCCTTCCCGTTCCTTGTCGCCAGTCCTTTCCTGCCTCTAATGACATCGACGAGGCGTAAAGCCATAAAAAAAATAATTTGACTTTCTCCCGTGCCAAAACTTTGCTTTGTTCGTGTGAAATAATGTAATCTGTTCCGTGGTTCAGAGCAATCCTTAAAACAGTAGGTCCTTGTCGAATTACCCATGATAAACGAATACTCTGATCATGTCAGTTTTTTTTTACCATAACCACTTCCAACAATTTAACCCAACCCGTATGACTCGAAATGATACGCAACGTTTTATTGATAACTGTTGTGATATTTTCATATATATAAATCCTTTCCTATTACCTCCAAAACTTTTTATTTTACTTCCTATGCATCTGTGCAATCTGTTCTGAAAGTTCTGCATTAGTAATATATTTAAAATGATTAAATCGTTTTTTTTTTTCTCTTGCCTCGAAATTGGAAAGCTTCATTTCTATAAGATGTTGTTATACATACGTGCAGCTTTAGAAAATTCTTTTTGTTTTATAACAAATTGTCCGCTCATTTGTATATGTCTTTTAACCAAATACTCTGTGCAAATTTGACCTTGATAAAATTATAATGTTACGGAGACGTTTAAAGAGACAATTAGAATACATTGATATAAAAGCTAAAATTTAAAATCTTATTTAACTTCAAGTAGATTTTTTCGTGCGAGGCTACTGCAGTAAATTCAAAATGTCTAACTTTTAATAGGCACGGTTGACAAGCTCTGGCCTAACAATCGGCAGAACGCGGTTTCAAATGTCCGTCTAGCCATACAGATTTCGATTTTTCGAGGTTTGCAGTAAGGTTCCTTCAAGAAAAGGGCATGATCGAATTACTTCCCGTTACTTGACCCCATCATCTTTTACATCTGATAACCTCTATTTCTTCAAGGCGTAAAGCCCCCCCCCCCCAAAAAATAACACTTTAGCCTAAATATTTCGATCACCTTGTAAGTTTCTGTATGTTTTTAGAAAGATATGAAAATGTACTTCGTTTTCAGTTCTTCTTTACAGTATTACCTTCATCTCTTATTTTTACCTCTACAAATCAAATTATACTACTTTTCCTTAAGTTTCCAGAGTCAGATTAGTTCAAATATGATATTTATTTAACCCTCTATGTCCACCTCTGGTTTTTCTTAGATACCACCGCTGTAAATCAAACTAATGTTAAAAAATGTACCTTAAGAATCAACTCCATTTTTTTAAATTATAATCTCAACATGAAACAAAAGTCTTCTACTTATCTTACTATCTTCCATTTTCAAATGACAATCAGTTATCTAATACAACTTTCATATTGATGAATAAATAACGCCAAAGCAGTTGACTTTTTGTGTGTTTATTGATCTCCCGGGAGATCAATAAACACACAAAAAGTCAATTGCTTTGGCATAATTTATCTATCGATATTATCAGCAATTGAGGAAAATATCCACAACATCCAGATACAACTTTCATAGTTTACTAACTTTAGCATTATACTAATCTTCTGCCCTCAGGCTAATATTTTCCATTACTAATCCCGCCAGGATTTTCACAGCTTCTCCATTAAGTTTTTTCCATCCACAACTTCTCTCATTTCATTTTCTCTTCAACTACATTTTTTATCTTCTACTGTTCTTTTCACCAAGGATCTCGTTACCTCTCTAGTATTTAATATCATAACTACTAAATAAATAAAAACAATTTTACTAATAAAAAAATCTCAAATGGTGGAGTTGTGTACCTCACAACCTGTTTTCGAAATATCTGAATTTGTGTTTGAGTTAGGTAAATATTGAAAGCCAGATTCTAATCTAGATTTGAGTAAAGATGTTGAACTATTTAAATAAGAGTTAGGAAGAATTTTGAGTTATCTTTGTGGTACAAAATTTTTCCACGTATTACATTTACTTCCTAGTGACTAGCTGATTCTCGTGTTTTATTAGCTGGTTCGTCGCAAGTAAAAATAGATGTAAGCTCAGTTAATTAATGTATTTTGTCTTTACATTCTCCTAGTTATTGTTATCGAACAAGTCGCAGAGTAACCTTTACATTGACCTGTATAGTGGCACGATTTAGAAGAGTAGCTTGCTCAGGAAGTGATACTGCATGCACAGTAGTGACGCACTGCGATAATACATTTACGTGATGCAGCCCCAGTGAATATCGCTGGCGAGTGCTTTGTATCTACAGGTTAAGTGCCTGCTAAGCGGACTGTCTATCTGCAAGGTGTCGGGAGACACTATCGCCTATCTGGCGGTTTCAGCTTACTCGCTGACTTCATGCAACAGCAGGTAGCCGTATCGACATCTGCCAATTTCTCTAATCTGTGGAGTTTGTAGGCGAATAAGTGACAGTGTAGATACACTAAATGTTGGCCTGTTGTCCCCCCCCCCCTCCCACCCTCATGCTCCAGTCACTGATCGCACCGATGTATGATGGTATGTTTCCTTTTGTAGAGGAAATGGTATCAACGAAATACCTTCAACCTTTTTACCGTCTGCAGGAATAGTGAATCATATTACGAGTTTTAGGAAACCCGTCAGTGTGCTTCAGTGCGCTGAGCCACAGCAAACTGGTTCGCCGAGGTTCTGGATGCGGTTTTTAGGTGGTTTTCCGCAGCCATAAGAGCGAATTCCGGAACAGTCCTTAGCCTCATAAAATACACATTTCACACACACACACTCACACAAAAAAACCCACTTACTACACACGTTGTTAAACATTTCACAACCAGATGGCAATTTTGGAAACTAAGGGATGCAAAAATATTGTGAAGAGAGTATGGTGGGGTGTATATATATATGAATAACGATATTGATAATGGGATGTAAAATAGTTTCCTTCTGGATAATATAGTACCTTAATCCCACAGAATGTTGAGGTAGCTTCATCCTTAACATCTCCTCTATTCATTGACGTGATCATAGTATAAAGGAAATATGACAGTTTCACTATAAACCTGTCAGATCAAATTTTTGCGAATGCCGCTTTTTATACACATTAACATTTTATCAGTTAACGGCATGGTTTTAATTACTTAACATTCCGCGTCCATGTAAACATCACTTTCGTTTCTCATAGTTTTCAGCGGATTTAATTCCTTGTTTTTTGGTTAATATTAGATCTTAGTTCATATAAAATTCATGTCGAAAGACTGGTCAGAATATAATTACCTCCCAGGATTGTCACTGGTACCAAAGTAAAAGAAAATACGTGTAAACTCTAAACTGAAATGTACCAGAGTTTCAATTGGTCACGTAATCCGCCTCTGTAATTGGCGTAAGTAATAAGGATTGAGGGAATTTCAGATATTATATCGAATCCGAACCCAGAAAATTGTACAAAGCAACTTGTTCTGGCAATGAAAGACGGGATAAGGATTCATAAAAATATCTGCACAGGTCGAGATGTGAATCGGGAACACGCCGACTCGGCATCAGACACCTTGCAGGTGGCTCTAGAATTTATTTATTTTTTCTTATGGCTTTACGCCTCGTCGACGTCGAGGTCATTAGAGGCGGGGTGGGACTGGGGACAAGGAATGGGAAGGAATCGGTCATGGCCTTTTGAAGGAAGCATCCCGGCAATCGCCTGGAGTGATTTGAGGAAACCATGGAAAACCCAAATGTGGATGCCCGTACTGGGATTCGAACCGGTGTCCTCCCGAATGCGAGGCCTGAACGTTAACCGTTTACCCACCACGCTCGATCTCTAGAATTGAATGCAAATTAACGACAGGTGCTCGCGGCTGCACCTGCGAATAATTTGTGCCAACGTCCACCACCACTACGTCCACTGGTTTTTATAGCGGCAACCAAAATCTTGTAGTTGGCTTTACCGTGCCGCTTTGTCAGCATACTAAATTGAAGCCAGACTATTCCAGCCATGTGGAAGCTATTCAAAGAAACGTGGAGCGACTGCTTCACACAGCACGATCCGGCTGATCCGTCTTGGAATACCGAAGCGAATGCTGAGCGCGGGCTTAGATTTATCTGCCTTGTCTGTTGGGGCCGGGCGGACTGTTGAGTTGTGTCCTCGGAGTCCACAAGAGTTCTTCCCGCACACATGTTGCACAGAAAAACGGGAATGACTAAAGAAATTAAAACATTTGAACACCGCGCAATATTTCAATAACAATTTTTTCGACAACGGCGAAGCAGCGCATGTTACTGCATTGCCACATTTGCACCTCTGACCATGAGCATTTACAGTGTGTTACAAAAAGGTACGGCAAAACTTTCAGGAAACATTCCTCTCACACAAACAAAGAAAATATGTTATGTGGACATGTGTCCGGAAACGCTTACTTTCCATGTTAGAGCTCATTTTATTACTTCTCTTCAAATCACATAAAACATGGAATGGAAACACACAGCAACAGAACGTACCAGCGTGACTTCAAACACTTTGTTACAGGAAATGTTCAAAATGTCCTCCGTTAGCGAGGATACATGCATCCACCCACCGTCGCATGGAATCCCTGATGCGCTGATGCAGCCCTGGAGAATGGCGTATTGTATCACATCCGTCCAAAATACGAGCACGAAGAGTCTCTACATTTGGTACCGGGGTTGCGTAGACGAGGGCTTTCAAATGCCCCCATAAGTGGAAGTCAAGAGGGTTGAGGTCAGGAGAGCGTACTAACATACTAACGAAACTAAAATGAGCTCTAACATGGAAAGTAAGCGTTTCCGGACACATGTCCACATAACATATTTTCTTTGTTTGTGTGTGAGGAATGTTTCCTGAAAGTTTGGCTGTACCTTTTTGTAACACCCTGTATAACACACAGTGTGAATTGAATCTGAATGTTACAACTGGTGGCTTCCCCAAGTCAGTTTCCGCCTTCACACCAGCTGAATCCTCTTCAATCCGCCTTAATTCAATGCCCCACGTGATTCTGCTGGTCAGAATTTTCTTCTTTGAAGCAGTCATGAATCAACAACCAGACGCGATGGATGTGGAACTTTTGATTATGAAAGTGGAAGAAATAGTAATGTATGACGCGAGTGATAAAAACCACAGTAACATAAATTCTATTGCTTCTGTGTGGAAAAAAATTGAGGATTTGTTTCATGAATCCACAACCTACACTTTTTCTGTTTACGCCGTTGCCTCCTACGAAACACAAAAGTGTTAATTATGTGTAATTAAATCCATGCTGGAAGCGCAAAAGCAACTGAAATAGGATACTAGAAAAGGAAAAGAAAAAGCGGATTTGATTAGGATTGACCTGATTTGACTCGGCTGACGTAAAGGTTTGGAGATCACGAATTAGACTTAACGCTCTGGCCTCGCATTCGGGAGTTCGCCGGTTCGAATCCTCGTCAGGGCATCCAGAATTGGGTTTACCATGGTTTCCCCAAATCAGTCAAGGTGAGTGCCGGGATGCTTCCGTCAAAAGGTCCGAATTCCTTATGGTCCCTTGTTCCCTGTCCCATCTCACTTCCAATTTCCTCGATGTCGACGAGATTCATTTAATGTGAAGGGAGCCTCAGTTGTTACTTCATACGCGCTAAGGTTTGGGGTTTAACCCAGAATTTCGGTGCTCAATCTGGTGACTAGGAATTGTGGACCACCACTTCTCCTACCCTGCACCACCAGGGTTCAAACCAGCTCTGTGTCAGCATTGGACACCATTACGGCGCAGCAACCAACTGAGCCAACAAGCAACAGCGCGAGGCGAATCTTGTTGGTGGAATTCCGAACTTGAGGGTAAGCGGAAATGCTATGGCCTACTACTCCGGAGGACGCAGGTTCGAATCCCCGTCCTGCCAATCAGATTTCGGTTTTCCATGGTTTCTCGAACTTCCTCCAGGCGAATACAGGAATAGTTCCTTCAAAAAGACATTGCAGAATTATTTCCCTTTCATTGACCCAGCCCTTTCCTGCCTTAAGTACTTTTCAAGTTTTTTTCCCTTATTATTATAGTGTTTCTGCGTTTATTTCATACATTCAGGGAGTGGTTTAATAATAGAATTATCTGCGGAATAATACTACGGATGTTGTACGGAAATCTGTCTAGAAATCTAAATATATTTTCAATGTCGGTACATTATATATATACTCTCCACTGTACCAAGCAGAATTCTATTTTATCATTTTAAGAATTCATGAACTACAAGAAATTTTGCGTTTAATTTCCTACGTTCAGGGAGTAGTTTAATAATAGAATTATTTGCGGAATAAGACTACGGATGTTGTACGGAGACCTGTCTAGAAATCTAAATATATTTTCAATGTCGGTACATTACATATATACTCTCCGCTGTTCTGTAATGCAGAAAATCTTGACCGCTTCAGTTTCATTGGCAGTGTACATAGTTGTAATACGAGGAATTAAAATCACATCGACAAAATTTACAAGGAAATGCAACTTTGAACACAGTAATGACATTCTCTGAAGATTTTTATGTCATTCGCGAAAATTCAATCGCTTAAATTCCTAAATAAAGAGATTTTGCTCCAGAGTATATTATACTTATTTAGACAATTTGATTCTTGGAATCCGATAGTTGAAAAAAATTTAGAAATAATCTTTATTTCTAGGGGTGGATTAGGAAGGCGAGAAAAAAAGTTATGTACAGCCACTGGTATGATTTCTCTTTTTTTGAAACTGTTGTATCCACAGAGGAAGCAATTAACAATACTGTCTGGAAACGACATTTAAGTGTAGTAGCCAATATGTAATGTTACGTGTGTACTTTTGGATTTTTCGTTCGTTACTAAATCTTCAGTAGTTGGTAATATTATTTGGTTTGTGAAGAACTATTTGTACCGTTGCACATCCCCTAGACTGTTTCCAAACGAAAGTTTCTAATCTGGTCAAAAGTAATCGGAACAAATTATCACCTCACAAGCTACTAGCAGCATCCGACTTCCGGCGATTGTTGCTAAGTTATATTATTCTGAATATGTTGAAGAGTAGGGAAGCTCGTTCTTCGCACCATCATCAAGATGTCACTCCTGTTCGTTAATTAGGCTTTAGGCTGCCGCTACCCGGAGAAACAATGATGTGAACGAAAGATTCCACGATAAAAACAAGTTCTGGAACAGGCTGCGATGGCGGCAGGAGATTTCGTCAGCCACTTGTAACGCTTAGCGCTTAGCTTGACAGGTTCCAACCTGGGTACGCCCACTCTTAATTATGAAGTTCTCTGTCAGAGTTCCTTATCACAGCTAGCCGTGATAAATGCGAGTCACGTCATAATTACCTTTAGATAAATCCTCTGTCATTACACGTTATGCTTAAAATGTTTAGAAATCAAAAACATTTCTCTTTTACAGAATTACTAACGCTACAAATAGAAAGAGCCCAAAATTATTGCGAACTTCTATTATCAGTCCTTACGAGAGGATGATAGGTATTTCACAAAATCTCTGGCGATATAGGTGTAGTATGTCATACACTGTTTACGCGCTTAAAATTGGAGCAGCACCAAAAAATTAACATAGAGCCACAAGACATATCACATATTTTACATCAAACTGTGAAAACCATGTTTTTGTGTAATGCCATAACAAGCAGACGAAACGAATCCAGATTTATATACAAGAAAAGTAAAAGAGACAAAATATAGATCTTCATTCGTTTCTCCTACTTGTATTTAATATTATGTATGTATTTTAGTTTGTCGTTCATGATAAGTATGTTGCTTAATGAGGGGAAATTTAAACATTTTGTTGAAACACTATTTACTTCATATTGCATCCCGAATTATTCATCTACTGTTTATGGTACTTTAGATGACTGGATGTTGTGGCATAACGGAAAGAGTTTTTTAAATTAAAATATAAACATAGTAATAATGATAATTTTCCATACCCAATTAAATTTTAATTCTTAGGCATAAATAGAGTTGAATATCGATTACTCCTTAAAAAAAAAAAAAAAATGTTTTGGTTGTCATGATAAGGCAGACAAAAAGAGAGGGTTGGAACAGTGAGTAACGTGTGTATTAGTTGTTACGAAACAAAAAAGAAACAGTCAATGGATGCCTAGTCTCTCTGATGTAGTTCGGTGAGGAAACAAAAAAAGGACAATATCAATAGTTTGAACTAGTTGAAATATAAAAGAATACATTCCTTAATTTCGGGATACTTCAAGTTCGAAACAAATCGAACAAGACTTGTTCCCCGGCTTCCGTATTCATAAACGTCTATAGTTATCCGAAATAGCCACAAATCCTACGTCTCACACAACTGTTTTTGTAGTTAAGACTAAATTTCACATTGTCTGAAATCTAAAACAATTCGAATACTCAACCGAATATTATTTGTCTTTTATAACATCAATCTGCCTGTGTGAATGATTGAAAAAATTATTTGTGTTATGTCGGGACAAAATGTGTGGAAAAATTTAACGATTTTTATATTGTTGTTGTTTATTTAAGTTATTCCTGAATCTTTGTTGTTTTCAGCTTCAGTCTGTTTGATTTTGGAGTATAGGCTGATAGTTTGTTGCTGTTCTTTAATTGAATAGTACCAGATACATGCCAAATTAAAATCCGTATTTTCTATACTATATTTGAAATTATATTTGTTCTTAATAGCAAGCTTCGTTAATATATTACCGAGCTAGGTGGGTGAGTGGTAACTCTTGTGTTTGGTATTCTGGAATACGCGGGTTCAAATCCATCCGTTTATCCATACTTCGGTTTTCCATAGTTCCCCGAAATCACCCTAGGGTAATGCCGGGATGTTTCCTATAAAAGGCGATGACTGGATTGCTCCTTGTTCCTTGACCCCACTCTTCTCCCGTCTCTAATGACCTCGTTGTCAAAGGGACGTAAAGCCTCAAAACAAAGTTAGTGTATCTGAACGGTCTGGTGACCCTGTTAGTCAAGGTCCTTGGTTCGAATACCAGTATAACTCAAAATTATTTTGAATGCTTAGAATTAATTTATATCACCGTATAACATAAGAAGTAAAGACGTGTTACATTTGATATATGTTTATAGTAAAATCGACTATTCTCATCCTGCGTCTTAAACAGTGAACATATTTTAATTTAAACTTGTTCAAGAAAGCAGGCTCAAGGATGGAATTTCCAAAGCTCCAGAAAAAATGTGATTTCTTTACATCATTTAGGGACGTCCCCCTTATGGAGATATCTGGTGGAACCCCCCCCCCCCACCCCCACCCTCTTATGGTGAGGTGAGACTTTGAGGTAAACCTCCCTCCTGTTGAATACCTCGAAAGTTTTGGAAACCGTTAATCCATTGTGAAATTTCGAGTATATAGGCCTACTCGTAATTTTCTGTGCAAATCCATCGTCAAAGTTTTACAATTAAAGCCTTAATTTTCCATAAAAGAAAATAGAAAATTGAATTTATTGGGAAAGTCTGGAAGATAATTTATGCCTTAACAAGAAATTTTCCGTATTTAACAAAAGACGAGAATTTTTCAAACTATCTAAAAAGTTGTCTATACCTCAGACTTATCCATAGCTATAATTATTTGTAATTATCATTTAGCTTGAAATAAAATCTTACGTTCAAATGTGTAACCTTTAATTGCACAACACAGAAACTTGGTACGTACAGATAAGATGCGGTGTCAACTATAAAATTTCGTCACAACCTGAAGATATGCCTCATTCCAAACCTTTGAATCATTCTAACCTCCTTATCGTCCCTCAGTTTCACTGTAGGCTATAAAGCTGTAAAAAATATATATGATATGAATCCATAATTAATTCCAGTTATTAGTAGAGTATAATTTTTACTTTGTGAATTACCAACAAATTGTTCCTAATTTAGCGGTACAGTGGCTAGATTGATTTATCTGAGTACTCTTTCAAGAATTTATCAAAGATATGACAACTTAAGTGCTTTAATTTTTGGCCATGCAAAGCACTCGGTGTTACTGTTTAAGTTATTTCCCAAGTTATTTATCAAATATAACTTGTGGATTTTAATACAGGTACTTTCGATCTTAATTCCCATCACACATATAGAATAACAGATGTTATCATTGTGTTTGTGGGATTGGTAGTAATGGTTTAATTTAATTTCGCACGCTCCGGTGGCAATTTCCCAATACACCCATTTTTCCCCCATTCCTGTACCCTCCAACTTTTGCCCTCTACATATTTCAACTTTAAATTGTTTCAACGTTTTTGTTAAATTATTAATCAATTCTCTTGGTAACTTATTCCAATCCCTGACCCCCTTACCTACGAAAGAAAATCTTCCCATACTCTTGGGACAGAAATTGAGTGCCAGCTTATGATCATGGTTATCTTTTCCCTTCCATGCATTACTATTCATTCTTAAACTAATATCTTTCACGACCCATCACCAATATACCCCCATGACTCTCTTCACTCTCCTCCTGTCTTCCAATGAATCCCATTCCAGCTCTTTTATCATATCTGTTACTGATTGTATCCGCGATAATTTACAGAGACAAATCTAGCAGCACTTCTTTGCAACCCCTCCAACTCCTGTTTTTGATACACATAATGTGGGTCCCATACTACCACCACATTAAAGCAACGGTCTAACGAAAGTTTTGTAACCAAGTTCGTTTACTTCTCTCGTACATCCCCTCATCACTCTCTCGCTTGTGCTTGAGCGGGTGTCGACGTTTGGACACCAAGAAGGAAATATTCCAGATAAGTCACTTAACATCTAAACTGACATGAACAGCTGACACAGCATACACGAGTATCATTTTGGTATGACACTACTCAAGTTGCTTTGATAAAACTGATCGTTTGATAATATTCTACTTCACCGTTGTTGATACTACGTGCAAAATTTTGAGACTTAATCGTTGTATAAAATAACACATCAACCAACTAATTATACATATTATGACGGTGAAAAGAGTAAGAAGAAATTGTTTTGAATTTCTCTCCTTTTAGTACTGTTCAAAGGTTCTAACGATCAAATGAATTGATTGGGACAGCATATTAATTAATTAATTTACAATGCATGTTGTCAAAATGTAGGTCTATCTTTATTCCTCGTCCGTATTATCCTGGCTCCAAATATGCAATCCTATGTGAAGGCGTGTCTTACTTTGAGACCACTGCACGTAGGAGCTCCAGCAAACGGTTTTACAGCCTGAATAAAAATTTTTTTTTCTACAGATCACTATGAGTTACGTGGAGCCCGATAAAAAACATTGTCCTGAATATAAAATACAAGAGTTTTAGTTTCTAACCTATGTTTTGGCTCAGTACTATATGTTTCCAAGTATGTAAACTTGTATCCATGCATTAAGCATATGTTTCGGTTGGTAATGTAATTTAAGTACGTCAGCAAAGGTATACGGGATGCTTTTTAATCTTAACTTCGGTATCAGTTTCATCTTAAAAGGTAATCCTGCCAGCAAACATTAAAAGTATTGAAGGTGCAGCAAAATCGCTATAGGATGTTGATTAATGCTGTAGGCATGTTAGCTGTTTCCAAGGATACTTGCACAATACTTACATGCATAGAGGTAATACAAGAATTGAAAAAGCGTTTAAAGAATGTCTTTAGGCAGCCTCATTAAAGCTTGTATGGAGCTCCTAAAATTTGCAGAATGAATTTCTCGGCAAATTTCAGAGAGACCTGTTCTTTAATAAACAATAACAAAAGGCAAAACTCAATACGAGGTTCGGTACACATTGCCTCGGTGTAAGCTGATACTAAAACACTGGTTTCTCGGTCACCAGGCTTATCAGTATATCCTTGGCCTTGCTCAAAGCTTCTCTGCAATAAGAGCTTAGCAGAGGCTAGTACAAGGCTGACCCTAATCAATGTTAATGAAGTCAGGTGGCAGGTTGTCGGTAAATGTTGTACCTTAAGCTCCACTTCGCATATGACAACTACAAAAAAGCGACGTTAAAAGTCTCTTTACTCCACTGGAACGCTATCTGTGATAAAATGAAACAGATCATTTCTAGTTTCATTAACAGAAATAACTATAGCCAAACGCTGATAGAAAATTAACATATACTAGTGGCACGTATGGAAACTGTTCACTTCCAAGGCTAGGTCAATATTCTGCGTTATCCTTGCGAATAAAATACGACGACGCGAAAAAAATTAATAGTGGTGTTGCTGGTTTCAATTAGAATGAAAAAATAACCATTTCATTTGTTATAATCGTTTATTAATAAATTCTGAGGTAAGAGATTAATACGGAACATAGATTAAAATTGATAGGTCCTAGTTTTGTGTTGAGATTTCGTAGCGTATTAATTGAAATATTGAATCGAGCAGTCGAGGAAATGACATCATGTTACCTGTGCAATATCGACACATCCAGAGAAAAAACTCTAGGGCCAAAACTTCGATTTATAAACAAATAATGCAATTTGCAATTCCAAATTAAGAATTAACCGTCAGTGGAGAGCTTAATATTTAGAATTGCGCTTCATTTTCCGATTTTGGTTACGTTTGAAGGGAGAAGAATATAAGATATGAAACTTCATAGAACTAAAGAGATAAGAGTTTGGTGTGCCGTAATATTCAAGATGAATAACAGTTCATATTCCATTATTTTTGACGATTTTGTATATCACTTATCTGATTAACATTCAGATTATAAAGGATAAGCATATGTTGATTCTGTTAAAGATTCCCAGTATGGTTATTTCTACTTTGTTTAAGGGATGCCTTTTTTCCCCGAGATCTTTTGCTGTAATATCAAAAGCGCCAAACTTAGTCGCTTTGACAATGCAGCTTACACTAAACAAATTTAAAATTAAAACTAACTGGATAAGTTGTTATACTGAGAAATAAATAATAATAATATTATTTGCGGATAAGCCCATTAGGACTACGCAAAGTACTCAGAAGCGTTTGTTCGCTTTCCTTTGTGCCCATATTTCCTTCATACGCTTGCTATGGGCTTCTTTTCTCCCATCAGACCATGTTGTTCCTGATCTTTTCTTTAATCTTTCCTCCCGGTCAACTTGCCACTTGTGAATTTTTGATTTAAATGTGTCTCTGTTTTCGAAATCTTCTGGAACAATTCCTGCTAATTTGAGGTCTTTCTTGATTTCTCCAATCCATTTCATTGTATCCGATACTGATTTACTTCGGTTTTCATAGAATTCAACTATTTGTCTTGTAAGTCTCTTAGGGTTCATTCTTTTGATGTGTCCATAAAATTTTAGTCGGCGTTTTCTAATATCACTGCGAATGTCTGCATATTGTAGAATTTCCTGATTACTTTTGAGTCTGTACTGGTCTCCTATGAGTCTTGGGCCAAAATTTTCCTTATAATTTTGCGTTCTTTTTTCTCAATGTTTTCTATATCTTTTTTTCTGTTAAAAATAAGTGTTTCTGATCCATAAAGACATTCTGGTTTAATAACCGTAATGTCTCAGTTTTGTGTGCTTGGAGATGCATTTTTTGTTGTAGACATTTTGTGTAATTTTATTCTACTCTTCTTTTGTTATGTTTTGATCCACTGTGACCTCAATGGTAGATGTACGAAATACATACTCGTAATTTATTTCATTCACCTTAGTTAAATCAGGATTAAGCTTATATACTTAAAGATAAGTGGAAACACACACCAAGCCACGAATCACTGTCTGTCTGAAGGTATCGAGCCCTCCAATATGGATTTCTGCTATCTTTCTTAAGTACAATTTTGTGTGTGTGTACATAATCAGGGATCTTACAGCAACAGTACAAACAGTAATATATCTTGCCAAATTTATTTATACGATAATAAACTTCTGTTAAGGCATCACAAGTTTCAAATCATTGCGTAGACTTTTGTGGCCATCGTACGTATTATCAGAGGACTGTGATGAAAACCACAACACCATGGCTGAATCGTTAGGTTTTAATAAATTGACGCGGCTCTACCCGGAGAACCAAGATAGTACGAAACACATGTTTCTTTCAATATCACCAATCTCTTTGATGATTTTGTGTAGCCTCCACTGTTTCCTAACGTGTACGCGTCGGTTAATATTCTCGGATTTAACTACGCACTCAAATATATATTCCTTATCATGTTGTTACTGAAAATTCTTCCCTTTTATGTTATTTCATTAATAGGTTAATCAACTCTGTTACACCAGAAATGGTTTTAGCTTTGGATTTTATACATCGTTTATATCGAACTCATTAAAGGAAGGAAGACACCATGAATAAAGGTAATTTGGCCATAGTTATTGAAGGAACCATAGGAAACATCCCGGTATTTGCCTGAAGTGATTTGGGAAACCATGGAAAACCGAAAACTATATGGATGGACGGGGATTCCAATCCGCGACCTCCAGAATGCGTTGCCGCTAACCCACCACCCTCGATCCTCTTTAGTCAAACTAGTCTCAAACGTACTATAATCGTGCATAAAAAATATTATGCTTTAACTCAACGTTTCCTTCCTTGCTCAAGGCAGTATCTCTACCATTATTTGTTCTGCAGAAAAGTCAAGCCTTGTATAGAACTTCACCTGGCGACAGAATGTCTGAGGTACTCCGATAAAAGTGTATTACTCACCGTATGTTGTTTTGCTAACAAGCTTATCGAAGAGTTTTTATCAGTCAGCTTTTATCGTTGGTTTGAAGCAGCTGAAACAGCGGCACAAATAACGTTAAGTACTGAACACAATACTCAGTAGACTACTTATCCGTAATAAGACACCGTAGTTCCTCTGTTTCTCCATCTTCCTTTTTTTTAATTTGAAAGTTAAAGAGTGGAAAATTCAAATTCTGGTTAAAACAGATGGCAAGGACGATTAGAGAAACCGACCATGATGTTAATTAAGAAATAATCCCAGCAATCGTGCGAAGTATTTTCGCTAAAAGATGAAAATCCACAACCCGCAGCAGTATTCTAATTCGGTTTATCCAGAATGGCAGCCTGGAACCTTACGGCACCTAGTGTGACGTGTAAAATAGCTAATGAATGAACACTTGATACTGTGTATATTGCTGATGACATACTGCTACTATTCTATTGGTGGTAGTTACTAACCACTGTTGTTAATGCCCATAAGATACACGTCACCGCACGATAATGTTCTTACTTGTGCGATTTCTTTTAGTATTGCATCTGATGTTTAGTTTTATTATTACGTTGTTATAAATTATTCTGGATGTTAAGGACTACGTTTCTTATTTTTCTTAACGTGCCACTAACAACCGAGTAAAAGGAAAAAAAACACTTTGTTCAGTGGCAGGTAGAAAATTTTTCATCTTAACTTCGAGGTATTTAGGGCAGAACTCAATATGATCACCAAGGATTCTATGGTAAAATCTAGCTAAAAAATTCCATATGGCCTTTAGGAACTGTTGAATGAGTTTCAGATGACTGCGCATTCCACCTGCACTGGGCCATCTAACTTGACACCGCTTTCCTCCTGGATGAAGGAGACGTTTACGCGTTAGATAAGAACCTTACCTCCTACCAATATCCCACTATTTTGTTATTTTAAAAGAAAAGAAGTAATTACTAAAAAGAATTTTCAACCGACAAACTAGGGCCTTAAGGCATGTCAATGTTGAGGCCATTGGAACTCGAAAAAGATTCGCAGGGTAAGGCTGGGAAGGAATTCAGACTTGTACTTTCGAAGGAACCATTGTAACATTCATGTGGAGTGATTGCGAGAAACCATAGAAAGCCAATGTCTGAATAGTCGAAATAGGGATTGGAACCACCTCCTTCCGAATGACGGCCTGAACGCTACCGCTTATACAGCAGACTTGGATGGTTGATAATTTGGGCTCTCGAGGACTACTCGTAATCTACATAATTTCGAATGATCACACCCAGAATTCAGACAAATTTCATAGAATGATTTGAAAAGTGTTTGAAACCGGAATCGTATAATTCGGGATAGGAGAAAATTCTGAAATTAAAAAACAAAAAGCATTTAAAAATACTTTTTACCAGGGAATAAGTTTGAACAGTGTCAATACCACTTGAGTAAGACTGCTTCATTTTAATAGTAAATTGGAACTGCAATGTACAGTGAATTCTAGCATTAGTGTAGTGTAATGGTCCAGTGAAGCCTCTTACACCCAAACACCAATTTCTCTTTCATGTGTTACATACTGTTTGCTCGAATGAGGATCTCGCGACTGAACAATTACTGGTCTAAGAACTCACTCCCTGTTTGGGATTGGCGAGGACTGGTGCAGGGCATCCTCCTACCCAGAGGATTTGAAAAGGCCACTGAAGATGGATAAATCTGTAATGTTCAGTATATCCTGAAATTATCCTAAGGACACGTAATTCTCCTAAATTATGTACCGGTAATGAATCATCGATTCTTCCCGAGGAAAATTTTATGGAGTCTCAACAGTAGACCAATCGGATCTCTCTGAAGGAACCGCTCAGTTAAGAGAACTGACTGTTTGCAAACGGCTTTCTGAGAGGAGGGTGGAGGAGTTTTCCTTGATGTTGACAACTGCCCCTGTATACCGATGAATCAGAAATGACCAGTGGCACAGGGATGCAGAGCACAATTGGAAACAACTGCACTGAACAGCCCAAAAGATATTCTGAGGATATGTAAATTTCCCTGAGTAAATAATGAATCCTGACTTCTTTTTGGGATAAATAGTTCTCTAATAGGATCTCAAGGTAGAGACTGAACAGGTATGTTCACTCAATGGTTGCCAACGGCCTCGTGAAAGTAAGATGGGGTAATTTGAAGTTGTAGTGGGCTTCCTTTTTTTTTAATTCTGGTTTTACGCCTCGTCGACGTCGAGGTCATTAGAGGCGGGATGGGAGAGGGGATAAGGAACTGGAAGGAATTCAGCCATGGCCTTTTGATGTAAGCATCCCTTCATTCGCCTGGAGTGATTTAGGGAAACCATGGAAAACCAAATCTGGATGCCCGGAGGGAGATTCGGTACCGGCGTCCTCCCGAATGGTGGGCTTCCTCATCCCCACTGGAGTTAGCAATTAATCTGAAATGACCAATGGCTAGAGAATGCCGAAAGTATCAGGAAACGTCAGTACTGGATACCCGGAAGGTGTCCTGAACGTAAGGGAGCGTCCATAAACTACGTGATTCGGTGTGGGAGGCAGAGGGATTGGCTGGAAAGTTACGATTGATCCACGTGGGGAAGGATTTCCGAGCCAGGCCACGTAGTTCACTGTTAAAATAAGGTACAGAACACACAACAACATGTGAATACTTACTTCCATCACTAGTGCGTCCGCATTTGGAATACTGTTGTGGAATTTGGGATCCGTATCGCAAGGGATTGATTGACACATTAGAGAAAGTACAGAGAAGAGCCGCTCGATTCGTGACTGCTAGTTACAGTCCTTACGTAAGTGTCACAGAGCTGATTCGTGGGTTGGGCTGGGATTGTTTGGCGGACAGACGACGTCGTTTTCGTTTGAATTTGCTGGATAATATGCGAAAATCTTTAAGTTACGAGTGCAACGAAATACTTCTTCCGCCAACCTATTTAGGTCGCAATGTAAGGAGGGATAAGATTAGAGAAATAAGATGCCGTACTGATTCATTTATGTATTCCTTCTTTCCTCGATCTGTTCAGGATTCGAATACGCAGAATTAGGATTGGTGCTTAGCACCCTCTGCCACCCACAGTATTTGTGATTTGCAGAGTATAGATGTAGATGTAGATTCAATTATCTCAGTATGTAATTTAAGATAGTCTGACAAGAGAAAACAGTACAATATCTTTTGGATTCAATAGGGAAAAAAGCTACGTGTCATTCACGGGAGGGGGAGGTGTAGAGGCAAAATCCACGTCGGGTTACGTGGTGGGAGGGCGGAGGAGGAAGAGGGCAGGGTGGAGGGTGAAGGAGGAGGAGGGGGGAGGAGGGGAAGGTGTGCTCATAGGAGGTCAAAATGAAGTTACGTAGTTTTTAGATACTTCCTAAAGAGTGATAGCTTCTTACTGGGTTAAATAGTCCCGTTGTAGGATCTTCGTGTGGGCTGTTCAGTTGCGTTCGCCAGTAAGGTTGACAAAAGTTGTCCCCTTCTTTGGACTACTCATACCAGAATTTAGACACCTTGCAAAGAGCGATTTCGAAAGGGGGGAACTCTGCTGATGGGAGAGTCTTGTGTGGGACGAGTCGACTGTCACGCCACCTCGGCTGATAACGAACTGGTACTGGGTCGGAGCGGCCGGCCTGTTATCATAAAGTAAGACGATAAAGTCCCGGCACAGCTGCACACAGACTGCTCGACGTCTCTTGCGTAACAGCGAGCTGCTTGTGATGCACAGCGGGCGGCAGATGGAGCCTGCCTGCCGTTATACGGGCCGCTTAGTAATCTCTCGCGTCTCCCCGGGAAACTGTCGTGGGAACAATAGCCGATTGTGTCAGAGGTTTTTTCTACAGCTGCTGCGCGCTAAAGCATGGAACGCGTGTCGCTTTATTAAACCGTTAACTTCCTACGGTCCTTCCACAATGCGTCATGTATACCTAATGGAGCTGTGTACTGTAACAAAGTTATCCACCATCAGGTGTTGCGAGGAAGACAATACTTCAAATATGCCGTTTAATTTTGAAATTATTTGGAATGGGATACAGGTGACTTAACTATAGTGCGAGCCACGAACGAAGGCGGGTCGCGCAGAGAGAGAGAGAAATAGTGTTGACATAGAATATCCGACGTTGCCGCGTTTAACTATTCGCAGTAGAGTTCTAAGGGTAGTATCGTACGCTTAAGCAGTTCTCTCTTGAGCTTTGGCAACGTCGCAGATCGGCCCTCTCACGTCTGATTCGCGCTTAAAATGCCGATATACTTTAAAAACTTGCTCTCTGCTTTGATTATGCAGAACCTTACGCCTATGCTGCTCATCTTCCATTATTTAGAATATGAATTATTGCAATGCTCACTAATTTACAACTGTACACTTCACAAACACATCGCATCAACACTCGTGTTACCACGACAGGCTCTGGATTGTTACTGAATGTGATTGGCTACTGGCAGAGTGATGACGTACATGCGCTTAACCTCGCTAAACTGGGCCGCCATCTTTCGATACGCGCGCTATAGTCTCTGTATTTTCCTTTCCTGGCATGTCTCAACTTCTGCTCGTGGGAACTAGTAAATTATTGATCGTAATCTATCTTATTCTTCAGAAGGAAATAGGCGATGTTTATGGCATTACAATACCTAAAAATGGGCAATGTGACCTCTGCGGATTTTTAGTTATTCCTTCGGTCTCTGGACCACGTAGATAGATTCAACAGAGGTATTGAAAGAGATTATCTTCAACCTCCTCGAGTAATGCTAGCATCTTCTGCACTTTTGGTATGTGCCGTTTGATATCACAAGGGATAGACTGATAGAAGAAAGAAAGCGCAAAAAAGAGTCACAGAATTGATACACAGATTGGCCTGGCATTGTCTATCAGACGACATAGGTTCTGTTTGAATTTATCTACTTTCATTTACGAGCATGATCAAATACTTCGTCTTCCAAAATGATGAGGTCATAATGATAAGAGAAATAAGGTGTAGTAAGGATGCTTACGTGAATTCTTTCTCCCTCGTATCATTCGGCACTGGAATGCACAGAGCAAAGATTAGTTTTGGTGCCAAGTACCCTCTACCACCGACAATTTTGTGAATTACAAATGTAGAATTTCAAGTTTGCTCATCAATACAATGACAACCTCAGTACTATAATTCCACTCATTTCGGAACTGTATACTACAATATTATGTTTTATGAAAATTGAACCTGAGTTATAAAATTCTACTCATACCGAAACTGCATAGGATAATTTGATGAAAATCGGATCACCATAAAACGCATAATAATTTTCTGTCTTAATGAACAGTTCAAAAACATCAATTATCCGTCTAATCGTTATAAATCTTGTCACGTTATTCGTTTTTACTTTCCATATGTCACTATGAAATTTTATATAGGTACGTTTAGACATTACAGGAGGACATAAAACAAAGGGGTCCAAGCAAAAGATTTGGAAACACAAACAAAGAATCTCGTATATATAGTTGAAAGGACGGAGATGGTGTATTCCGTTGGACTGTTTAGGCCTTATCTTTCGAAAGACACCAGGGTCCTAAAGTTTAACTTTCGCATCCGACAAACAAATCTCCACCAACGGGGCGATACACTCTCACTCCACACGCACTGAAGAGAGATTTAACTTGCGGGCCAGGTCTCGAAAGATGAAATCACCCAACCCCTTGCAAGGCGCTGGTCACAATTGGGGTATCGCAATGATCAGACCCAATGGAGATGGTTACGAAGTGTTGTTAAGGTGCATTCCCACGATCCCTTGTAGGCGAGGCGAGACGGGACGGGACCTCATTAGCCGAAGTGTAGGGACGACCGCGGGCCGCAGGTTAGTCCTAGCTTACCTTGCCCCCACATCCTCACCACGTTGCCTAGTGTCGTTTGGCACAGAGCAATTTACAGCGACAGAAGCGGTGCGCACCGCTGCTGCAAACCGATGGCAACAGCGCACCGCTACACCCGCCTGTGATGTTTACCGACTCAGAGTGGGTAGCTGCGTTTCGTCTCCGCTAGCAGATGCGGCCCTGTTCCCATGGCGTCCCGTCCCGTCTCGCCTCCGTTTACAAGGGATCGTGGGAATGCGCCTTATTGCTGCAGTATAAGACCGACCTATCCGCGAGTGTGGCTGCGCACATTAAGGTGCCACCCTATCTGATCGGAGCAGGTTCGTGTCCTGGACCCCATTTACCCGCCATCCAGATAGCTGTTTTTAAATGTTTTCCCGCAATCTCAAGGCTGGGATAGTACCCGATTTCCGTCTCATAAACAACGCTTTTCACAAACATACAGTAAATACATTTATAATTCAGAACATAAGTTACAGTTTTAACAGACAGATGGCAATGTAAATTATGAAGTTGATACTAAATATGGTGGATGCCTTTGGTCTCTCTCGTCATTCTAACTGCGCAAACAGGCAGCTGGTGTCTACGTAATCCATTGTGGAAGTGTACTGGTTTTAACACCGAGCGTGGTGGGTGAGCGGATAACGCTCTGGCCTCGCATTCGGGAGGACGTGGGTTCTAATCCCCGTCCGAACATCCAGATTTGGGTTTTCCAGGGTTTCCTCAGCCTCAAATGACTTCGACGTTGACGAGGCGTAAAGCCATAAGCAAGAAAGTAGTTATAACAAGAAAGACAAAACAAGTCTGTTGTAACAAGTAACCCAGATTTTGTTCATTCTCGCAGTTTTTACTGTGGTACATATGAAGGAATTTGTCTTGACTCAATCACATGAATGAAAACTTCTGCTTTTCATATAACTTCAATAGATCAGTTTACGTAGTTAAACCGGGGTACCTGTATGAAATACTCTTTGCATACTTAAGGTGTAAGCTCCTCCGACGCTGTAAACAAATCTGATATAGCTGGGAAAAAGCAATCGCTGTGGTGAATAAATTTCAGGCGGCCTTGAAGACTTCCGTTCGTAACGAACGCATCTCTCCCTCTTCCCTCCTCCCTCCTTCACCTTCATACTACCACACAAAGCATAGTGTTGAGTACGTAATCAATGTCCTCTTGATTGACATAACAAAACAAGGGTATAGAGCTGGTTAACTGACCTTGTTACAAAACATTGCACTGTATTTTTGGCTTATATATTTATTTTTTTCAAATTTCGTATTGCTCCTGGCGGACAACGAGAATCGTTTTTACTTCCCTACATTCACTTACGTTCTTTACGTTACAAAATTTTCGGTTGATGCATTTCTCGGCTTAATCGTCTTATTTTTATTCCAACCCAAGGTCTGCGATTCTAATTTTATCTTGAAAAAGAAAATGTTCTAACTCAACATCTTAGCCCCTGTAGATATGGTCGTCTTGCACATGATGACAATCTTTCAATTTTAAATATTAATCTAGGACTCAGAACTTTTTGTATATCTATGTATGGAGCACAGCGCTGTATGGCAGCGAAGCATTGACTTAAGGAACACCAGAAAGAATGAAAACTGAAGCATTTCAAATGTGGTGCTACAGAACGATGCTGAAAATAAAGTGGACAGATAAAGTACGAAATGAACGAGTTAGGGAAGTGATGGGCGAGGAAAGAAATTGAGGAAGACTTTTACAGAAAGAAGAGACATGCTGGTAGGTCATATTTTGAGACATGCGGGACTAGTTAACTTGTTAGTGGAGGGAACAGTCGAAGGTAAGAGCTGTAAAGGAAGACAGAGATTAGAATATATGGAGCAGATAATTGAGGAAGTGTGCTGTAAGGGGTATGTTGAGATGAAAAGTTTAGCGCAAGATAGGAAAAGGGAGGGGGGAGGGGAGTATTGCATCAAACTAGTCGAGAGACCGTTGAAAGTAAAAAAGATATGTTAGTAACATCGAAGATGATGTAGCCTACACAGCAGACAACAGAAATAATACAAACTAATGAAACATTAATGAAAGACAATTTAGTGAAAAAAATTATAAAACCGGTTGTTTGATCCCAACCAGGTTTCTGAAGAGGAAACAATAGATGTGACCGAAAATATCAATGTTGATGGTGTAACATTGAAAGTTTTGGAAATCGTCCGAGATAGGTTGAAAAATAAGGCAGCCGATGTAGATGGTTATCAAGTATAAGTATAGAGGTAGAAGAGACACGTAAGATGTGGTCCAAGGACCGAAATTTGTGAAAAGGAAGAATTTTTGGCATTTATAACATAAGGTCAAATATTCTATAAAGTAAAATTAGGTAACAGTTTGCATCAAAATGATTACAGTCATGTGTACATCAATTTTTAATGTAAAATATTTCATTCCACATCAGAATTAGTAAAAACGAGGATTTTTCTTACATATGTGCAGTAAAAAATCGACGAAGGTTTTGTTTACAAACACTTTGGTAACGCTATATACCGAGCGTGGTGGGTGAGTGGTTAACGCTCTGGCCTCGCATTCGGGAGGACGCGGGTTCGAATTCCCGTCCGGGCATCCAGATTTGGTGTTTCCATGGTTTCCCTAAATCACTCCAGGCGAATGCCGGTATGCTTCCTTCAAAAAGGCCATGGCCGAATTCCTTCCAGCTCCTTGTCCCCAGTCCCATCCCACCTATAATGACCTTAGCCGTTGACGAGGCGTAAAGCAATTAAAAAAAGAGGTAACGCTATACTTTCTATATGCTTTGTTATCATCTATAGGAATATAGATGTTTGTTATCGCTGGCATATAATGAATATGCAATGAACAAAAGAGGGCCTAGTGTAAATCCTTCTGCTGCTATTGTTCTTTTAATGGACAGTTTTCATCCAAAATTATAGCAAAATGTTGGTTGTTGCAAAAATGTTTTGAATAGTGTTATATCCTCCATTTCAAGTTGACCATCTTTCCACTGAACAAATTAAATACCGCTCGTTGAGGTAAACCAGTAAGTAATCAAGGTAGGGTGAACGTGTATCTGGGAGACTGGAAATACACCGGGTGGATCACGTACCAGGGCTGTGTGTGTGGTACAGACAACCTGTCCGGGGACGACGAATACAAACGCTGAATGTGTCTCATCCGACAAGTTACGTCTGGACGAGAACATGAAAAGTTTGACTCGTCGACAGCTGGCTGTCCCGGGAGATGGTTTATTCATAGCAGCGCTGGCCAACGGGCGGAACTTCTCACTTGGACGTTTATGTAGGGACTGAATCCTGGAACACCCAACACAAGTAGTAGAAAACTTCACTTGCTGGAAAACGAAATTTGCTCGTAAATTGTAGACTTAATTTTTACCCATAGTGTAATAACAATATTGCGGCATCACGAGAATATTCATGAAGGAGTCCTGCATTTGTGTACCTGATTTTTTTATTTATTTTGGTTACCGTTTATAGTAATCCCATGTAGAGTTACGAACTGATATTTGGAGCCACAGATGCTGTTTGCACCTCGATTTTGACAGGAATATTGATTTTTTTTTTTTACTTACGCCTCGTCGACGTCGAGGTCATTAGAGGCGGGAAATGACTGGGGACAACAAAGGGGAAGGAATTCGGCCATGGCCTTTTGAAGGAAGCATCCCAGCATTCACCTGGAGTGATTTGAGGAAACCATGGAAAACCCAAATCTGGATGCCCGGACGTAAATTCGAACCACCGTCCTCCCGAATGAGAGACCAGAGCGTTATTAGCTTTCCTTATTTCTGGACATCGGTCTGTATCATCTCTCTCAGTACCACGAAAACAGTGCTATAGGATACATCCTAAACGATACGACCGAGCGGGGTGGTGTAACGGTTAACGTTCTGGCCTCGCATTAGGGAGGACGCGGGTTCGAATCCCCGTCCGGGCATCCAGATTTGGGTTTTCCATGGTTTCCCCAAATCACTCCAGGCAAATGCCGGGATGCTTCCTTCAAAAGGCCATGGCCGAATTCCTTCCCATTCCTTGCCCCCATACTTGCCCCCCATCCTTTCCCGTCTCTAAAGACCTCGATGTTAAAAAGAGACGTAAAGCAGTTACAAAAAAAGAAACTAAACGATACGACAGAACTGAAATTCATGCTACGGAACGATTATTTTATTTATTTTTAGTGAAATTTGGCAGACTAGGTAATGAATTTAGATAAAAATGTTTTGTTCACGTTTATTCATTGCAATTACTCATTGCAAACACGTATATAGTTTAAAAACAATACCAAATAAATACCACACTTGATTAAATCACCCGTATCCTTGCCGGACTTGAACCTCCGGAATTTACCCCTGCACCTGGGCCGCATTAAAGCATTGGCTACCTACGCTGTAGCCTAGGGGCCCACATCACTTGCAAAAAGAAAAAGAAAAATATATTAGCCGCTGTCGTCTTGTTGACATGCGTGTGTGAATAATCAATATTGTCTTTTTAATCCTTATCTATTGCGTGTTTTGGTGACGTTAATCATCTATTATCGTTTCATTTATCTTAATAAGTAGGCCTACTGTTTCATATTGTTACTAAAACTTTTGAGTTTGTTATTCTGCGGACTCTTGATGAGGGTATTTGGTATGCAACAACAACCCTAAAATAGGCATCACATTATCTATCGATCATAAGTCGAAAAATTGAACGTGCGAGCATCACTTGATAACATCGTTCATTTTATTCTCGGAAACGGTACAGAAATCACGTAACGAACATTCGATTTTCAGTGAGTTGTCCTCGCATTTTTTTAATATCTTTACATTATTCAACATTTAGAATTAAAAGGTAATAATAAGTAATCGATATTACTCTCTCTCTCTCTTGAGTCGAACGCAAGTCTTGCGCAAGCTCAGCCACCTACCTCTGTTAACTTAAAAAAGGGTATTCACCCGAAATATTTTATTTTCGTTGTTTGTGTGCTGGTGTGTCGTTTTGTGTTGGTGTGTCGTTTTGTGTTGCTGCTGCCCTCCTCCCTTCAACTTTGGTGAGTGTTGGGTATATTTTACCTGTCCTTTCCGTGTAAATATTGCCTCGTGGCATTTATTTCCTTTCATTGTTACATATCGAACAAGGGGCCTTTAGACCCTAAATACGGGCCTTCCCTGCACTGTGAGTACCGGCAGGTGCTACCCATGATCTACGTGTGAGGAAATAGAAGAAATCTAGTCAGAATTAAAATAGCAAATTAGAAATTAAGAAAATAATATTTTTGTGGTTTTCATACATTTATTAGAAAATAAATTACGAACCAGGAGTGCATATCTATGGCACCTGAATGGTTCAATTAACAAAAGAACGAATTTAACTTTACAACTCGTCTGCAACATGTCCATTCAGATCCTTAATTAAATGTTCCAGTGAACCATCTGAAACGCCAATTACTTATATTCAACACCAGTGGCAAATTAAATTATGATGGAATTAGGCAGCAGAAAAATATTTCATTTTTAAGACTCCTAAAACTGTAATCATGACAGTTACATGAATTAATCATGACTATAAAGTAGAAACCTTAGACTTGGAGTCTTATCTGCTGCACATTGGGTGGTGGGCAAACACATTGACTTAGCATTGCAGCGATTGATTACAGTGATACAGACAGGTGATTTTGAACAATTCCACATTCAAGTATAATAATAAAATCATAGCTTCTTGCAGATGCAAAAACAGGTATACTTTAAAATATAGACTTTTCTCGGTTTCGCCGTCTGATGATGTGGAAAGACAAGCTTTCGATAGCTTAATCTGTCGTCATTCTCTAGTCCTGTGAATATGCTGTTACAACCAGGGCCGGCGTTAGGGGGGGGGGGGTAAGCGGGTCAAAAGTACCCCGGCCCGCTGGCTGATGGGGGGCCCCCAATCATTGACCGTAGGGGCCCTCAGGCCATGAAGCCATGAAGCCATGAATCCGCCCATTGTCGCCCGGCCACCTTGTACAGCTAAAAAAAAAAATAAAAAAAAATAGGTCGGCCATTTTACCCCGGGCCCGAAATTCCTAGGTCCGGCCCTGGTTACAACCAGAGTGGCAATGCTTGCACGAGGAGAGCAATATTTCTGCCAACGCCGAATTCGTTGGCTGTTTTTGGTAGGGGGTATTTGTTGCCCTCATTGACAACATCTGCCTGTACTTTGTTTAATGATTATACTAATGTAACTGTTGTTACATTTCATTTACTTGTTGCCCTTCAGATTATTTACTTTCTGTTGTTGAGTCACATTACGAGGAGTGATTTCGGCCTCTTAAACCGAAGGGTTTCTGTTTCATACTGCCTGATATTTTTTATGATTTCGGGACTTTTGTGCTGCAGTCTTGAATCCGCCTTGTAGCTTCGGTGAATTGGCTAACACACGCTGGTCTGTCATTGGAAAGCAAAACGGCAGGTGTAGGATTGTCGATATTAAAAAGGCAGGTGGAACATTAACATTTAGTGAGTGATAAATGTTAATGTTCTTGGCTAGTGAATTTTGACCAATTCAGTACCGTAAGACGCGGTTACTTTGCGCCTTGAGGGCATACTTTGCACCACATTCCGAATCACATTTGGTGGTCTCTGACAGGTAAAATATGAGTCATTTGCAGTTAGTTCTAAATTAACCTCAAAGATGGAACTCTACGCTACACTTCAGGGTGAAGCAGATCCCCTCCAGATGGCCCGATCCCATGTGGTGTGTGTCTCGATTTACGATGGAGAATTGTGGAAAATTTTGGTGTATATACTTTTGTGTGGATTTCAAATCCTGCAAACATTTGTAAGATAAGACTATATTTATTTCATTTCTCAATATTTTGGCATATTATAAATGAATTATGGGTCATTGGAAGTCAAACTTGAAATGCACAGTTCAAGTTTATACACAGGCATGTCAACATTTAGGTGATATTGGGGTTACATTGCACCATCACTGAATCGATGCAATGAAGCCCCACATATTCCTGGCAAGAAATTATTATTAATAACTTGGTCTACAGAACAAATAATTAAAGATATTGTTAAAAATATGATGGAAACTATTTGTTTCGATTTTTACAGAATGAACATGCCGAGAAAATATTTTAGAAAATCTGAGAGATTGGAGAGTTTGTTATTTCGAACATGAAAATGAACTGTTCTGGGGAAATCATTCATTTGACTGAAGACGAAACAGTGATATCTTTAATGCTAAAAACAGAAAACCCCTGGCAATGGCCAACTGCTGTTGACATTTTAAACATTAAGTGGTATGATGTCCTGGGGTCCAATAAACCTCCAAAACAAATAAGTAAACGTAGTTACCAGAGTTAAATGATTGTGTTTGATCATCACTAAAGTTTTGTAATAAAATTCATAAGTTATAAAATATTTCTTGATTTTGACTTTTGTCTGCTTATGAAACAACAAATAAAATTATAAATAAATTAATTCACTTGTTCCAAATGTTGTGCACTACTTATTATGGTGCAAAGTAATCTTACTGTATGAATACTATGCTCCACGTTCATTCCTCTTATTTAAATCCGTGTAATTCCCTATGTGGTGCAAAGTATCCTCCCCCTATGAGGATCCTCATAGGGGGAGGATACTTTGCACCAATATTTTAATTTCAATAAAAAATCAAACTATACAATCAAAAATCTGGGATTTTGTTCAATGCTTCAATGGTCTTCGGAAAAAATATATGCAGGAAATCATATTTAGATCTTAAAAATTGTAGAACATAATAGAGTTCATAGATGAAAAAACAAAAAAGTGGTGCAAAGTAACCCCGTGTTACGGTAATCTTTTGTTTTTTCCTCCAATATATAATAGAGGTGCAATATCTTAATTTCTTAACTTCTAGTGAATTCCGGGTACTATTAAAAAATAACTAGATTTTTCCTCAAAAAATGACCGTATGACCATAAATATTATTATAATATGACCAAAATTATGATTAGCATTTATATGATATATATAATGCATTTGAATACAATCAGAAACGCTCAGTCAATGTTTAATTCAGCGTAACAGCTGGAAAAGAAGACAGGAAAAAAATATGACTTGTCGTAAAAATCCGAAACTTACTAATAACTTTCTGTTAACTTACGAGAAGTGGGGAAATACCGACAGTGATATCACACATTGTAATCATT
Source organism: Vandiemenella viatica (assembly GCA_031002005.1). NCBI lineage: Eukaryota > Metazoa > Arthropoda > Insecta > Orthoptera > Morabidae > Vandiemenella > Vandiemenella viatica. The sequence continues at coordinate 84,958,546 of JARYHS010009186.1, forward strand.
ACTTTGTAACTAGGCGTGGCCTAGTCTCAACACAATGAATCTTATCAAAAATTGATCTTTAGCAGACTAAGACTTCAAATACGGTATTTATTTGCGTGAAATCCAAGATACAGGCCCAGCTCTACTCTTATCTGAGGTAAAATGATCCATCCTCTGATTCAAAGTCAACAAAATGAAGTTGGGAAGTATTTATTTCTAATTAATGTTGTTATCTTACAAGCTCAGGTGTTAAATAAACAAACCTACAAATAACCCTTTGTTACTGTGACCTCATAAACATTTTGCATTGATCGGAGGGAAACAAATCTGCGACACTTTCATATTACAGAAATAATTGCATAACTGCTGTATGATGCTTATTTAGAAAGTAAGGCAGAATTCTTAGATGCCATGAAGAACTGAATGATATGAACACGATATTATATCAAATATTGCGTAAAGCTTTGTGGTGCCGTACTGGAAACCATTCAGAAGATTCAAATGGCTTTCCGTGGCTATGATATAAGAGTTCCGAGAAACTGTCCACATAAGTCGAATACATGCATCTCGTTGTGCATTATGAATATAGACCGCAAGTCGAAACATGTGTTACAGAATTTTAGGTTCGATATCGTTCAGATTACCTCGAAACAATGGCAATCTGAACGATGAATTCGTCGCGTTTGATTTAGATAGTCTAATTAAAAAATAATATTAATACAGTCTATTATGTTACCTACTTTTCTCACCTGTAACCTCGCGATTTATCTCAAGAAGAGTCCCCGTCATCCCGCAAAGAAGATTATCTGTTTCGAGCAACATCGAAAGAACTTGATGTTGGAAAGTATTGGACGAAATGGGTTTGAAGTTGTTGACTTGTACAACATTTAGTTGTGTATCTGACATTTGTAATAACTGAACAAACTCTGAAAATCAACTGCGACTTGCTCATGATTAGTGAGGCCTTCGAGAAATGTTTCAAAAAAATTAGGAGAATTGTGTGCAGTACTTGCAATATTTCTCGTGACCTTCGGGAGAGTAACAGAATTTTTGTCAGCTACAAATATATCAACTTTCTGATTTTTAAAGTGAAAGTTTATCTTTCATCTGTCCATTTAATGTTTGATTTTAACCCCAGTACCTGTTTTCAGTTTTAATTTTTTTTTTTCGTAACTGGAAAACTTTTACCTAGAGTGATTTGGGGTAACCATGAAAAACCCAAATCTGTATGGTCGGACGGGGATTTGAAACCGCATTCTCTCGAATGCTCACCCATCGCGCTCAGTGCGGGCAAGGAACAGGACGGAATTCAGCCATGGCTTTTTGAAGGAGCCATAGCGGCTTTCAATTGGAGCGATTTCGAGAAACCATGGAAAAACTGAAATCTGGATGGCAGGTCAGGGATTCGAACCCGCGTCGTCCTGAATACGAACCCACAGTGTTACCGCTCACCCAACACTTTCGATGGAATGAATTTTACGGTGAGTTACCAGTAGAAAAATTGCTTCATATTACCTTCTTGTTTTTTCTGTGCAAATTATAATAAACCGTAGCAATTGATTTTCAATCAACGGTTAATCGACTACCTTTAAATGGTCGTATGTTTCCTATTAACCTGCTCTCCAATTACAATCTCTACTTAGTTTACAGTTCTTACAGATACTTAAATTCTGTTCTGAAATAAACCACGGTGTGCGTTTAAAAATGATATAGTCCATTACACGCCATCTCTCCTTGTTTTCTTTCTATACTTTCATGTAAACTTATTTCTCAATCTGCCATTTTTAAAACACCTCAAGTTTCACACCTACGTTTCACTGCCATAGGGTAATGCGCTCGATAATAACAATCGTTTAAAGAATTTTTTTATATTGGTATTAAAAACTTTTACTTATCAAAAACATTTTGTACTACGATGCTATTAATGTTAACTTTATAATCCCTCTTTATTTCATTTCTTTTGGCGTTGGTGCGCTGTAAATAAAAAATAATACGGAGTGTCAAGTCGAAAATGTAACGTTTCTAACTTGTTTTCAGGGAAGAAGTCAAGAAAACCAACGAGCCTGCTGGTCCGGTCATAAGGACGTGGGTTCGAATCCCCACCCAACCTTCCAGTTTTGATTTTTCACTCCAGCCGTATGTTGGTAAGGTTTCTTCTGAAGGCCACAACCGAATTCCTTACCGTACGTCACCCTTTGTCCATTTCTATATTTAATGACCTTAACGTCGGCAAGACGTTAATCCATTAAAAATACCAAAAAGCAATATTTTCATTTTCAAATAGGATTTTTTAAAAGTAGAGCGATTGTTGATGTCCAAAATGTCCATCGTATCCTGCTGATGGTAAGGTACGTGCATGCGATTTAATCCACGTTGATCCTCATCAATCAAGCCGAGATTTGTTGACAAGGTTAACAAAAAAAAAAAGAATGTTGAAAATGATAGATTGCATTCTTTGTTTATGCATTTGTCTCTTGTGTTTCTCCTTTCCGTGATGTAGAAATAATTCTTATTTTGGTTTTCAGGTCTGATTTCCAGTAATGGAGTGACTTTCGAAAACTCTACGATTCTTCCAAGAAATATATAACCTCAGTGCAATTTATAGCACTACGACGTCTGTCAGTGAATTTACAACGTTAAAGCAGAATTCGGTGACAGTCATAAATCAAACTCCTCACCAGTGCGTAAAGTTGGGAGCGGCTGACGGAAGATTTACCCACGGGATTCCGCGAGGCTGTTTTCGCCAACACTGAAACTGCCTAGGAGTACAACGCGGGACTTCGCTTCCGCAAGGAGGTCGGAGGGTTGGTGAAGCCGAGCGAAATTAACGATGAGAAGTGAGCTGGAGCCAACATCCATCACGCGCCCCAATCCAGCCCTGCCCCTGGGACGCCAGCCCTCCCCCCCCCCTGCTCCTACCCAAAACCAGCACTACCTGCTGTTGCCAGAAAAACAGCGAAGCTCCCATCGGCCTTCCTCGCGTGTGTGTGTGTGTGTGCGCCGAAGGCTCGGGCTGACCGGCAATTTATTTCGGATTTACGGTTGCAACAACACCCCCGCCGCCGCGGTTCGCAGGTAATGGGTCCGCCTCGGGCTTGTTGGCCACAATGGCTGAATAGCGACCTGCCGTGCAGGGATTTCGGAGTTGGAAGGCCACCGGCAGATCTCTATGCTCTATATCCTGAAAATCGGCTGGGAGGCTGGTATCAGGTTTGCCTGCCGCAAGGGGATACCCAAACAGTTACCACATAAGGAAGAAATGCGATTAGTTTGTCTTTATACCTGTTCATAATCGTTCTTAATGTGCACTAATCATCCTTTTTAATGACATGCGTTGAGCCTGGATACCTCACCTCGATAGATCGTCCATCTTCGGGGAGTCTCGATAATGCCCGAAGTGTTAGTTACACTGAATGCCGCCATAGCGCTGCTTGGCTAGACAGCAAAATTCAAAACTATAACTGTATTAATTTTATTTACGTTTATAATGAAAAAGGAAATTTCAAATAAATAATTGAATCTGATTTTATTTACACCTAATGTGATCAGAGGTAAAGGTTATAATGCGAGCCAGAGATATATATAGATAAAATATAATGTGACTTTCATTTGAAATAAATTTTTACGCTGTATTGTCTGCAGAAGTTACTGAAATCAAGTGACAACATAACCTAATATTTTTTTTATATATAGAAGATAAAAAAACAGGGAAGTTTATTAAAATTCAGAGAAAGTTTACACGAAACGTAAGTATTCAGGAAACATATCAATCAATATAAATGATATTTATTCGTTATTGAAATTACTTTTTACTAACAACGAAAATTTCTGTCAAATAAAACTAAATGGAGTAATATTAAAAACATCCTAGCCAAATACTCAGAAAATCTAGTCAAGAAAGTTTACTAATATCACCAAAAATGTCTAAAAAAGATGATAATTAATTGTTATTCGTCTCTCTTTAGAAACTTTTCTAGAACGAATTTCTACTATCACCATAGGTGATCCCTGTCATTTACAACGGGCGTTTAAACTAGTATTATACAAATTCGGACGTAACTCTGTCTGTTGGTTACAGTTTCACGATTAACCGGTTTAACTGATCATGATGAAAATTGACAATTAATTACTATGTATCATTAGGAAAGACATAGAACACCTTTTTCGAGACAAAGAACATATTTTGCCAAGAAATTTTGAAAACTGAATGGTGATAAACGAATAGAGTGTCTAAGTATGGGTAACGTTTTATCGGTCCATGAGGCTTTGTGTCTCTCGAAGTCAGTTTGTGTATACAAAATCATGACGATACATTAACCAGGGTGCCCGACACATAAATTTTATGATGAGCTACGATATCCAGATACCGCAAATGATGGCGATGCCATTTCTTTTTCATATCACGATTGTCTGATTTCAGATCAAGAAACAAACATCTAAGTGTCTTCCCTTTTTTTTTTTTTTTTTTTTGCTTATGGCTTTACGCCTCGTTGAGGGCTAAGCTTATTAGAGGCGGGATGGGACTGGGGACAAGGAACGGGAAGGAATTCGGCCATGGCCTTTTTGAAGGAAGTGTCCCGGCATTCACCTGGAGTGATTTGGGGAAACCATGGAAAACCCAAATCTGGATGCTCGGACGGGGATTCGAACCTGCGTCCACCCGCCGAATGCTAGGCCAGAACGTTAACTGTTCACCCACCACGCTCGGTATCTAAGTGTCTATTAACACTTAGGCCCTCTTCACACTGCACAATTCCGAAGCGACCCGACTGAGACCTGAGTGTCGTCAATTTGAGTTTTCTGGGAGTATGATACACACGGGAGACCTGGTACCACACATTAAGGATACTGTGAAGCGGTCTACCTCTAGCCGTGGTAAGCGAAATTCTAATAAATATTCTTGCTGTCGCTTCTAAACTAGTTTTTCATCAAGTGATGATGATGCTACCTACTGTCGCCTATTCTTACTACAACTATTACAGAAAAATAAAACCCCGAAGAATGTGTTGTCATTCTTAAGTCATACATACAAGAGAAAAAGAGGGCAAAAACATAATGTAGAGTAGGTAAATAAATTTAATAAAAGATGTCGATCAATTATGAAATTTTGAACTTGATATTAGTTGTAAAAAGTAATGAAAGGTAAATAAACGTACAAGGTTATTAATTAATTAAATTATTCTTGACGTTAAACCACACATGCACAACAAGTGTCGACACTTACTATGGAAGAAAGCATTTTCTCACAATAGATAATTATAACTTCCTGAATTTCTTTATCAAATGACACGTTGCAACTGTACAAATGATCACAAAAAATTAATTAAACTTCTATTTTTACTAAACTGCTTGTTGATTCTTTTACATACACATCTGACTGATTACTAAAAAATGTTTGCTGTTGATTAGTATTGCTTGTTAACTATTTAAACTGACCAAAGAATGAAGACTGAATGTTTCCTCCACACTTTGAACTGAATAATATTACACTACCCCCGACAATGAGTACAAGTAATCAACTAACATTGTCGGATCTTACACAACGGTCTATTAAAGCCAAGTATTAACTAAATCCCGTTTGAAATAGTTTTAAATTACGATTAAACTTTCTGGATACTAATAACTTGTACTCTTTTCTCAAACTCACCTACAAACTTATCTTGGACGAGTGTTCATCCGCCATGTTTCACAAGACTCCTAAGAGACGCGACTGGCAGACGACTTGCAGTTCGCGTGTGACTGGTAGGATACTCGCAGGATACGCGTCTCTTGGGAGTCGCGCCGTTTGTACCTACCCATTACACAACATGATTTACTGGATGCTCTCAAGATATTCGAGTCTCCATCACGTCGCTTGAGAATTGCGCTGTGTGAAGTGGACATAATGTGACTTTTCAACAGTGCTGCTGTCGGTGTCCATACTGTACTATCGTAATTTATTCGCGCTTACGTCGAGCCGTCTGTATGTCATAGTCCTCTCCATCAACTGAGAATAAATGACCAGAAACAGTAACAGCAGTTTTTGTTTCTGGCTATTGAAGAAACGCATTGTGCTACACCGCTCACAATCGAACGCATTTGTAGCAGGGCCTTCGTGACGGCCATCTGCATTGTTCATGAAGAAGAGGATACCGCAGCATGCAATCGTTTGAGCGCTGCCAACACAAAGCAACAAAATTCTCCGTCTCCAGTGTTACTTTTGTAGTTTGTTTTCCGAGATATAAAATAATTAACTGGCTTACCGCGTGACAGCTTTGCAGCTATGGATTTTTGCATCACGTTCCGAGTGAGAAAACTTGTGTGTGTATGTGTGTGTGTGTGCACGTGTTAAAATTTCATGAATAAAGTAGCTAGTAATAATTGCTGCGTTATCAAGTATTGTTTTTCAGCCTTTCCCACACTATTTGTATAAAGTTAATTTTGAACAATCTTTGTACGTGTCGTATCTAGTTTTCCTTATTACGAGAATCGGAATTGCTGATTTAGGTAAAATCTGTGTAGACAGTGATTCTCTTTTTTGTTAACATTTTATGCCTCTTCTAAATCGAGATCATTACAGCTGCGAGAGAGATTTCGAGACAGAAAACGGCAAAGAATGCTGTCAAGACCTTTCGAAGAAACCATTCCGTAATTCGTCTGTAGAGATTTCAGGAAATAATTAAAATAAAAGTACGGACCCTCCCAATTGATAAATCTAAACGCGTTATTCTCGATTACAGTTCACTGAGGCAACTATGTGACTAAGACAACAGTATTGTTTTCATTAAACTGAATTTTTTGCACCATATCCTTAAGTGTAATTGTATTTTACGAATTTGTTCTGTCAAGAATTCATGGTATCCACATTAAAACGAAAAAAAAGCAGGTACGTTTCTCTCGAGCCATCTAAAAATTACGGCCTGTTCGCTCAAGTACACAAGCAATCGTTTCTTTTACACTAGCCACTATAGTTAAAATGAGAATAGAAAAAGTAACAACATACTTACTTTTATGACCTTGAATACGACGATAAGTAAAGAGCAAAAATAACAGTAAAATACATTTAAAAAAATATGTAATCGATCGTTGCGGATATTAAAAGATTGATATGAAAATTTGGGGTGCTTGCTGTAAATCAACATTTCTTTTTTCCATGGTTGAAATCAATTTTATCAGATGCTAAGATGGGTATTCAACTACACACATTGTAACGTGACGCGCTGTCGTCACGTTCCAATGTGCATTTTTATTATATAAATAATAATATAAGAGTAATTTACATAAATGTTGGGCGACCACCTAAATAGATTTTTGTTGTAATTTTATAAAGTACGCACGATTCCAAGTGAGGACTGTAATGCAATGGTGAACATTCAGTGTACCTTGTTAAAACGAATATTAAAGAATTATTGAGCTGTGTAGGCTTGGAGCTAATCGTTTTGCCAGCTTTCACCGTGGGATGGGGAGTCCACAACAGGCCACTGCTCGGGTGCGAAAAACCCGCCACCCGAACACGCTCTCACCCCAGCTAACTTAGCCGAATATGTCCGACATCTGTGATATACGCGGGGCAAATCAGATATCGGGGATATCACGTGACATTAGGTGCCAACCTGAAGATCCAATCCAAATGAGCATATAACTTAAAATCCTGGGAATTTTCTGTTGAATGTGATCTTCGAGACTGCAAGGGGGTGGAGCCAGAAGTATTCCACGTGGCCCGAAGAGCGAGGAGCTAGACATTTTACATTCGATTCTAGTCGAGTCTAGTCTGAGGTGGACTTGGAAAGTTGGCTTCTCTCGCCATCTGCCGCTGTACGACTCCTGGCTGCCGGTTTGCTGGAGCAGGCTTATCACGGCGACACCGCCAGTACTTCGATGATGCGCATTAACAGACAGGACGTATCTGTAGCCGCCGTGTGAGATAATCTCACATACCGTGGGTCATCTCCGATCACCGCAGACATCAGACGCAGAACTACGATGGTAACTTATTACGACCAAGCCATCTGATTGTGCATTCCGTGAAACAGAACCCTTAAACGACTTTGATAGGATAGATCCATGTTCTAACTTTGTAATTGAAAAAACCCCTGAGCTAGCGGCATAATTTGCCAGAACTAGTTATTTTCGAATGATATATTGTTCATTCGTGGTGGCCATGATTTTCTTTTTAACTGTTAAGTCACAGTATTATGATACCTTTGTCTGAGGTCGTCATAACTTGTATTTTTTCATTGTTTCCAATTGTAATTATTTCTTGCATTTTAATTCTGAGATATATTTAAAAGTAAATATACAATTGTTTGCTTGCTCTTGACGGCTAATTGTACCTCTGAGCGTTGCTTTTATGATTTTACCAATTTGTGTTAATGTTAATGGTAAATTCGCTCAGACTTGTAATCGCCAATCATAAGAAAATAAATTTCATATTGCGCCAATTTTCCTAAATTCCAACTAACATCGAGATTCTTGCAAAATTAATAAATTTTCACTCCTTCATAAAAATTAAAATTAAAAATCCCCTTTTATTAATCATAAAGGTATGGAAGATAATTGTAACGTAGTTTGCCCACTAAGGCCCCCACTACAACATGACATGCGGTAATCCACACCATTTTTGTCCTTATCGCATTTATGCATAAATGATTCTAGCAGATGGTGGAATGGTTAGTTAAAACATGTCTTATCCCTTAGTAAAATTAACACAAATCTCAAATCCCTCTCTATATATCTAAAGCTATGGTTGGTAACAACTTTACGGTTGATTGGAACCTCACGTACGTGATGTGTATAGCCTGTTATTGGAGGCATGACGGCCAGTTCCTATCTTCCTAATCTTATTATCCTACCAGATAAGGGGACCTACAGTTTAACGTGGAATTCGCATCACGGAAGCGTTCTGGAGTACTTCTCATTGCACAGTAAACTGTTCCAGATGTGGAGGTTGGGTTAAGGGCCAATAAAAACTCCCGCCGATACGAGCATTTGAACCGTGGACCTTCCGATTTACAATCAGACGCCTTAACCACTTAGCCACCAGGCCGTTCCTCTACGTCTACGCTGAGAACAAATGCACACAAGCTTGTAGAGCACTAACGAAATGTCCTTCAGAAGCGCCTCTAGTGACATGTGGAAGTAACATCCCCCTCTACACGCTTGTGCCGGTTTGAAGTCGTTGAATTCATCCAGTGTATTTTGAGAACCGAAAGTATGACGACGTGTTCTAGAGCTATGTCTACGCGAGTTAAACACCGTGCTGCTATAGAATTTTTAACTGCTGAGAAGGTAACTCCTGCTGAGATTCATCGTCGTTTAAAGGCTGTTTATGGTGACGATGCAGTTGACAGGTCTACTGTAAATCGATGGGCGGCAAAATTTCCCGTTAGTGAGCCTTGAAAAGACATAATTAGACTATAAACATCTCAAACTCGTCTACGATTTGAATAAACAAGACCGGCGAATCTTTTAAATTGTATCGCAAACCACACTGGAATATTCAAGGAACGTGTCGGCTTCATTATTAAACAATTGGGATACCGTGAAGTCTGTGCACGATGGGTATCACACCGTCTCACAGACGAGAGCAAACAGCGTCGATTGGAACGCTGTGAGGAACATTTGCAGCGCTACCGTGGCGAAGAGGACGACTTTCTTTTGAGTATTGTCATGGGGACGAATCATGGGTCCATCATTACGACTGGGAACAGAATAGATTGAGCGCTGAATTTCGACATCTGTCTTTCCCTCAGACGAAAAAGTTCAGAACACAAGCACCCGAAAAAAAAAAATATCGTGTTTTAGGATGTTCACCTAACTTTGGTGACCGATTTTCTGGATCGAGGGGCGTCGCTAAATTATTACTCTGCAAAACCTGAAGTTTCAACCTATTCCACACCCTCCTTACTCCCCCGATCTTAGGCCTTGCAATTTTTATTTTTTTCCTCTACTTAAGAGAGACCTCAGGCGTAATCACACCTCGGACGATGAGGTGAAAGTGTCAAATTTTGGATTTGAGAAAAGTCGGGAAAAATATTTCATTGATGGAATAAAAAACTTGTTGCTCCTTGGGAGAAATGTGTTAGCCTTAACGGTGAGTATGTTGAAATATAAATACATGATTTTGAAGCTTAAGAATTGTACTTTAATACAATTTTCACCCGATTTTGCTATTTGTTTTTATTGGTGTTCTACAAGCATATATGCACTTCTTTTCAGTCTACCCGCCTATTATAAATGTTTTCAAACCCTATACCGTACCTATAATAACGGTCTACCATCAGGTCATAAACCTTTCTAGGTGACTAGAATAGCGTCGACAACAGCGCGAGAAATGTACTGTAATTCTAAACGTAAGAACAGTAGCGTTAGATCACTGCTATTGTTGGTGCAGTAAATAATGACGCATAAGAATGAACAGCAGTAGTAATATCCGTATCGTTAGGAGTAATAAATAGCTTTCGATGGAGCTATAACAGGTGTCATATAAATTTAATTCCCTGCAATGATGTTTCATAAAAGTTTTTACAGTAATTACATGATTAGTACATAGCCGTCAAGTGATTCCGTGCGCTGACAAGCCTGACACTGGATCGGGAAGGTATACAGGTAGCGGGCATGATCCCAGAGTTGCTCGTACCTTCCGTCCGGATTGCGGTTTTTAGACGGTTTTCAACAATCATCTAGGCCAAGGGTGCCCAACCCGCAGACCGCGGGCCGCATGCGGCCCCCTTAATCATTATTCCGGTCCGCGAGATTCATCACACTTTTTCAAGATATATTTATTTTATAATTAGTATAAGACCGTGACCGTTTTTTGAGTATCGTCACGGGTCTAGAATAGTTCCAGTTTTTAGGATGAAAGGTTATGACAGGTTGACCTGATTTGACCAAATATAAACTTGACCTGTGTTTCAGGGTGAATAAAATCTCTTGAGCCTTTTCTTTTCTTTTTTTTTCTTTTTTTTTTTAATCGAGATTGGTTAAACACTCGTAATCATTGGTCATAGTATCTGTAACGGCCAGAGAACTTAAGTACACATTCCATATTATTAAACAGTTGAGAAACTCCGAAGAAATTAATTACCAGAATAATTGATTCGGTAACATATTTGGTCTGATGTCCACTTAAAATAACCTGATAACTCACGTACAGCGAACATGAACAAAGACCATTAACGAACGGTGTCAATAAAATACCTAAAAAGCAAGTAAACCGTAATGTATAAACTTTGGTCAAGCAACAACTTTAGTGAATGTTTTAATTAAAATGAAATTTATCCTAAGCCGGAATGACAATTGGTATTCGTGGTTACTGCACAGATCAAGAGTAATTTAATTTTTTTAAAGTGTTTTTTAAGTTGCTTTCATTAACAACATGTTACTGAAAAGCAGATCCATGTTTTTTTCAGACGTAAAGTTTATCGATATTGTTTTAACTATGAAACGCTACGAAAAGCAAAGTTAATGAATGTATCATGGCAATTAATTTTGTAGCAGTTGCTTAGCTATTACCTTGTGGACATAACCACGAATATATTCTAATGTTATCTCTGGTCGCTGTTTTGCGAGCGAAGGCTTACACGTGACACCGTTCTCCAGCCAATAGCTATCGAGTTAACGTTCTGGCCTCGCATTCGGGAGGACGCGGGTTCGAATCCCCGTCCGGGCATCCAGATTTGGGTTTTCCATGGTTTCCCCAGATCACTCCAGGCGAATGCCGGGATGCTTCCTTCAAAAAGGCCATGGCCGAATTCCTTACCGTTCCTTGTCCCCCATCCCATCCCGCCTCTAATGACCACGCTGTCGACGAGGCGTAAAGCCAAAGCAAAAAAAAAAAAAAAAAAAAATAGCTATCGAGTTGAATGAATGAGTGAGCTTACCAAATTATATAGTAGATGGCCAAAGTAGTGAAAACCAATGTATTAAATAAATATATTATTTGTGCAACCATATATTAAAAAATTAACTGTCGAAATTATGAGAAAAAATTAACTTTGACTTTATTATTATATTATCTATGTAAACTTGTAAGAATAATAATAAACACAATAAAAATTATTCATTATGTTTTAATTTTTAACTCCAAGAAAATGTCTATAGTGAGACTAAATCTAATGTGGGGATATATAATTTTTTATGCGGCCTCTGGAGTTATGATCCATTTCCAAAGTTGCCCGCACGATTATTTGGATTGGCCACCCCTGATCTTGGTGAATGCCGGTTCCGTCCCCAATCTCCGCCTCATAAACTTCACATTTCACAAACAAAAAATACACTTATCATACAGAATAAACAAAGTTGCACATTTCGCAAACAGATGGCTTTATAATACTTTCTTCCAATAGATTAGGGTATGCCGGGCATAACAGTCACGATTTGCCGACCCCGGCAGCGTAGGGGTAGCGTGCTTGCTTCTCGTTGCAGGGGTCGCCGGTTCGAGTCCGGCCTAGGGCATGGGTGGTTTTAATTAAGTGTTGTGTTCGTCTTGTGTCGTCCTTACACAAAAAGAGAAAATAATCACACTTCTAAGAAATCTGTATACTGTAAGAGAAACAATCGCAATGAGCTGGCTGAATGGCTAACACGGCCGAATGCCATTTTAAAAAAAAAAAAAAAAAAAAAAAAAAAAAAAAAAAAAAAAAAAAAGTAGAATTCGGCAGGCACTCAAGTTCCTACTCCCTCTCTCATTATTCACACTGGCTACCTGTTATGGCCAGTGTCCACATGATTCTTGGTTGCCGAATAAATAAGGTGATGAGTTATGATGCGTTTGTGTAAAAAAAAGACTTGTGGATAGAACTTCCCAAGTAAGATGGATCTGATAAGGCAAAAAAAAAATGTATCTTAGCAATATATTTGGTGACCTTCTGAAAGTAAGACCGGATAATATCTACTGTGTTGTTTTATAACCCGATCAGTGCAACGTACACGGGAGATATCAAATTAAATAAATTGCAAATGATAACACAGGCTTCCACTGGGCGGGACTTGATAATGCTGGCGTGCACGCAGAGATAACATCGGCGTTCATCAGGCAAAATACTGGTCGTGGGTAGCCACATCACAGCCGCTGCTGAGTGTATTACGTAATTGGATGAAGGCCCATAAATCCTCCGCCCCGTTGGATTTCTAAGGCCGCGTGGCGACTATTTTGCATTACAACGAAGGGAGTGTGTCTGAAATACCTGCAGTAGCAACAGCTGAATACTTCGTTTAAGACAAGCCGCGCGTTCGGCATCCCTTAAGAGACGTCTCATTTAAGCAATCAGGGGAAAGCTGCTGGTTTGTTCGCGGTCGTAAATTTTCCGTTCTAAATTAACGACCGACAGGCTGCTTGCATTCGTGCCAATGTACGTAATGCCAAGCTTACTTTGTCGATACCTCGAACGCTAACTTAACCGAAAGAGCTGAGTTGAATGTACAGTGAGTGAGTGACAAGGAGAATGTTAAATAACATAGTTTTGATTTCGCTTAACGGCGATTTTGAGGTCAGTAATGCCCTAGAAATGACTTTAAACATAAATAGAACTAGAGAACTTACAATAGGTAGAACTACTGAAGAAAGACTATGTAGCTGCTAGCGATGGATATTTCTCGCCCTTAATATACAAAATACTCCTCTGAAAGCGATACAAGCGATACAAGAAAACAAAATAACTATGTTGTAGCATTTAGACTTACGGACATGAATTTATAAACCTTCCGTTTCTTGCCATTTTCGTATCGGAAGTCTATAAAGAAGGGTATGTGCTTACGACCATTTGGAATAATTGTAACTTGTTTATACAGTGATAAATGATGAAAATTACTAAGCGATTTTAAGTAATACATTTTCATGACAGTTAAACTTTGTTTCCGTTTGTTCGCATTATAATAACAAAAAAGCTCAAATAAGTTTAGTGTTTCTGGAACGAGCGTGGTGGGTGAACGGTTGACGTTCTGGTCTCGAATTAGGGAGGACGCAGGTTCGAATCCCCGTCCGGGCATCCAGATTTGGGTTTTCCATGGTTTCCCCAAATCACTCCAGGTGAATTTTTCCTTCAAAAAGGCCATGTCCGAATACCTTCCCGTTCCTTGTCCCCAGTACCATCCCGCCTCTAATGACCTTAGCCGTGGACGAGGCGTAAACCCATAAGTAAAACAAAAATTATCGATATATTTAGTGCTTAATGGATCGAATGTAGTTTGTAATGACCTCTTTAGTGTGATGGTACTTATTGATCTTACAATATTGGGTGCCATACTGCTAAGACTTTTACACTGACAACAAACATTTATGATTTTCAACCTATATGACACATCATTTCAGAATATCAAGGGATAAATGGAAAGAGTTCACAATATTTATTAATCAGTATAATCTAGATGATTCACAGGCAAAAGATTAATTGTTACACTAAGTTCGTATTAGTTGTAGTAACAATATAGTCTGAAAATACATTTAATTGATTGATCCGGCTAAAATCATATGTATTTCTAGACAGCTATGAACGGGTGGAGAATTATTGCTAAGGGTCTTTCACTTATTGGCGTAGATTTACGATATTGTCCGTTAAGTAAATGATCATGCAGTGTCAGCACTCACACTGTAGGCGCCTCAGTGTGACCAACAATGTCGAGACGTACCATCTCCTAGTTGACTGTTGTAGATTGGATCTCTTCAGAAATTGTGGTAGCTCTTCAGTTGGTCAACGATCCGGGAGAGAAACTGGAACTTAGATCTCGACCGGGAACTAGAGGAGAAGGCAACTGACGATCATTGAGTAAGGCGCACTTGCCGTTTTCATTCACAATTACTCTGTTTTATGATAACCTTGTATATTGAGTAAGTAATAAACAAACAAAATAAAGCAGATAAGTCTCTTGCCTCGTAGTAAAAATTCTCCTCAGTTGCTGCATCTTTATCAACTAAGAAAACGGTCGGAGCCGACCTTCGATGTTAATCCATCAATTGCCTCGTCTAGCAAATCATTGTCGTCTAGCAAATCTCCTGTCATACGCTCTGCTACTGTTAACATTTATATCAGTATCTCTAACTAAAGTGATACGATTTGTTGTTTGATTTTTTCCCCCCACTATCAGCCTCAATTGAAATACAATATTAAGGGGGTATCCGGGTAATAAAGTAATTTTATCTTGACCGGCTTAGCCTAATACAGGGTTTCCCAAACTAATAGCTAAGGTGACCAATCGTCCTCCTTCAGGGAGGACAGTCCTCCTTTTGTGGGTTCTGTCCTTCCTCAAAAAGTGTCCTCCTACCTGTCCCCCTTTTCGATATTTTTAAACCGCTCTGTTATCTCTGTATTCGAAGATGCCGCGCCGAACTGTTACTCAGGGAATAGGAGAACTTCACGTGTCGCATTATTTCTTTCTCATTGAATATTATACTCAGGTAAGTGCAATTCACGTTTCATTAATTCAATTTTATAGAACCCTCTTTTCAACACAATATAAAATAATTTAAATATAGATTTAGTTAAGTTTTATCGCTTTTGTTATTAAAATTTCATATTTAATTATTATCTTTATGTGATTCCATCGTTTGTGGAGCTATATATTTCATTTTTAATTTCATTTAGCAGTGGAAGAAACAGGAAATTCCATTTCAACGATTAATTGAAAAATAAATTTCCATCACTAATATCAACAAGAGACTCCACTGTTTTCTGCAATATTTTGGACAAGAGATAAATCAAGATTGAATGTTGATTCTCCAGCAGCAGCACTTATCGTAAAATTCAATATGAAGGATAATTCTTGCTCCAAAATTTCAAATATATCATTATAATATTAATTCAATGGAAAAATACTTAATTATTGTATTTTTGTTTGAATTAATAAAATGTTTCATTTATTTAGGTTGTACTTTTTTCTTAAATTTTTTCGTCCTCCTTTTCATTTTAAAAATATTGGTCACCTTATAATAGCCATACCCCCATCAAATTTCTCAGGCAATGGTGAACCTCCATAAAAAACTGGCTTTTATCATTAAAAATAAGGATTTTATTTTTAAAAATTATTGCGGTAACCAAGAGAAATATGTTATTAATTAATGCAATGGTTGGTTTATCTCTTGTCATAAGTTGAGTCGATTTTAGCAGCAATTTTTCTAGATTTTATTTTCAAATCAGATTCAGCATTCAGTCGATTCCTGTATTTTTTCTCATAGCAAAGTGTGAAAACCTGCTCTCATGTAAGTAAGTTGTTACGAAGGGCAAAAGCAAGATCACAGCTTTGCTACCCAAAAATCAGTTACAGACATATTTTTAAAATCAACTTGAAGAGTCTGATCTGCGGACACTTGCAGCAATGATTCTTGCTCAATGCTCAAACCAGAATTTATGCTTTCGGTGCGCTACGGCGGTGCTTTATGTAGCTTAGACAGGCTTGAGGGTCCCTGCGCTTCAGAGATGCCACAGGCCGTTGATGGGATGCGGGGGCTCTTATTCTGGTGACCGGGTCCCATAAGCTGCCCGGTCGCTGCCGCTTCCACCGTGCCGTGAAGGAAACAGGTTGGGCCCGGTTGCCGCGGGACAAACAGAGAGGATCGCTATAGGGCCAGGCTTTGGAAAGGTCTTCGGCCTGGTTCGTGGCGGCGCTACGTCCGCGTGGTTCCCCGTGGGCACCCGTAACTCGTAACGAATTGCGTAATGCCCCGTCTCTACTGCAGTGGTGGAAATCTCTGCCACAACGGCGGATGATTCGGAAGAGTCCAATTCCAAGGCGGGATCGTAGTGAAGGAGTATGATAGCATGATGTGGTCGGGGTGGCGGGGGAGGGCTACGGTTCAGGTACCGCACAACACCTCAACTGGGTCGGTAGATAAAACATCTGTACTCGTGTCGTAACATGACAGGCACGACACGCGTTGTGTATAACAGCCACAAAATAACTGTCTATTTTGTTTAATACCTTTTACTATCGGTGACATCACGCATCAAACAAGCCAAAGGAAGTCTAGTTATCTCGATAATTCATTCACAGTAACGATCGTATTGGATGATGACAACTGCTTGTAATGTGGTATAAATTAACATCTGTAATGAATGGACACATAACATCATGCCTTATACAGGGTGTTACAAAAAGGTACGGCCAAACTTTCAGGAAACATTCCTCACACACAAACAAAGAAAATATGTTATGTGGACATGTGTCTGGAAACGCTTACATTCCATGTTAGAGCTCATTTTAGTTTCGTTAGTATGGATTGGTAGAGGCGGACCAATTCCATGGCCCCCACGCTCTCCTGACCTCAACCCTCTTGACTTCCATTTATGGGGCCATTTGAAAGCCCTTGTCTACGCAACCCCGGTACCAAATGTAGAGACTCTTCGTGCTCGTATTGTGGACGGCTGTGATACAATACGCCATTCTCCACGGCTGCATCAGCGCATCAGGGATTCCATGCGACGGAGGGTGGATGCATGTATCCTCGCTAACGGAGGACATTTTGAACATTTCCTGTAACAAAGTATTTGAAGTCACGCTGGTACGTTCTGTTGCTGTGTGTTTCCATTCCATGTTTAATGTGATTTAAAGAGAAGTAATAAAATGAGCTCTAACATGGAAAGTAAGCGTTTCCGGATACATGTCCACATAACATATTTTCTTTGTTTGTGTGTGAGGAATATTTCCTGAAAGTTTGGCCGTACCTTTTTGTAACACCCCGTATAAGTATTAATGATACTAAGGAAAACGAAAATTTCTTTAGATAATGTAAATAACAAACGAAAGGAAAAATAGCCCATCCTTCTCTTAAGTTAAAGGTTGGAAAGCTGAGAAGTACACACAAAACACGAGACGAACACACTTGTACAATAAATAAACCGATTTCGGGATTCCAGCCGCGTATAAATGTCACATTCCTATGACGTTTCGAAGGTGTTAGCAAAGATACAGAATACCAGCACCGCGATTGGCGTGTGAATGGTTAACGTTCTGGCCTCGTATTCTGGAGGACGCCGGTTCGAATCCTTGTCCGAGCATCCAGATATGTGTTTTCCATGGTTTCCCCTAATCATTCCAGGAAAATGTCGACATGCTTCCTCCAAAAAGGCCGTGGCCGAATTACTTCCCTTTCCCTGTCCCCAGTCCCATCCCGCTTCTAATGACCTCGATGTCGACGAGGTAAGTAAAAAAAGGATACCAGCTTAGTGTGTCCTAGAATCCTATTATCAAAATGTTGAAGCAGCTACGAATCGGTGAGAACGAGAAGAATGGATGACCTCATCGGTTTCTGTCATTCAACGTTGACCGTGGCACCGGGAAAACAAAGTTATACCGTCGGTTGATAATTAGGGAAGAAATTAGAAATGTACTCCCTCGAAATGCGCAGGAATGTAACACTTATATGTGGATGGAAGCCAGAGGTCAGTTTATTTATTTAAAACGCCTTGAAAAGCGTCATTGATTCAACAGAACCATATTTCTTTTTAAAACCTTATTCATGCAGAGAGGAGCGGGCCATTTGGCAAGGAAGGTGTGAGCTCAGCTAGGCTTGCCGCATGACTCCAATGATCGAAATTATGCTGTTGCGTTCCTCTCTTGTTTTTTATTTGTGTTTCGTAGCAGCCCTCCAGTCATCAACCTTGGAGAGTGATACTTTACTTTGCCTATAATATGTTATTTGTTATATATTATTATTACCTATTTTTATTATTATTTACGGGTAAGCCCATTCTGCCAACGCAAGGTACGTAGAACCGTTTGTTTGCTTTCCTTTGTGCCCATGTTTCCTTCAAACGCATGCTGTGGACTTCTTTTCACTTATCAGGGTTGCAGTTACTTTCAATCAACTTGCCAGTTGTGAATTTTGTCTTTTGGAGTGATTCCTAGTAATTTGTGATCATTATTGATTATGCCAATCCATTTGACTGTATCTGATACAGCTTTACTTCAGTTTTGATTGGATTCAACTATTTTTCTTTTGAGTCTGTCATTCTTATGCTGTAAATAAAATTTCAGTCTAAGTTTTGTAATGTCGCTGTAAATGTATAAATAGTGTAAGATTTCGTGATTGCTTCTGAGTCTGTATTGGTTTCTTGCAGGTTTCTGCCCCAAAATTTTCGTTATATCTTTGCATTCTCTTTTCTCAACGTTTTCCATATATCTTTTCCTGATCGAAATGAGTTTTTGATTGCCAGGTATTTCTAAGTATTGAAACATTAATTCCGTGTATTATCGTACGTGGATTCAGTAAGAATATAAAAAAATGGTGAAGTAAACCGGCAGATTATTTAACATAACTTTCAAATTATCGACTAATCCATGGATTGCTGGAAGCGTAGAGACTTTGTTACCACGTTATCCAATGGACAATGGTTTTAGGAGGATCTTGATATCGGGTGCCTTCAATTAACTGTTGTATTCATCTTAATTTGTTATAATTAGTGAAGACAAAGATGCTTCTTGATGAAATACAGTGCTGAGCGCGTGTTAAAAATTATTTAATGGTTAGCGTTGAAAAGGGCTGAAAGTACTTTTTTAAGTCAATAATGCCGAGTAGTTAGTATTAACAGTCAATTTTTTTTAGGAAACTAGAACTGCCATCAAAAATACTACTCAAGAATATTTTTTAAAAGTCGCTAAGGAAATTATATATAAATGGCGAAGATACATTACTTTATTTTTTTAAAATTAAAAAGTACTGAATTTGTTTTAATCAAGTATATACGGGTCGAATTCTAAGAGTATCCTTTTTTAACCAAAAAATTAAAAAGAACTTATTTTTTTGCTGTTGATTTTGTGACAAAGTACTAACCCAATCGTCATTAAATTTAAATGGGACCATTTAAATAGTATTCTTTATAAATAAAAGCATAGTCTCACAATTAGGTACCGTAGTTTATGAAATAATTGATGTACATATAAAAATATCTTTTTTGTTTTCAATGAATTTATATATGTGTAAAAAGTTATTGGATCAATTGCAATGAAATTTAAATGGAACCAACGCGATGACATCCTATTTCACCCTGGAAAAGATTCACGCAAATTAATAGCGTAGTTTAGTAGTTATAGGTGTACATTCATTTTAGAAAAATACAAACGGGTTCTACTGATAACCTGTATGTCGGTTGGATACACCAAAGTCAAGGGTTTTCCACAGGCAACACCGATTGCCGGGGTCCTTCTGCAGTGGGTGTACGCAACAGTAAGTGGACTTCGCAGTACCCGGAAGCAATTCAGTACTTCATTTCGCCGCAAGAGCTTATTATGCTCCTCTTCAAATTACTACCAATTACGCTGTAAATTGAGTACCTATTTCGAGTGCTTGTGATTGTACAGAAGAGCGATTAATTCAATTGCTCAATTAAATTTTCAGTACTGGGCGTTGGGTTTGAATTTTAGTCTACATGGATCATTAATCACTAATAAATAAATAAAACTTTGCACTGTAGAAACGCTGTTGATACTAAAATCGTTTCAAGCAAAGAACACCATCCAGGTTGCAGCAGAACGCTATAAATTCCTGCCGAAGAACTAAAATTTCTTTTTTGCCGTAGAAATGCATCTTTTTTAAGTTCACTTAATTTCTAATGGACTAAAAAGCAACTGTGTTCATCACAATCTTAAATAAAACGTACAATAGTTGTAACTAAGACCGTATAACCTTGAAATTATGCTTCATAGAGATAGGTTAAGCAGGATTATTTTTAAGAAAGATACTTTTAATGAAATAATGTATATACACTCCTGGAAATTGAAATAAGAACACCGTGAATTCACTGTCCCAGGAATGGGAAACTTTATATACACATTCCTGGGGTCAGATACAACACATGATCACACAGACAGAACCATAGGCACATAGACACAGGCAACAGAGCATGCACAATGTCGGCACTAGTACCGTGTATATACTCCTTTCGCAGCAATGCAGGCTCCAATTCTCCAATGGATGTAGTCCTGTGGAACGGCATGCCAAGCCATTTCCACCTGGCGCCTCAGCTGGACCAGCGTTCGTGCTGGACTTGCAGACCGCGTGAGACGACGTTTCATCCAGTCCCAAACATGCTCAATGGGGGACAGATCCGGAGATCTCGCTGGCCAGGGAAGTTGACTTACACCTTCTAGAGCACGTTGGGTGGCACGGGATACATGTGGACGTGCATTGTCCAGTTGGAACAGCATGTTCCCTTGCCGGTCTAGGAATGGTAGAACGATGGGTTCGATGACGGTTTGAATGTACCGTGCACTGTTCAGTGTCCCCTCGACGATCACCAGAGGTGTACGGCCAGTGTAGGAGATCGCTCCCCACACCATGATGCCGGGTGTTGTGCCTCGGTCGTATGCAGTCCTGATTGTGGCGCTCACCTGCACGGCGCCAAACACGCATACGACCATCATTGGCACCAAGGCAGAAGCGACTCTCATCACTGAAGACGACACGTCTCCATTCGTCCCTCCATACACGCCTGTCGCGACACCACTGGAGGCGGGCTGCACGATGTTGGGGCGTGAGCGGAAGACGACCTAACGGTGCGCGGGACCGTAGCCCAGCTTCATGGAGACGGTTGCGAATGGTCCTCTCTGATACCCCAGGAGCAACAGTGTCCCTAATTTGCCGGGAAGTGGCGGTGCGGTCCCCTACGGCACTGCGTAGGATGCGACGGTCTTGGCGTGCGTCCGTGCGTCGCTGCTGTCCGGACCCAGGTCGACGGGCACGTGCACCTTCCGCCGACCACTAGCGACAACATCGATGTACTGTGGAGACCTCGCGCCCCACATGTTGAGCAATTCGGCGGTACGTCACCCGGCCTCCCGCATGCCCACTATACGGCCTCGCTCAAAGTCCGTCAACTGCACATACGGTTCACGTACACGCTGTCGCGGCATGCTACCAGTGTTAAAGACTGAGATGGAGCTCCGTATGCCACGGCAAACTGGCTGACACTGACTGCGGCGGTGCCCAACCGCTGCGCAGCTAGCGCCCTTCGACGGCCAACACTGCTATTCTTGGTGTGTCCGCTGTGCCGTGCGTTTGATCATTGCTTGTACAGCCCTCTCGTAGTGTCCGGAGCAAGTATGGTGGGTCTTACACACCGGCATCAATGTGTTCTTATTTCAATTTCCAGGAGTGTATGAAGTTTGCTGATCTAGTAAATTATTATTTATCACTGATTCAAGTTCACTATGGATTGTTTATGACTTGTTCTTTTTGGAAGCTCGCTTTCGTTTCCAATACATCTTGAGGCAAGCTAATAATTTTTCATTTCTTTCATAGGAGATAGGTTTTCGAGATTTAGTAACTTTTGGTGAAAATGTCCAGGACTTAACCATATTACAAAATATGGAGCGATCTGCAACTGCAGTATCGAAAATCCTAGTGGAATCCAATTCTTTTTGAACCACATTGGAGCACATTATAATTGTGTTATAGCTTTTGATAAATGAGAACATATTATTGATAAAACTGTTGTTGTCCATTCTCAGAAGCGTACAAAATCGAGTGTAAAATAAATGAAAAATACCTTGCTTATTGATATCCACAAATTCTCTACACACAACCAGCATAAATTAGTTTCTTCTTTTACTTCAAGCTTTACACTTCGTCGACATCAAGGTCATTAACCCGGAAGAGGCCTAGGACTATTGAAGAAATCATTCCGGCATACCCCTATAGTGATTTCGGATGGGGAGGGGGGAATAGAATACCAAAATCAAGATATCTGGACAGGGATTCGAACCCGCGTCCTTCGGAACGCCAGGCGTGAGCGCTTCCACTCATCCACCACGCTCGGTTAGAACATTCTACAATATACCTAATAACAAATACATACAAAAGTGTGCGTTTAAGTTCTTATTCTAGTTTAAAGAAGGACCTACAGCTTCCACCAAAGTGTATCTGAACTATTCTTCCATTGCTGAAAGCATCTCTGGATAGTCTTTTTACAGACGGATGTCAGTTCTTCTGCCATTAGAGGAAAAATCGTCTGATTCGGTCTATGCTTTTTATTTCTTGAAAGAACTTTCAGTGATGTTTTAAGTTGGGTGAGAGCCAAAAGTAAGTTCCAGTATTGTCCGGAGAGTAGAGAACTTGGCGAACGGGTGCATTGCCTTTCTTTACCAGGTACTCCCGCATCAACTGCAGCTTTCCCTGGTCACGTCAAAGAAATGCGACAGCCGCGTGCTACACAGAGTGAAAATAACAGATGAACCTAAACGGGTAATTCAGACATAAACATGAATATATAATGTTCATCTACTACTGCAACCGTTTCTATAAAAATTTCCTGAACACTTCTCAGTACTGAAATACGTAGTTATAATGGAATTATAACATTACTGAGTCTGGTGGGTGAGCGGTTAAATTTGTAAGCTGTTTTGAACTGATATAAGCTTCATGCACCAGTCCTGTCTAGGTGGAAAACTTGTAAGCTGTTTAATGGTGTAAGCTTATCATTATATTTTGTAATACAGTTTCATCATGAACTAGAAAATAATACATCTGGATTCGACTTGCTTTGATCTTACTGATTTTCTTTACCGAAATTTAGCAGCTTACGCGATCATTAAATATCGAATAAAATATAATTTTAAGTATTTACCTTAGATGTAGCTTTTCATTAAGTGGAATAATATTATCTAATACTCTGTCCACCCTCAACTGGCGGCTCAAGGTCATGTTTCCCTAGCCCCACTCCTCAACTCATCACTCCCTCACTTCCTGCCTCTTCTCGCTGACCGATATGTCCAAGGAGACGAGTTGTAAAATTCCCCCTTTGCTTGTAGGGATAAGTTCAGTGGAGCGAGAATAGAGCAGACTGACCTTGACCCGCCACTGTTAACTGAACGGGCTTTAGCATGCATATATGTTATTAGGTCACCAGTTTTAGTTTGAATTTAGCTTCCGACAAGCTTAAATGGAATACTTACCCTTCTAATACTTGACATCTTGCCTCCTTTATCTTTTCAATATTGATTGAGTCTGTATTTAATGGTAATTATAATACTTACTTCGCCACCTTACAAACTTCGATTCACAACTGATGAACTTTTATACAACACATTGCAATGTGTACAGGTCACAGCCGAGCTTTGCAAAATATTAAATACTATTTTACAATAGATAACTCATGATCTATTGAGTCTTGAAGTGTACTACTGTACATACATAATCCGGTTTCTCACATCATCAAAAATCCTTAATTCTCCATCTGAACTTCCTTTGTTCATTCTCATCTGTTTAGTCCTTGTAGTCGCTCCTATATTATAAAATCAATATATGTTACTAACATCGGCTTATTCTGTCCGTTATGAAAAAAAAATTAGGCTGAATTGCTCCGCCGTGTGAAGGATCGAGTCCGCTGCGTCTGGCCGGAGATCAAAGACAACTGGGTTCTTCACTACGACAATGCTCCTTCTAACACGTCGCTCACCACTGGCGAAGTTTTGGCCAATTTGAATGTGCCAACACTGCCACAGCCACCCTACAGCCCCGACCTAACTCCCAGCGATTTCTTTTTGCTCCCCCGAATCAAGAGAGACCTGAAGAACTTGATCCCCGCAGTGTGTTAGTGCCCAAGGATCATATTTTGAAGACTTTTCCTTCGCTGTACAAAAATGATTAATCAATTTTTTTGTTTTGAGACCAGTCTTGAAACTTTGTAAACGCACCCTGTACCTGAGATGAAATGTACAATTTGCCTTAAAATGCATAACGTGTTTATTAAAGTTAAAACTACATGTAAATTGAATGAATTGTTCAAATCATACAATGACAAAAATTAAACATCTAAACGATAAAAATCAAAAGGAACAATAATTTTAGGAGATTAGTCACAAACTTATGCAGCTTCACTCAGATACAATTACAGAGAGCACGAAATGTTCCCATCTTTGTGACGTTAGTCACAAGGTCGTTTGTTTGGACAAACCAATGCACAACAGTGATGATAAATCAAGGTTGAATTAGCGGTGGTAATTGTTCTGTGAATTTAAAATATAGACGATGGTCGACAAAAAACAATCATCAAGAGATCGTGTTATTGGCTGGCAGCATCTGCCATCCTTCCATGCTTCTAAAGGCGCGTGGTGGGCAGAACGCTCCTTTCATCTTTTACCGCGGGGCGGTGGGTCGACGCGCGCTGTCCCTGTTAGCATATGCGGCAAAGATGAATGGCGTTCCCTACCACGCCGTGGGAACGGAGCTTCGGGTGATGGTAACTGGAGCACTTGTCCTGTATGATATGTGCCCAAACCTGCGAACACTGCAAGCTTGGGCGAATATAACACTTATCTACGTCGTTAACTTTTAATACTGATTCACTGTACTCACTTGTCAGTCAGTGACCAAATAATCGACAAACGTTACATAGCTTGATGCATTATACCTCATGTATACTTGTTACTGTAGCATAGATTTGTCCACAAGCCGAAATTTAGTTGGGTACTCTTTAAGGAAGCTTATAACCCAGCACGCAAAAGTAGGACAACCATTTCCTTTCCTCTGAGGCCTACAGCTTAGCGTAAACTCTGAACAACAGATCGTCCTGATACAGCTCATATGAACAAGAGCTGTACCCGGACGATTCCGAGTCCTTGAAATCTGAAGGCCTTATCCACTGAGATGTAACATCAATAGAAGGATATGCGTTAAATATTTTTTTACAGGGTTACGTATATCAAAGCAATAATTCTTACAGCTGATGATGATAAAACAAATTCTACATAGGTTTAGTAACGCATTTCACAGCATATTAATATCATTAAATACTGCTTAAAACATTTTATTCAGTTTTTGCCGTCGAGAGATAGAAGAATTATGTCATTTCTCACAATTTTCAGACCATTGCCGAGAAGCCAAAATAAAGCCTCTTGAAAAATTTCGTCAAGTTATTCAACAGCAATTCAGTGAGTAAATTAATATAAAACCACTACAAGTTGCTTGTTCACCTAACAATTTACTTTTTCCGACGTAAGAAATGATTTACAATCTTCTTGACATTTGCATAATGAGACAACGTTGTAGCAGTTACTCATTTGTTTCTAATTTATAAATAATGTCAACGTTATGTTAATTATGCCCAGTGACTGGATAATTGTTTAATGATAGGGACAGAAAAAGTCGATATAACTGCGAGGAACAAAATTTTTATGTCTCGAGTTCAGTAAGGTGAAGCAAAAAACCTGAGTCTATAATTGTGTCCGGTAATGGTGTTTCACATGACGAGCAGTGAACCAGGACGCACAGTAGTGCCTTGTCACTGCCAAGCGGGCACACCGCTTGTTAGCAGTGAGTCACTACCCCAAAACCCGTTCACAACGGTCGCACCTTAGCGCCGAATTGCTAACACTACACAGTCATGTGCCGAATAATGACCTTTGTATGTTAGTCATAAAATCGATTGTACTTGAAAGTTATTTTTAAAATTGCAGTGAAATTGAAAATCAGTCAATTTTTTGACAATATTATGTTGTGGATGATACTTTTATGGCGTTTGTTGATTTAGAAATAGCTTTTGATAATGTTAGGTGGGGCAAGCTGATCAAAATTTTAAAGACGTCAGGTCTAAAATATCAAGATAGATAATTACTTTGTAAACTATATAAGAATCAAGTGGCTATAATAAAAGTAGAGAACCATGAGAGACATGCATCAGTTAATAAGGGTGTGAGATAAGGTTGTAGTCTATCCCCGTTAATATTCAACTTGTACGTAGAAGAAGCAATGAATAAAGTCAAAGAAAATTTTCCATGTGGCATAAGTTCAGGGAGAAAAAATCAGTATGCTACGATTTGCTGATGACATTGTCTTGTTAACAGAAAATGCTGAGGATATTGAGAAGTTTCTGAATGGCATGAACAAACTACTGGAGGAAGATTTTGGACTGAATATTAATTAAAGCAAGAAAAAAGTGATCAATTGTAACAGGAATAATACCATAACTATTGCAACCGGTGGAAGAAGCACGAATGATGTTAAAAACAGAATAGCACTAGCAAAAAGAGCTTTCATGAAAAAGAGAAATCTTTAGTTTCAAATATTGATCTAGTTTCAAACATTGACCCAGGAATTAGAAAGAACTTTTTAAAACCTTATGTGTGGAGCACAGCACTTAATGGTAGCAAAACATGGACTTTAGGAATACCAGAAAGAAAGAAAATTGAAGCATTTGAAATGTGGTGCTACAGAAGAATGCTGAAAATTAAGTGGACAGACAAAGTAAGAAATTAACGTGTTATGGAAATGATGGGTGAGGAAAGAAGTTTATGGAAGAAGCTTACAGAAAGAAGGAACAGGCTGGTAGGTCGTATTTTGAGCCGTGCTGGATTGGTTAATTTGTTAATGGATGGAACAGTCGAAGCTAAGAACTGTAGAGGAAGACAGAGATTAGAATATATGAAGCTGATAATTGAGGACGTGGGTTGTAAGGGATATATGAAAATGAAGAGGTTAGCACAAGATAGGAAGGGATGAAGGATATAATTTTTTTTTTAAAAAAAAATTGTAATAACCATCGCGCTGCCCACACTAGCTCAACTCTGTTAACAACTTTTTGCGTCATCAACCTCTTTTCTGGTTTGATGCAATTCCGATCACCTCTTCACAACATTTTCATTACAACCTGAGTCATCTTCATACCTTCTAATCTTTGTCTTCCGTAACAAAATTTGTCCTCGATTGTTCATCCACTACAAATTAACTAGTTTTCAAAATGTTGAACCATATCCTGTCTCTTCTATCTGTGCCATTTCGTGTTCTATCTCTTCTGTTAATTTCAGTATTCTTGTATATCCCAATATTTATTATGATTTCGTTTTCCTTCTGTCTGGTGCTCCCAGAGATAAAGCTACAAATTATACGGAAAAACAGCCCACAGCAGTGGCCAGACAGCACACAGATACAAAGAGAATCGGCGACCTAGTATCTCCACTAGAGCTTGCGCCAAGTACGGGAATTGCGCAGAGTTCTGAACATGAGATTGCGTCTATGCTGGAGTTACGGTTTGATAAGCACATTAGCATTTCGTGCAGTATTGTCGACAAGTGATCGTAAATTTGCTTCCGTTGCGCAGTAATTACCTTCAGCTGGACGTAGACTTATGTTACACACCTACGATATTGGCTCCGAAGCTTTTTGTTTTGCATACCGGTGGGCGATATAGATACCGTAGTACAATAAAAATTCAAGGCTAGAAAAAGAAAAAAAGTCCTTAAGGTGCATTTTGTGTTTTATTATACAACTTATTTGCCTGAAGGTCATGACGTTAATTCTCGGCGTTGTAGAACACTTGTCACTGATTCTACTGTTCTTATCACACAACTAGCGTCATTCATCTATTCTTACAGCAGGTAGGCTTGAATCGGTACCACCAAAAAAAAGGGGAAATTATACAGTGTTTCAACCATAATTAGAGGAAATAGAGAATAATGACATATGAACATACTAGTGACGGTAACCAAATAGTTAATCAATGTGCTGTCCAGAGTAAAAATGTAACTATGCGAAAAAGCGAGTACATAAAACAGAAACAGTGAGCTGAAAAATTGGAAGCGAGATAATTAAATAAACGCTAAAAAATGATGGTAAAAATGCATTACGGTTTGGTTTGATGCGGTACACGCTATAGGGGACGACATATCAGACTGCTTGGCTATATGAACAAAACTTATCTAGGATTCCGAGATTTTACATTATGATTATGATGAAGCTCTGTTTCATACGAACACGTAGGATGAATATAATATTTGAATGATATTGTCAAACATTATTTTATGATAAATATACGTACGATTCGAAAAAAAAATGGTAAATACGTATGCATTTGTAATTACGTCAAACATTAACCTAAATCAATTTGTATTTGAAACGCTTAGCAGAAAACTTATTTTCATTTTCATGAGTACCCTATTACTTAACTTTTTATAAATTTCTTTTGCAACACTTAAGTAGTTGTGTATTAATCTTGCAGATATGGGATGGTGATAACGAAATAAGAAGTTACAGACCCGCAACTTCGCAACTACAATTCCCGAGCACCTAAGTACCTTCCTGCACGAGTAAAGATTTGTAGCCTGCATGCAGCATGAAATATACTACCGATTTATTGTCCAAATGATGGAAGTATTTTTTCGTTGGCGTACCAAGCGCGGTATATGAGTGGTAAGGCTTGCATTCGGGAGGACGCGGGTTTGAATTCCACCAGATTTCGTATTACCATGGTTTCCAAACCATTCCAGGCATACGCACGGATGATTTCCGTAAAGTGCCATGATTGAATTCCTTCTTGATTCTTGACACCTATCAGCTCCCGCCTCTAACGACGTCTATGGGGAGTAAAGCTCTAAGTAAAATAAGAAAAATCGTAGACATTTTCCAGCCTCAGGTCGTGTCTGCCAGGAACAAATTCCTTTTCAGCTTTTGTTAAAGTCTCCTTATATGAGGACAGGCATGTTACTCAAATTTCATAATTTCTGAATAAACTCTACGATAGTCTTACATAGCGCGACCGAATTCGTGACGAACAGAAGTGTCGACGAATAAAATCCAGTAGTATGTTCGACAATGTTACATATCTCCAGACGTATACTATCACTATCAACTTGAGTGTAATGAATCAATACTACTATCTCAGCCAGAAATCACAAGATGTACAAATTTCAAAGTAATGTAGTGAAAACCAGGTTCTCATGATGTACTGTATACATAGAAATTTTGGCTTTCTTTAGCTACAAAATTGAATAAATATTTAATATGATTTCTATTGGTATACTTTACTCATTACCTAAACGCGATGCAGATTTTATAAACCGTAAATTAATTTTGTTGGCAATACACTTATGTGAAAATTTAACTAACTCGTCATTGTAGCTTAGATAACACAATTTTAGTTGGAATTCCTTTGTGAGTATCACCATCTTCAGTTTTTTCTGTTTTTTCAATCATTTGATTACAAATTTAGAGAGTGGAAGACAAATTTAATCTACTTCTTCAGCTAATTCCTCGTGAAATATACAGCTAAATAATAATGTTCGGAAAAAAAATTGACTGCATTTTCGTCTGTTAAGGAGGTAACCTAACTTAAGTCTACGATTCTGTTTTGCGATCATTTAAATACATTTTCCTGTGAAATTTTATGGCAAGTGATGCAGAGGTGAAGGATCCACAAAGTTGTGCCATATGGATGGAGAAGCAACGGACAGACATGACGAAATTATTGCGTTTTAACCATTACCCCTACGCAACCTTAGCATAAAGGCTGTCCAAGAAGAAATGGAGATCAAAGAAGTCTTGGAACGTCGAGGTTTGCGAGAAATAGATTACCAAAAATGAACGGTTTGTCTAATAAGAACCGACAAACCACAACTATAAAACCCTTTGCTTGGTTACTCAGATTTGTATTACGTTGGAATATTCTGGTATTATGCAAATACTCAACGTAATTAATATTTGCAAAGATATAAATATCAAAAATTTATTTAACTGTTTTCATTAACCTATTGTCGGAAAAAGCTTTTTTGGGACAGTTTTTCACTATATAACATTGTTTCCTTAATTCTCTTGACTTTTTGCTTGGAGAAATGTTGTTTCATCCGAAGCAGAAATTATGTGAAAAGTTATGCTACGATTTCACACCGGAGGAATAAAAAAACGTAAAATCCCAAATACTCTGATAACAATTTTTTTTTTCAGAATAAATGCAACTCCTGCAACACCTGAAGGAATGCAATTCCTTTAGGTAAATTTTCCATCACTCCTCTTGGTAATTTGTGCCAATCCTTTACACCCTTTCCCAAAGAGGACAATTTTCCCACTTCCGTATGCTTGCAGTCGAGTGCCAGCTTGTGGTCATGGTCATCTCTTCTTCCCTTCCATGCACTATTATTAATAGTCCAGCCAAATCACCAACATACGCCTTGTTCATTCCCAGCACTCCTCACCCTCCTCGTGTCCTCCAATGATTCACAATCCAGATCCTTTATCATATCAGTTAATTTACACAAATAAGTTAGGCTCTTCTACAATGTTATTTGTTCATGTTTCATTTATAGAACATTAACAAATCGTATTTAATATGTACCCTTAATTTTCGACACGCTTGTAATAATGTTTTAACTGCCCCTGTTTTTCTTCTGATTGGTATTACTTGAATCAAAGATTCGCTTTCCCCGAAGTTCTGTGCTTCACACACGGAGTTTAAAAACATCTTTACCAGTCTGCTATTACCCACACGACTGATTCGATGCAGTGCCCCATATTTTTAAACTTTAGCAAATTTCTTCATCTCAGTAAACCTATCAACTTTTGTGGCTCCAATTATCCGCTTTCTCTCATCAATCGTTCAAGTGGCTTTATGTAGTCCTCCGTCTCTTCTTATCCTAAATCATATTTTCTAAACGAAACTAATATACTACGTTTCTAACCCTCCATTGATCTGAGCTAATCTCAGAAAAAACACTACCCACAAGTTTCCTCTCTTGTTTGATGTAATCCTGCATCTCTTCCCATTCTGAGCCAATATCACAACATATCCACAAAACATCACCAAAAATCTATTGTTTTCTTTTGGTTACAAGTATCTCTTCTGTTTTGTCACAACCTCCACATCATCCAACTTTAAGCCAATCTTTCTATTTAATCATATATATTAAACCTTACGCCCTCATCAACTTTGATTTCATTAACACTTAACGTGGTTAACGCTCTGGCCTCGCATTCGGGAGGACGCCGTTTCGAATCCCCATCCGGACATCCAGACTTGGCTTTTCCATGGTTTCCCGAAATCACTCCAGGCGAATCCTGCCATGGACATAGCCGAATTCCTTCCTGTACCTTGCCCCTAGTCCCATCCACCACTAATTACCTCGACGTCGACAAGCCGTAAAGCCATAAGTAAAAAAAAATCATCAATACTGGGATTCATAGTGAAAAGTATATTGACTTTTTTTTTTTTTTTTTTGCTTCTGGCTTTATGCATCAACGACGTTGAGGTTATTTGGAGCGGGAAAGGACTAGGGATAAGGAACAGGAAGGAATTCGGACATGAACTTATGAAGGAACCAACCCGCCGTTCAACTGGATTGATTTGAAAATCAAATTTATATTATTACTAGCTGACCCGGTCACGCGTTGCTGTGACTCAGTAGTCATAGTACGTTGGATCACGTTTTTTTCAGTTTCATGCATGGGAAAACTAAAAATATGTCAGATAGCTTCGTTGCTGCTGATGTATCTGCCTATCTGGTATCGTATTATTTCATCATTTTTATTTACATTTTTTACTTCAAATTCGGCCAAATCACTGCCTTTATTAACGTATTTGCAAATGTACTTAATGGATTTTACAGAACTACAAAACATTAATATGAGCCTTATACGTTTTTGAAAGCAATGGTGAGTATGGTACCACCCACTGATTGTCAATTTCAACTTGGTTTCTAGAATTTGGCATTCGCATCGTAAATGTGTGGCCACCATTCTCAGCGTTTCTGCGGCGATACAACGGATAACCGTCAATATTCATAATATTATCATTCGTATGTTCCTTTGGGAAACGCTTCTTACATCTTCCATGCATGGCAATGTCGTGTTAAAAGCACCGCATGGCCCGTGGATCATGTGACTGGTAACAATATCAAACAATTCTAGATCAATTACCGGGTCCGGAATTTCGGCTGAAATTATTTGACCAATTTCTTCTGGACGGATTTTAACTTCAAGCCAAATCAAAATGTGAGAATGAGGCAAACCTCGCTTTTGCCACTCAATCGAATCCAGATAGCAACGTGTGTTACCGAAAACCGAATATTTTACGATTAAATCAATCAATGATTTTAATTTTTGTTTGAACACACGTGCCATGATATCATGACGATGCATTGATTGTTGGCCTGGTAATAGCAAAGTTTGTATTTCCTCCCAATTCGGATTACATGTAAATGTAATAAAAAAAATCTGGACGACCATAATGACGTACGTAAGTCATCGCATCTTGTATATATTCCTGCATGTTCCGTGGACTGCCGATGTAGCTTGAAGGTAAAATAAATGCATTACCGATATCATTGGCATTTAAAGTTTCATCTATATTGCCGATTATAGCATCTCGTAAGTGGATGTATTCCTCCGATCGTAATTTAGCCTGGTTGTATGGAATAAATCGCAAACGTTCGTTTTCAATCTCAGCGTACATATCCACGGCGTATTGATGGTACAGTTAAAGATATCGAAGGATATAGTTCTCCTGATTTCGTCCAATCATCAACCGGTGGGCGTAGTACTTCATTGAAGTCACTTTTTTATTACCTGAAAAAATAAGAAATTAAATAGGAAAAAAAATTAGAAGAATAAGAAATTAATGTAGTGGGCCCGCGATAATCCGGCCTCTGTTCGGAATGCCGCGGGTCTGCTGTATTAATAAAATAAGGAATTAAATAGTTGAATATTAAATTTACCAGTAACTAGATCACACTGTTTGATGTTGATGTGTTATTCATCCTGCCCTTGCCAGAATATCAGTGGATACTGGAGTGCGTCATACGAACGGTGTAGATCCGAAACTATACTCACAGTGCTATCTCGTAGTGTGATATTAATGGCTCTATTGTCAACTGGATCACCAACTATAATAACTGCAACTTCATCTACAGTTGCCGCGTTGAACCTGCCAGCGTGTTGTCCTGATTTTAATTTGTCAGCTTTGATGACAATTTGCTAGTTGTCATTTTTTAATTGTGGCGACACTCTTTTAAACAATTGAATAAGTTGATTATTATTTTCCAAAAAAATTTACAACAATACCACAATTGCTCTCTCTTCTGATTGTTCGATGAAATTATACTGGCACCGAGTTGTCACGCGTTCCTCACAACTTCCCATAAAATAGATTTGGAGAAACTTCGGGACATCATTAGGCATCGGCATCGACGACTCAATCTTATGGTACACCTGGCCTTGTATTTTGAATGTAGTTTCAAAATGACGTCCATCAGATGTGAGATCGCAAATTTTAGTTGCTCCAAAAGACTTCATCTGGAAACAGGAATTGAATTTGCGTATCTTGCGCAGAAACAATTTCGAATCGTTTGATTCGCCAGCAAGAAGTGATTGCAAAGGTTCTGTGGAAGTAGGAAGTGGTAATAATACAACATGCCGGCTGCTTCATTGCGGAATTTCAACGCCTGACAGTATTGGCATACTTTGTCCATTGCACCGATTGCAATTTTAGAATGTGCAGAGTAATCAATGTCTGGTGCATGTTCGAACTCAAGACGAACAAATGACAAACGTGTTAATGCACGGCTGATTTACTGTCTCTCTCGTTCTCTTTCTTTAAATGTAGCTATGTGCTGTTCTCGTGCCGCTCTTGTTCTCGATATATTCTGTCACAGACGTTCATCATGCTGTTCTCGAGATTCTTGAATACGACGCTCAGCTGTCCTGATTCTTTGAACTTCCTTACTGGCCGCGATTTGTGTTCCTGATTGATTAGCTCTCTCGTCGTGCGTCTTGCCTCTCTGCTACACGCATTGTCGACGTTAGATTCTTTGGCGACATTTCACAGAAAAATATTTGAATTACAGCAAAAAGCGCCTTTCTGAAAGCCTTAAAATAAGACACTATGACACAGTGGGTCCATTAAAAAATACAGTAAAATGGAAGTTAAGAACTAATGAGGAAATATAAAATAACATTGAAAAAAATAACAGAAAAAGAAGAATGATATTTTTTGATACATTTATAGCATGGATGACACCAGGCTTTCAAGAGGTTTAGAAAGATTTGAAACGAAATAATACCAGTGAACTGTATGGAAAAAAAAAATTCGATAGCCGACTTTGAATATGGCAGGATTCAAAGGTAGAGAGGAGTGCAATAATGAAGGAGTACTGGGGAGGAAGAAAGAAAAAACAACAGGAGAGGAATTGAAATTGACTCGTGGTCTCTAGCTGACCATAACAAAAAGAAGAAGAAAAATGATAAGCTAGCCAGAAATGCTTACACCATTCGAATTTATCGTAACGTTTTCTTCAATGTTATATTCATGTGTGTAATTACTTTTTCGTTAGGTATAAAGACACACAAACGATGAACAACAATACAGCATAATTATAGCACAATACACAACACAATTAAAATTGAAGAAACTCACACATATGGCGTGGAATAGACCGTAGCATAAATAAATCGAAATACAACGCCATCTACTGGATTGTTCGATAAATTAACACACCGCCATCTGTTAGGAATAAACTGTAGCATAAATAAATTGAAACAGAACGTGATCTACTGGATGATTACCCAACCTAGCTAACCAAATGTTGTATAGATAAGTTAACACATCGCCATCTGTTAGAAACTTCTGGAACTATAATAATAATAATTACGTGTGGTCGTAATGACCTGGTGACATGGTTTCTACTGGCTGGGCATTCTGCCCCTGTCGTAGCCGCCTTTACCTAGGCCGCCCATCCTGCCTGGTACAGGGGACCTACATTTTAACGTCGAATCTGAACCACAGTACGGTCCTGGCGTATTTCACCTCATACAGGATGCTGCGCCGGGGGTTAATGCCGGGTTAAGTGTCTATAAAAATCCTCGCCGAGACAGGGTCTCGAACCGGGGACCTTTCCATCTCCAGTCAGACGCCCTAACCACTTAGCCAGCAGACCGCTTAGCCTTGGTGGCTTACAAATAATTACAAACCATTGTCCTATGACAAACATTTAATGAACATTTATTTTGCAAATAATAAATATTGAGGTCTATAATCCAGATAAAAACTATCCTATCTTTTAAGTTGGACTAAATCACACACATTAAGCCAAATTTCATCTAAATCGGTTATGTAGTTTCGGAGTTCATCCCGGACGAACATCGTGACACGAGATTTTTATATATATAAAGATATTTTTTTTTTTTTTTTTTACTTATTGCTTTACGCCTCTTCAACGTCGAGGTCATTAGAGGCGGGATGGGACCTCAGCCATGGCCTTTTGAAGGAAGCATCCCAGCATTCGCCTGGAGTGATTTGGGGAAATCATGGAAACCCCAAGTCTGGATGCCCGGGTGGGGATTCGAACCAGCGTCCTCCCGAATGCGAGGCCAGAACGTTAACCGTTCACCCACCATACTGGGTTTGAAAATCGAAGGAAAACCCAAATCTAGATGGCGGGACGGGGATTCGAACCTACGTCACTCCTAAATGCGAGGCTAGAACGTGACCACTCATCTTCCACGCTCAGTGAATGTTACTAACATCTGTAATAACTTTGAGCTAAGATAGTGACTATAAGGACATTAGTGCGAACTGATGAGGAGAAATCCGTGGAAAGCCGAGGTATTGCATGGTCGTTCGCGGATTGTAAACTGGTTCTGTCGATCGGCGTTCCGACGTTGCACCAACTTGCCTCGCTGATTACCCGTTACTTAAAAGCCTTGCGCGCTAGAAGGCTGTGTATAGTTGTGCATTGTTCCATCGGCGTGTGGAAACTAGGGTCAGCAGTGCCGGGGAAAGAAGTCCACGCCAGGTCACCGCGAAATGCGGTCGCACCAGATTTACGGCTGTGAGCGCCCAGTAACAGACGATATTACTCCGAATGTGTTAGCGGCCATAAAACGGTCCGAAGTGCCGGCGTTGTCTTGCACCTCGGCTCCAATCTCGCACGGCTTCTGTCACAATAGGCGCCCCCGCTTACATTCGGACCACCCGCGTTTTATAGGGCGACCTCTCCGACTTATGCACGGTCTGCAGTGTCTCCGTAAATCATCTTTTGGAGCGTCGTTAAAATTTTAGGTGATTCGGCCGGCGAGTGACACGGATCCGATGCGGTTTCGTCTGCTGTAACGGCCAGCTTTCACCGACACTTAAACCAGTCAGGATATTTGTAGCTTTGCGGAGCGGCGAAGGTTATTCGCCAGAGTTATAACGGCTTGGTTGCTGCAGGAAACAAGTGCTGACCTGGTAATACACAAATATTTCTGTAAAAATAATTAGTATTTATATTTTCTGGCGTGGTAGCGAGCGGTAACGATCTGGCCTCGCATTTCGAAGGACACCTGTTCGAATCCCCGTCGGTCTACCCACATTGTGTTTTAATTTTTTTTTTCAAATTATTCCAGGTGAAATGCAGGATGTTTAATTTAAAATGCCCAAACGTTCCTTGCCCTCAATCCTTTCCTATTTTTTTTTTTTTTTTTTTTTTTTTTGAGGCAATGACTTCGGACAAATACTCCACCCCCCACCTGCCTGTGACATAAGGCAGAGAAGTTGCCATGTGTGTGTGATTTCAGTTTTTCCATTTTTTTTTTAACTGCTTAGCGTCTGTTAACAGCGAGGTCTTTAGAGACGGGAAATGATAGGGGGGGGGGGCGAGGAATGGGAAGGATTTCGGCCATGGCCTTTTGAAGGAAGTATCCCGGCATTTGCCTGGAGTGATTTGGGAAATCCAAATCTGGATGCCCGGACGGGGATTCGAACCGGCGTCCTCCCGAATGCGAGGCGAGAACGCCAACCGTTACACCACCACACTCGGATTCCTACCCGTTGTGATCTAGACGTAGATGAGTCTTAAAGCCAAAAAAGATTGTCAAAATTCTGCTCAACTAAAATTCCACCATCCGCAACGTGTGATTTTTATCTCACTCGGCTACAAAACTGAATAAAAAAGAACTTAAAGATGGACCTTCTCAAATTTCCTTGACTTTTTTTTTTTTTTTTTTTGCTTCTGGCTTTATGCCTCGTTGATGTCCAGGTCATTAGACGAGGGATAGAAATGGGAACAAGAAACGTGAAGAAATTGGGCCATGGTTCTTTTAATTAAAGGAAACCCAAATCTGAATGACCGGACGAGGATTCGATTCCTTGTCCTCTCAAATGCGAGGCTAGAAAGTTGCCGCCCATCCTCCACGCTCGGTAACTTTATTTGAAACTAATAGAAGAGGAAACAATAGAAAGTGTCAATGTATTTTCGAAATGAAAGACAGTTAGAAAATTCAGCACCGCAGGAATGAATTAGAGTGGGGAATTCGGGAGCGTCCATGAACTACGTGCTTGGTCTAGGTGGGGGAGGGGGGAAAGGGTTACGTAGAAAGCTACGCTGTGCTACGGTGAGGGGGGGGGGGAAGGGAGGAGAAAGATTGCTGACCTGGTAATACACAAGCTATATAGCTTTTCATTCATTTTATTTGTCACAGATAAAATAGGGTACAGAATACACAACAGATGCGGATACTTCTTTCCGTCGTTTAATTATATCCGTATTTTAGATAAGCCGTATTCTGACCATGCCATGCATGCATGTGACTTGATCGGCACCCGTGCATTTGAACTAACCGACAGGCCACAGAACATTGCAAGCCGAAAAACATTAGACATGCGGTACATGGACTCAAATTCATCACAGATGTTACACGGAATTTTCCAAAGTAGTGCCATTTAAAAAAAAAAAAAAAAAAAAAAAAAAAAGTTTGAGTCGTATCGCCCGCGTGTAACCGCACAAATCATTTATAACATAATTGTAATTTTGTTCTGTCTAGTGAATTTCATTGCATTTTAAACTACAGTGCTCACTGAACTTTTATTTCACCTTACTAAGCTTATTGGGTATGTATTTGCAGCGAGATTTCAATATACAGAAGACCGAGCGTGGTGGGTGAGCGGTTAATGTTCTGGCCTCACATTCGGGAGGACGTCGGTTCGAATCTCCGTCCGGGCATCTAGATTTGGGTTTTCCATGGATTCCCCAAATCACTCCAGGTGAATGCCGGGATGCTTCCTTCAAAAACCATGGTCGAATTCCTTCCCATTCATTGCCCCCCCCCATTCTTTCCCGTTTCTAAAGACCACGCTGTTAAGAGACATTATATATATATATATATATATATATATATATATATATACAGAACAGCGTTAAGGAGCTATGGAAATTTCTTAAGCAGGTCAAAGAATCATTCTCTGACAGCTAATATTTATAATTACAGAAAAGTATGTAAAACAAATATCAGCCATGTACATTATGTATAAAAAAAATTTAACGATTGTGTCCGAAAAGAATGGATGATCCATTACTAAAACTAACGGCAAATTTAATATAAAACCATATTTACTTCTAGCTACCGCAATTATTCATCCGTCACTGCTTGAAAGTATTAATATAATTTATTAATCTTTCCACCGACTACATTTTTTATATCTCTTTCTTCGTATCGTTGAAATAACCACGCTTGTTTCCCAAATGATATGAACACTATAAGCGATTTTATGAAAGCTCTATCTCAGTCCATGATCAGTGTTTGACACCAAGAAGCTCATATTTTCAATAAAGGAAATTTTGTTAGTTTTAATCAATCCTTGATGTATTTCACGCTTCTTTACAATTTTCGATTTTGTAGCGTTCCACTTGTTCGATAAAATAAAGCCAGTTAATAGTGGGTAATTTAGTTGGAATTCTTAGCCCAGATGGTATCTCGAAACGAAACCGCGCCATCTGGTGTTTTGTCTACGCTGAGGCGAAACGAGGAAGCGCGCAACGGCCCGTGTTTTGCTATTTACGTAGCCCTCGGACGAAGCGGTGTACTTTTGATCGCGCGGTAAGCACATAATTTTCGCCAGAGCGACGTGTTTATTTCCACTCGTGCGAGCCGTTCCAGCAAATGCATCTATATTTAACAGAGTGCGAAGGGCACTCGCATGGTGATGCAGCCTCCGTATTTTCGCGACCTTGACTGATTTCAGTTCTAGCGAGGCTGACACACTTCGATCGCCGCGAATCTCGGAAAAGAGGTTCTCAACATTTTGTAGTTCATGTCAACACCGACTTCCTCGAACTGAACCTGGACTATATACTCGTTCGTTTCCCTAAACCTGTCTATTATGCTTTCTCTGTATACAGGGTGTTACAAAAAGGTACGGCCAAACTTTCAGGAAACATTCCTCACACACAAACAAAGAAAATATGTTATGTGGACATGTGTCCGGAAAGGGGGCATCCATAAATTACGTGAGGTCAAATGGGGGAGGGGGGGGTCCGGCAAAATCTCACCAAATCTCACCCAGGGGGGGGGGGTGTCTCAGAAATCTCACGTAAGGTTTTGAAAAAAAATTTCGGACAGTAGAGCTAAAAAAAGTCTACAAATTGCGCTAAAAGCGATTTTAAGGAGAAATTTCGTCGAAAAAAACGAATTTTGAAGGGTGAGACCTAAAAAAAAAGGTCTCAAAAAGTTTCAAGGGATATATCTAGGAGGGGGGGCAGGGGTTCTCACGGACCAGATCTCACCAGAGGGGGGGGGGGGGGGGTCCGGAAATCTGGAAAAACACTTCACGTAATTTATGGATGCCCCCAAACGCTTACTTTCCATGTTAGAGCTCATTTTAGTTTCGTTAGTATGTACTGTTCCATTTATGGGAGCATTTGAAAGCTCTTGTCTACGCAACCCCGGAGACTCCCCGCATGGAATCCCTGATGCGCTGATGCAGCCCTGGAGAATGGCGTATTGTATCACAGCCGTCCACAATGTGAGCTCTAACATGGAAAGTAAGCGTTTCCGGACACATGTCCACATAACATATTTTCTTTGTTTGTGTGTGAGGAATGTTTCCTGAAAGTTTGGCCGTACCTTTTTGTAACACCCTGTATATACTTCAATAGAATTCTCTTCTTTTTCGTCAACCTACTTATTTGGGTCGCAATGTGATGAGGAATTGCAATTCACTGAAGAGAGATTAAGTTTGATGAAAAGCACCTTCTGCTACCCACAATACTGAGAACTTAGTATTAGGAATTTGATGAAGAAATCGTTAATCAGTGTAGTGGTTTTTAAGTATCATTTGGAAGTAAAGAGAAGATACACAACCTCTGGCTTTAAGCAGCACAGTTATGTATTACGTATAGTAAACTAAATTGGTCAGGTACAGTTAGTTGAACGTGTTCAATTTTAAAACATTTAAGAATAAAAAGCGAAAAAATATTAAACAATCATGTAAGGTTTAAATATACTTTAGAGACTCAATGTTTGTACAAATTAAGAAGTTGATTTTTCTGTGGGTCAGTGATGTGACGAATATGAACTGAAAGATATCAATTACTCTTGTGGTTAACACCTTTCATCATCAGTTATACTGCGCTCAGTTAACAGAGATGACTCAAGGCCAGTCTGCTCTATTCCCTCTTCCCTGCGATTATCCCTGCATGCAAAGCGAAAAGAGTGCCCGCTGAAAAATATGCCACTCGCCTGTCTGGGCACAGCGGTCTGCTCGGTGTAGTAGTCAACGGGAGGGGATGGTGTGGTGGGGAGCGGGGCAAGGAGAATATGACCTTGAGCCGCTTGTTGAGAGTGAATAGAGTATAGTAAATTTTACTTTACTGCACATCTGTCAACTCTCTTAAGCAAACTTCTCCCTCTTCCGATTTTGTTACATATTCCTTCTTAAAAAAAAAAAAAATAGTTGTTATGGAAAAACTACATGTTAAATTTTGTACTGAAATGTAATGAATTTTGCTTGCCTGTGAATTTATACGCAACAAACGTAATGATAGTCTGCTCAGTGGCGGAGATCGCAAAAACACTGTGATGGTCAATGGTTCTCGAAAAGTGTTGAACTGAGGGGGAGTGACGGGAGAAACTCTTTTACCATTCGGCATTGCGCCAGTAGGGGATTGTACATAAACCACGCAGCTCCATTTTGGCCTCCTGTGAACCCCCCCCCCCTCTCTCTCCACGTAGCCTGACGTGGCTTTTCTCTCTACCCCTCCCCCCTCCCCCCCTCCGCGTAGCATGTAGCTTTGTTCCCTATGGATTCTAGAAGACATTTTGTACTGATTTCTCTTGTAAGATTATCGTAAATTACATTTACATAATTAAATACTGAACTAAATATTTATATGCTGTTTGTGTGTTCTCTACCTCATTTTAACTGTGATATATAATATGAATTTATAGCTACGTGGCCTGGCTCATAAACTCCCCCTCTCCACACGTAGCCCAACGTAGCTTTCCAGCCAACCGCTCATTCCCCCCACTCCCCGTAGTCAGAGCCACGTATTTTATGGACGCTCCATATGTTAGGAGAGGTGATGATGCACACTTCCTATTAACCAAATTGTACTGGCGTGGGTTAAATCTAAAATCTCTCCAATGCACGTATGAAGCTAGGCCTTAATACCCTGTTGATGATGATTTATCTATGGTAAGGGTAAGTAAAACTAGGTAGCACCTATGGTCTCTGAAAAGGTGGGCCTGAATTACCATTCATCGAATCTCACCCTATCTGTTCTGATGTTCATATACAGGAGAAAAAAAAATTATACGTCACATTCAACAACAGTAATCGCAGTCACGCACAAAGGAAACGAATTGGCTACTGTATCTCTGAGTGTATCACGACGGCAGATCAATTGATCAACTTGATTTCATTTCAAGCTTATCTTTAATCTTGAGTCTAACTAAGGAAAGTTTTCAGGATGAAGAAAAATTGTGTGAAGAGATGAAATGAGTGGTTGGTACATTTGAGAGCTCTCAGGTGTTTCTTATATCTGGTTTCATATTTTCTGGCTGTTTGTCCTATGTATACTGTGTCACACTGCTGGCATGTTAATTGGTATATTCCAGATTGGTGGTATTTGTTTGTAAATGCTAAGCTGTTTTTGTATAGTGTTTTTTCGTTCTAAATGCTATTTTTATTCCTATTTTTCTAAACAAATGAAGATGTAGGTTGTAAGGGATATGTTGGGATCAAGAGGTTAGCTTAAGATAGGAAGGGATGGAGGATTGCTGCAAACCAGTCGAGAGACTGATGACAGAAAAAATTAATCAGTTGCTAGATTACAATATATAATTACAAGGTTTTCTAGATATCACCGACTGCCTAATGCCAATATTGTTTGGGCACCAGAAAGTATGAGCTCAAACAATTTCGTTTATAACACACTATACTCATTTTCAACTATATGCAATTCTGCAAGCGAGATTGCAAGAATAATAGAATCGCAACAAAAAGTATTCAGTATTTACAATTTCAGTTGTTGGATAGCTGTATGTCAACTGACAAAAAAATCGACAGTGGTGGTGA
Source organism: Vandiemenella viatica (assembly GCA_031002005.1). Lineage (NCBI taxonomy): Eukaryota > Metazoa > Arthropoda > Insecta > Orthoptera > Morabidae > Vandiemenella > Vandiemenella viatica. The sequence continues at coordinate 85,001,523 of JARYHS010009186.1, forward strand.
ATACCTGGTCCACGGTTCGTCGGTCACCCTCACAGAACTGGACAAGAGAGCGGTACCCCAGCTGTCCATTGAAGCCCCGGGTGTAACCGTGCGTCTACCGGGGTGGGCTGCAATCACTCTCCCTGCCACCCTATTCACCACTCGTCGCCCCCCAGGCGGCCGACGTATTGTTGCAAACATCATTAGTGCTGTACAGCCCTCAGAGGTTTAATTTGCGTGCCGTGCTGTGCGACTGTAACGGTAGAACCGGCTCGGAAACCGGCTACTCTTAACGACTCCCTGATAAATCCGTTCAGTGATGTGCTGAGCCCACGGTGGTTGGGACGTTTCGGCAACAAAAACCTGCATTATTCGCGAGGAAATAATAGTGATTGTTGGCTGTGTTGCTGTTGCCTCTGGTTCTGCCTTCTCCGCACAAGAAGAGGGGGGAAAAAATCAGAGGCAGGACCAGAAGGAGGAGGATCAGAAGGGGACGTCGCGAGGCCTGCGGAAGAGTAATGGCTCGCTTTATTTGTTGTAATGAGGGAAACGCCGATCCGGTGCCCAGCGAGGCCGTTTTCGTGGGACCCGAGATTGGGCCTTGTGGAACGCCACGTCGAGGTGCTGTCAAATGACGCCCGTCTTCCCCTAGCTGCCTCCTCCCTCCACTAACCACAGTCTCGCGAACCTTGTTCTAGTCTTTCCCTTTATCTAACTCTCTTCTTCCTTTATTTCAGCGACCACGGCGACGATCGTCCTGGTCATAAATTACTGAGGGACGTCCGGTCGTGTGCACTGTTTCAGAAGGTAATCTGGGCGAGGATAATAGTACTGGACGAGCTGTAAAAGGAATACTATCGGTAACGTGTTTCTTGCCTTCATTAACCCGCCACGGCTTCGGTGACGAGGCAAAGATCGTATAATATTACGTCTGACACTAGCTCCCTTTTACAAGCGAGTTACGGTCGTGAAGTATCTCTATTTTCCCTACGTCACTCAACAGTTTCTGGTGTCGTCTCTCTCCAAGAAAAGATTATTTCTCAGCTAATAAGATAAGGCAATACAAAAATTATATTAAAATTATACCAAATGTAGCTAATATAATCGTTTATAATTCATAGTTGTCCGCTACAAAAGACTTTGCCTTTGCTAAATTCAGAGTCAAAATAATTCCAGCAAGCGAGTTATTTTTTCAGCAAGTGCATTTCTATATTTATGGACGTTAACATGTAAGCTGAAGTAAATATTTTTCGCAAACATTTTTAAGAAAAAAATTACTGGGTAATTCAAAAAGAAGGAGCAGAATTTGTATTTTTATTTCTCTCAAACTATAAAAGATACAAATAAGTGCCACACATCACTGGTTAGAAAGATTAATTGTACTCTCTGCTACCTAAGGCGCTGTTTTGTGTTTACGCTGAAATGGTCGTTTAGTGTGCTGCAATATGCAAAAAGTGAATCCATTGTTTATGTGCACGGTGCATTACGGTAATAAAGTGCCACCTCGTCATAAGGAGATTTACGATTGTCAGAAATAATTCTTAGAAGATGGGTGCATAATGCATATGCAAAAGGAAAAACACTGGCGTTACCATTTCCACGTAAACAGACAGCAGCGCTCTTGGCGGCAGAGAATGGAACTAATAGGAGAGGTTACAAACGTAGAACCTGCGTCTTTTATAGTTTGTAAGAAATAAAATTGCAAAATCTAAGCCTTCTCTTTGAATAATCCTATAAATTTTATGTTTTCCTATGACTTCGTCTTCGTATAACGGCAAGCCGTCCTTTTTTCGTCCACTTGTAAATAATAATCATTTATTTACTAACATTTGATACTAATTAAGTATTTTTATTGAGAAGATTCAAGCAACACGTTTCCGTAGACCAATATAAGTTCCGCAATGAAACTTATAGTTTAATGTTCAAAACAGATATAAATTAGTAGCTCTGCTATCAGTTGATGCAGGCTGATAAAAAGTACCTCAGATTATAAGTCAAACTGACGTCTTTAAAACTGTGAAAACGGATAAAAATCGTTGATTAGTTTTTGCGCTATCCTGTAACAAGCAGATAAGCAGACGAAAATTCTAAAAAAATTGATTTCGTTGATTTAGCACATGTTCAGCATAATAATTAAAATTTTCTGCTTCCTGATTTTGCAATTTTTATGTGAGGTTGGTTCGGGATGTTAAAGCTAAAAGAAGTAAATTCGATTGGAGTGGTAGAAACGGTGGTATCAAATCAGTAAAAAAGGAATGGAAATTATGCACGTATTGTCCATTATTACTGCCACATGGAATGTTTCGAATAAAAATAGGTAAACTTTTTTTGGGTCGATAGAGAATACCTTCTCCTCGTTCCTCAGCATTTAAATGATGTGCAAAAAAAGCTTCGACTAGTAACAGTATACAACCATTATATTTGTCTGTCTGGTCAGTATCCCGAGGGGTAAGAAGTTATTTACTGTATTTCCCATCAGTCTCCCAATTAGTCGTACTGAGATGATACTCTGATGATCTTATATCACCACCTATGCCTAGCTAGTATCTTTATCGCCAGGTATCCAATACAAGGAATATTCCTGGTTATCTGCTTTGCAAAATAATAAAGTCTACTTCTACCTATTCATTGACAGTTTCTTCCCCTCACATCTTTTTTTCATGTCAATGTCTTTAGATGTGACCCACCACCCTGTCTCGTCTCTTTTGTAATAACTTACACAAATTCCTTGGCATAGGCCTAATCATCTTTTCCGGAACATTAAATTTCGTATATTACATTCGTACCTAATTTTCATATCCTTTTGTAACGTTATATTTTGAATGTGTAACTGAATCATCTTCATGGTAATTTCATTCAATAGTCTCTGAAAGTTTTTTTTTTTTTGACAAATAGATCAATATGGGATATTAAAATGATTTTTATTTTGTGGAGGGACCATTTACCGACGCTTTATTTTTTATTTTTTTAACCATACTTGCTTGGAAACCAGAAGTAATTTCACTTCACAGATAACAGAATTCTCTCCTTTTAATGTATACGTTCGTAATATTGCTATTTATTCTACTGGTATATTTAATAGACTAGTTTTTCACGACAGCTTCGCCCACATGGATCTCAAATTCCACAGAAGTAAAGGAAAATCTCAATTTATGAAGTGGTGCTCACATAAGGCATTTTGACTTGTTTTTAATATTTTAAATTGCCTTCACAAGTGTCACGTTACCAAATACCCAACGTAAAATAGTGTAATGGAAGTATTCATACAATGAATAAAACAGTGTGTTAACTGCACTGCAATAAGTTTTGTTATTACGCCTGACGATTCGGCAGGTACCGGGCGTCTAGACTTTGCAGTTGCCAAGCGGTTGTCTCCTAATCATGTGAAGTAGCGGTGGTCAAGGTATGCCTACATGCAGATAACAGCGAGACAACATACCAACAAAAGCTATTCTGAAGGGATAGCGGTATATACTAAGGTGATCCTAGGCAGGTATTATGCCCGAGTGAATACGCCAATTATGAAGGATTTATAGCCGAATAGCGACAGCAGTTGACCCTATGGAATCACGGCGACTTTCTGCTTGTAAGGTGGGAAAATCAGGGCCGAATATGCGCGATCAACTCTCGATTTAAGCTGAATAATATTGAACAATCTCTGCGCAGAATCCTTGGAAACTTTGGTGACATGTATGAGTGTGACAACGTTACCCCATAAAATATACTGCTGAGTGTAAAGAAAACTTTTAATAGCGAGAGTGAACTTTAATGATCACGATTTTGAACTGACGTAATAAACGCCGACCCAAATGACTCTGCGTGTCTACTTGCATTGTAAGATCATTCTTGTACGCATTTAATGTCATTTTATTTCTATTTAATAATGATCAACTATAGTAAAGCGCTATTAAAATCAGAATGTAATGTTTTATTCGATTTTTAGCCTTTTACAGCCACTTTTGTAGGGCACGGTAATGATTTTTAATTTTTGGTTGTTTATGAATATATCTAACGTTAAATACACCTTTCTCTGTTGGCCATTTGTTCTTTTATGAAATAAATTGTTCAAGTTATGGCGTACTTCTAGCTCGTAGGGCTATGCTTTATAAATTCACGTCTCTTTCACAATTAATTAAATATTAAATATAATCAATAATAATTAATTAAAATTAACACAACCTAAATCAAAATATTGCAATAGTAAACAACAATATTAATATAATGGTAATACAAAGATTTTTGTGTTTTTCTCTGAATTAGTACTATCCTTGGCGCCTGTCTGTTCATATTACGAACATATTATCATTTACTACTTCGTCCAACATTCAGGCAGTAGTCATAAGGCAAACAGAAGATTTACGTTACACACTTTTCAAATTGTAAAAATCCTATTCACACAATTAAGTTTTTTTTTTTTTTCGTGACGTCTGGGAAAAAGGCTTCATTAAAATAAAAATTTACAGACTTTATTATCTGATTTTTTACGGATATTGTTACCAAGCTGTTGCTAACCGTGTGAACAGAAAGGGTTTCGCGTGACCGGAAGACGAGGTGCAGTATATTTCTATTGTCTAGACCTGAAGGTCTGTATGCGCATAGATCAGTTTGTCTGTCTAGAGGACATGCGATACACATTTCCAGACAAGGATAATGCTTTCAGAGCACATCATGATAATTCATGCAGTGGCGTAACTCTCCGATAAGCTAAACTGCTGTTAGGCTTCCTGATTTAATTTGATGCGTTACTGTCGCTTCAGGCGTTGAAGAATAGACCTCGCAGAGAAGAATTGTATAGGATTCTTAGCGAACAAAACAAGTATTATTTTCGAAACTAAAATTTATATGGATCTGGGGGTGTTGTTGGAAATGTCTTTTATTTCATCACTACATATTCTTAACCTAGTAAACACTGCCAGTCGTTTAAACGAAGAAAATATATTCTTCTAGGTTCCAAAGTATCGGTGACGATATAAATCTGAGCTACTTACTCGTAAATTTAGATGTATTGGTGGTCTCCTCTAAGTTCCAAATATATTTCTGCATACTTTGTACACAAGAGCAAAGAACAGCTATTAAATTCATGATTAATAGCTTTTCGGGTTATGCCGCGTTTTTTATTTAAATACCTGAGCTTTCGGCTGGTATCCTACAGCCTTCTTCAGAGATACTGTTTATTTTTATGTTGACATAGCAACAGTCGCCAAGTATCACAGAGTAAAAGGCCGCTATCTTCATTGATGTTATTCGTGTTTCTTAAACTTTCTGCTACCTCCTTCACACCTCGAGGCCGCCATTGATCTTCTCTCCACGACAGCCTCGTGTCTTGGAATTTTATTTCATGCTCGGTGTTAATGGCATGGCGAAATACGGCGGATTGTCGTTGTTGTTATATTTATAGTGGAGGATATGTTCCTTAAGCCGGCCTCGGTAGCATATAGCCCCACGTACCGAAGGTCGCCGGTTCGAGTCCGGCTGAGGGCATGGGTGTTTAAATGTTGTGTGTTAGTGTGCTTGTTGTGTCCCTCCTGTGGTGTGTCTAGAATTACTTGAAAGATATATATATACGTAGAGAAACTAGAAAACACTGGATGAAATAAACACATACTTGAGCTGGCTGTATGGCCTAAGGAAGCCAAAGGCCATTAAAATAATAATAAAAAAGAGATATGTTCCTTAAGTCTCTCCGCCACAGTGCAGTCTGTCTCGCCGATGTAAACATTGCCACATTCAAGCTTAGATATTTCTAGATTACTTCATTGAGATTACGTAACGCCTCCAGTGGTGTACTGAGCAAAAGAGGGAAGTCTTATATACTCAATGTGGCTTATAATTTATGTAACACCAGATGTCTTTTTTTCCCAAATTGACTGCGTATACATTAATAGCCCTTGATTGGATAAAAGTTCATAGGGGGCGTTCATTAATTACGTGAGGTGAAATAGGGGGGGGGGGAGGGTTCAGCGAAATCTCTCGAAACCTCACCAAGGGGGAGGGGGAGGGGGTGAACGGAAATCCCACGTAAGGTTTTAAAATAATTGAAGAATGGTAGAGCTAAAAAAATAAAGAATAAAGAATGCCTACAAATGACGCGAAATTCGATTTTAGGGGGGTAAAAACGAACTTAGGGGGGTATAACTGCCCTTGGGAGCCTGAGACCTAAAAAAAAAGTTCTCAAAAAGTTGCGAGGTCCATTCGTGGGGGGGGGGAGTCGGGTCCGACCAAATCTCACCAGAGAGAGGGGGGGGGGGGTCCAACCAAATTTCACCAGAGGGGGGTGTGGCCTGGAATTACGGAAAAACACCTCACATAATTAATGGACGCAGCCATATCGCAATAATATTAGTGATATGAATTAAGATTCCTTTCGACTTTAGTATTTTGTAAATAATCGTGAAAGGAAACAAGTACGTTTAGTACGTATGTGAATGCCACATTAGGGGGTAAATAGTCAAACCATAATACACGGCGCAGCTGCCTCCGTGTACCATTCCCCCACACCCTTGGGCCCTCAACATACACATTTAGAAAAACCCGATAACTGTTTTCGGACTAAGTTCTCATCACACCATCTACAAGTATTCAAGTAAACAATCTGATTAGGGATCGTGCCACCCCCTCTCCTACACTGCCTGTCAAGTTCCGATGTAGAAAATTCTTTTCACAATCGGGACTACATCAAGTTAGCTACATGTCAAGCATCAGAAACCATCAAGGTGCTGCTATAACCTGTGACAAGGGGCGGACTTATTAGTTTCTACATGGATGAACCTACCGAGCGTGGTGGGTGAACGGTTAACGTTCTGACCTCGCATTCGGCAACACACGGAGTCGAATCCCCGTCCGGGAATTCGGATTTGGAATTTCTGTGGTTTCTCCAAATTACTCCACGCGACTGGCGGGATGCTTCATTCAAAAGGGCATGGCCCAATTCCTTCCCGTTCCTTGCCCCCAGTCCTTTCCCGCCTCTAATGACCTCGACGTCGACGAGGCATAAAGCCATAAGCAAAAATAAGAAAACGGATGAACCAATAGCGGAAGGCCAATGCCAGGAAGCTTGCAGAGTGATGACAAAAAGAATCACCAGGAGTGGGGTAGACTATGACTGGAACCGTTAACATCAGCGTTACCTGTTCTCAGTCTAACGCCGCTATGGCTTCGGAGTTGGGAGGGCGTGGGTTGGAATCCACGCCTCACCTCCAGATTTGGTTTTTTCCATGATTTCCTCAAATCACTCCAGGCGAATGTCGACGTAGTTCCTTCAAAAACATCATGGTCCAATTCCTTTCCGTTCCTAGCCCTCGTTTATATCCTGCCTCTAATAACCTCGACGTCGATGAGGAGTTAAAGTCAGAAGGAAAAAAAAAGAAGGAAATCAATGTAAAGCTTGAAAATAATGAAAGGAGACGAACACCACAGTTAAGAATAATAAACAGGTCGTGATGTCATATTCACCTTCCGCCGACCCGTAAAGCCGCCTTCCCACGACGTCTAGTAACGAAGGCGGGACGGGACAAATACTCAACAACACGCCATGGGAACGGGGCCGCCTCTGCTAGAGAGGACGAGACGCAGGTACCCACTGTATGTCGGTAAACGTTACAGGCGCGTGTAGTGGTGCGCTGTTACCATCGGTTTGCAGCAGGTGTGCGCACCTCTTCTGTTGCTGTAAAGTTCTCTGTGCCAAACGACATTAGGCAACGTGGTGGGGAGGTGGCGGCGAGGGTTAACCTGCGGCGCGCGCTCGTCCCTACACTTCGGCTAATCAGGTCCCGTCCCGCCTTCGTTACAAGACGTCGTGGGAACGCGGCTTAAGTAATACCTGAGTAGTGTCGACGCTACAGTAATTGTGCGGTATATTTAGTATCAAGAATGGAACTTAATGTGTTTAGCTGGAACAGTACGTGTGATATGAAAAATTCTGAACAGTGCCGAAGTGAAGAAGAACATTAGCTGGGATATTAAAGTTACTTGGTGGGAAACTGATTCGATTATTAATTTTCCTTTTTCTTAAAGAATTCTGCAATCTACGGAATGGTGAAGTTTCGATTAGCCTTTGTATCTAAAATTGTGTGGTGGCCAACTAATTCGGTGTTTTAAGATCTTACAATAATTGTGAGGTGGACTGAAGTTTGTTTTAACGTACTTGGTAACTCTTTCCATTAATTATTCACCCACTTCCTGCTTAGAGCTGGCATGGTACATCACCTGGCGACCGCGGCAACAACGAAATATTTAAAATAATTAACCTGTTTCTCGAACTGTATATGAATAATTTACAAAACTGTTTATATGATTTATGCACTGAGTTCGAGTTGAGTGAACATATCACGCAAAATACAACTCACTTGTCTTACAAGGTCGTGATAATACTGGTGTGCGTGATATACGGATATGTTATTTCTGACTGGTTTGTTTCCTTTCACGGTTATCTCTTTAAGGTAGCGATGCCCCTTCTTCAACACCGGCCGGCAGTCCGTATTTCCGCTGTCGGAGATGTCAGTCTCTCCACAGGCGTTGTCAACATGCGTCCGCCACATGTGTGGGAATGTTTGTTGGTATGTGTACATCAGCTGTGAGCGACTCACTTCCTCCATTCCCCCGGTGGGCGAAATACCAGCTCTCCGAGGTATCCTGCCTCTGTTAGCTGACCTGGACACTACTGGAAACCTACCAGAAACAGTTTTAACAAAAAATATATTTCTGATGCGAACTCATCGGGGATTGATAATTTTCGAACTAGTGAATACCCGCCTTTATAGTTCTATTGTTCGCTCACTGTCTGTTTTGGATACAGAAATATCTAACGATTAACAGGAAATTGAGACTTTTTTGTTTTTTAAGGTTGGTATCGCTGCCATTCAGCCAGTTATCCCCACATCTGTTCTAAGCGTAGTTCCATATCACGAAATTCAGCCATAGTGAGGACGAAAGATGACAGACTCAGCTCTTAAATAAAACCATGTATGTTCTTGATCCTACTCGTAGCCTCTGAAGGGTTCATCCATAAATTACATCACACGAATTTTATGATCTTTGGAGCCCCCTCCCCCCCTCTCCCCCCACGTCCTTGTCATAGATGGTCACTTTTGTGTTACCCCCTCTCATGGTGTACGTATTATAATTTACAATTTTAAATTTATAAATTAAAATATTTTTTCCTAAAATCAAACATTTTAGAAAACTGCCAAAACATAACAAATCAAATTAACGATAGAAAATTTAATCATCTTGTGTCCACGGACTTGGATCCTGTTCTTTTATATTATTCATGACCAGCATATAAGTCACTTACTTCTCGATTTGGATAATGTTAAAAACATTCGATGTGTCAACATCTTCTTCATGCTACCATATAGCATCGTCATCGTTTATCAAACAAAGAACATACGTATCACGTTGTAACGTATCACTTGTATCGTTACCTTATATTTCGTAGAGAACACATGTGAGTATACTTTATCATACTTTTAAATTAATACTTTTGCTTATATTTCCTGCAGCAGACCAGTACATAAGGATTTCCTTAATCCCTCTTTGTCCGTTGCTGGTTTTATTTAGATACTCACGCTGTAAATTATTATTAATCAAATTCTTACCATACAAACTTTAAATCAACTTCCTTTGTCTAATTTATATTTCAATCTCAATATAAAACACTTTCTACTTATCTCATAATTCCTATATTTATCATTTCATTATCTTTATCAAAACCCTAAACCTTCTGCCCTCAGGCTAATATTTTCCTCTTCTTAATCCCGCCAGGATTCTTGTGGGTTCTCCATCGAGCCATTCTGTTTCATCTTTTCTCTTAAAACATGTTCCTTCCAAAACCAACTCCTCTTCCTTTCAAATCTTTTCTTCAACTCTCTATACCGACTGTTCTTTATTTTCCAGGGATCTCATTATATTCATCTTGACGTACTCTGACCTTGGAACTTAAAATTCAGAGTTAGTATATACAATTACATTTATTAAATAAAAAAATAGCTTTATCAATGTCAAAAATCACAAAATATGAGGTTGTGTACCTCACAACGTCTAGCTGTAGTTCTTTGGGTCGAATCTTCGTGATGGGCAAAATCTATAGTTGCCTCTTATGTGATTGCTTGTGTTGTTTGGTGGTTTTGTATGATGAAAGATACAGACCACAGATGCCACACGATCGTTTAAATAAGTATGCAGAAGCCATATTTCGTCAAAACCTCAAAGGCGGCATTTACGTTTCGGTGTTTGTCAAAGGCGGCTGACACGCGACATCGTAAGTTCAACGAGCGTGAACTCACGTGGCCGCCACGTGCCAAAAATTGATACAAATTATACTTGTGACGTCACGAAGCTTATGACTCCACTCCCCCCTTGTCTCACGATATCACACTTTGCTCACCCCTCCCTTTCCCTTCAGAGCGGTAGACAGTATGCCACTCTCACCAGCAAAAGGCATGGTAAAGACGAAATTTGTATCTGTGTTGAGGGTGTTAGGCCATTTCAGGTGTGAACATCTACGTAGAGTTACGCAACAGATTTCACCTCTGCGTCAAGAAGACCTTTTTTTCTTTTATCGTTTTACACCTCGTTGTCATCAAAGTCATAAGAGACGGGAAAGAATTGGAGGCCAGAAACGGGAAGGAACCATCCTGCCATTCACCTGGAGTGATTTGGAGAAACCATGGAAAACCAAAATCTGGATGGCTGGGCGGGGATTTGAACCCGCAACCTCCAGAATGTGTGGCCAGAGCGTTACCACTCACCTACTACGCTCGATACAAAAGTTACACTGTTTTGCAATCACCATGCTTAGCACTCCATTACGCGGAGAAGATTTTTTTTAATCTGCTTTACGTCTCTTTTTAACATCGAGGTCTTTAGAGACGGGAAAGGATGGGGGGCAAGGATGGGGGCAAGGAATGGGAAGGAATTCGACCATGGCCTTTTGAAGGAAGCATCCCGGCATTTGCCTGGAGTGATTTGGGAAACCATGGAAAACCCAAATCTGGATGCCCGGACGGGGATTCGAACTGCCGTCCTCCCGAATGCGAGGCGAGAACGCTAACCGTTACACCGCCCCGCTCGGTCCGCGGAGAAGAAACAATGGTGACACTCATCATCAGATAGGTTAGGAGATTTTTTTTTTTAAAAGTTATGTACATCGGAAGCATTGTGACAGTTATGAAGTTAAAACCTGCTTCTACAATAGAAGTGTAAAAAAAAATCTCACAATATTATCCTCGAACTTACCTGGATTTGAATACCAGAGGTCAGATTCGTAGCCTTTCATGTGTCTTAGCAATTGAGCTATGTGACGCCTCTACATGTTTCAGCTAGTCACCGAATTTTTATTACGAATTATAGGTCTCCATTTATTTCTGTTACTGATACTACTTTTTTCACTTTCCTGCGACACCTATGTATTAATATGTCGCCGAGGTCTCTATGGTACTCTGTCGGTATCTGGCATTTGATCAGTTGGTGGAGAAATCCATCATCACTTGATCGACTGTCTAGGAGAATATGAGTGTTGCGAATCACCGTAATGTTTGCTAGAAACCGGGTTTAAATCTCCAAGTTGATTGTTATTCGTCTGCCAGATGAGCACATGAATGTTCTCCCATCTTTTAGCCTAATATACACAACATAAAACAACAGATCACCCTTAATGACGTTCAAAACGGTTTTCTACACATATGACGAGAATACATAAACCGTTCCATTTAACAATACCACGATTCCTGAATAGCTCCCTGTAACCAATCAAAAAGCAGAAATTACTTGAAATCACACGCTTTTCGAATATTCTGAATTTTGCTATTTGTTATTATAGAGACAAGACCCTGTTCACAACCAGACCGATTCACCAATGGTGAATATAACTCTTAATGATCGAGTACGCGTAAGCTTGGGTTATTCAATGAGCACGTGGATGGCCACACAGAAAAGTTAAAAGCAGATACTTTGATTTACACTGAATTACTTTGACTGTGACGTTATTACAAACCTTGTCATCAAGCTAATAAGTATATAGGACCAATCATTACCTAATGATTGTTCCTTGATTAAAAACATTATTATGACTATAATGAAGATGAACATGCTGACGTTATTATAAACCTTGTAATCAATTTAATTAATAGATAGAACTGATCATCACCCAAGTCTTGTTCCTTGATTAAAAATATGATGACAATTCTTCAGAATGAAGTTACTCTCGGCGTTGAGAATTTACAAATTTTACAAAAAATTACAAATCTTGTCACCAAGGAACTACGAGTAAAAGAAGATCTGCAAAATCTCACAAACTGTATGAGATGTTAAATCTAAGATTTAATGCAAATTCCAAATCTGCTGCACCATATACTTGTCCAAATCAACAATTTTTGTAACTTAAGGATACGTTATTCCAACACATGATTCAGATAGTCCTTGAATAAGTAACTTTCTCCTCTAGCGCAAAATGTTAATTCCTCAAGACACTAAACGGACAGGTTCTCCATTAATTATTCAAATGACACAGTTTAATTAGCCTTCGACAAACTGCAATAATTTATCAATTCTATCGCATCTACACAACCTGAAATTATTCATTTATTAGCTACCTGTTCCTCAATTTGCAAATAATAATAGATACGAAATCTCTTACTATTACTGTCGCCTAGCACTCATTCCGCGAAGGTGTAGATAATTCCTTAATTTATGCAGTTAAACATCTTTTTATTACATGATTACATTGCTTGCTGCGGTCACTCCAATTACGTGTAAGTTACACAATCGTGGGGAGGGAAAAGGACAGTTCGGCTATTTAATGTTCAAATACCCCATCCATGCTCGAGGTGGAAACGGAAGATTCAAAAACCTACCGAAAATATATCACCGAGCCTTAAAGAACTTTTTTCACATCTCTTAAAAGCATGGGAAGCCTAACTTAGGCTCTCTTCTTGAGAGAAGACAAAAGGAGTTAGATTAGTTTTCCTTAACCATATCGTTATGCCTGTTTGTAAGAATGACAGAGTAAACTGATTCAGCTTTTGCACTACGAAAATCACAGGACGAACAGCTCAACAAAACGTGATCTGAAGTCTGTACGTAATGAGACATGAGTCATGTTTACTCGAAGTTTTCTAATTGCTTGTGTGAGGCAGTCTTCTTATAGAATGGAAGGCACCTGCTGCCTACTTGAACACTACGGGATATTTCAAAAGACAAAGCAGGCATTCTCAGAGGTAGGGCCTGGCTGAAGTGCCCTCGAACTTTCCGGCACTTCTGGGATTCAAACTTGAAACTTCATCCGATAGAACACCAAGTTTCTCTTGACAAACTGTAATATATACAAGCTAGAGGACTAGCAGACGATAGTGGCTGACACGGTTCCTTCGAGTTTCGAGATTCTCCGGTTCAAGTCCTGCTTTGATATGTTTTAACTACCTGTCGTGGAGTGAACGCACATTAATAATGAGGAAGTTCTAAATACAGTTAATTACAAAGCAACGGCTGAACCTGGTTTTAATTTAATTTAATTTAATTGCAATGGAGCACAGGCTCCGGTGGCAATTTCCCTACACACCCATCTTCCCCCTATCCTGCACCTACCTACATTTGCCCTCTACAAATTTTATCTTTTAATTCTTTCAAAGTTTTCGGTAAATTATTCATCATTTCTCTTGGTAACTCATTCCAATCCCTGACACCCTTACCTAAAAAAGAGAATCTTCCTACACCCTTGTGCCTGAAATCGAGTGCCAGCTTGTGGTCATGGTCATCTTTTCCCTTCCATGCACTACTTTTCATACCTATTGCAATATCTTTCCATGCGTCATCGCCAGTATATGCCCTGTACACTCCCATGACCCTCCTCATCGTCCCCCTGTCTTGCAATGAATCCCATTCCAGCTCCTTTATCATATCCGTCACTGATTGCATTCTGCGATAATTTCCAGAAACAAATCTAGCAGCCCTTTTATGCACCCTCTCCAACTCCTGTATTTGATACGTAAAATGAGGGTCCCATACTACACTACCATATTCGAGCAATGGGCTGACCAAAGTTTTGTAACCCAATTCCTTGACTTCTCTCGTACATCCCCTCATCACTCTCTCCAACAAGTGCAGAACTTTGAAACCTTTTCCTACCACCTGTCCTATGTGTCCTGCCCAGTTAAGTTTGTTATCAAAAGTAATTCCAAGATATTTACATTTCAAGTCTTCAGCAAGCAATTTTTTCCCCACCTTATATTCATAATTAACCTTTTGTTTTTTATTTGTGTATCTAATAAGCTGACTCTTCTTTGCATTTATCTTCATTCCATGTTTACCAACCCAATTAGATATCCTGTCCAGATCACCCTGCAGCTGTTTACAATCCTCTATCGTTTTGATTCTTTTATACAGCATTATGTCATCTGCAGACAATCTAATTTCAGATAGTAAACAATCAACACAATTATTCATTAGAATAATGAATAGCAATGGTCCCAATACGCTACCCTATGGCACACCCATTTTTACTTCAACTTCTTTTGATACTACATTTCCTACCCTAACTTTCTGTTTTCTACCTTTTAAAAATTCTTCTACCCAGCAAATGACTTTCTTATCCACTCCAATGGTTTTTACCTTATTTACTACCATTTTATGGCTTACCCTGTCAAACGCCGTAGACAGATCTAGTGCTACACTATCAATTTGGCCTCCCTTGTCCATTTCATCTGAAATATCTTGCATATATCCCACCAACTGAGATTCGCATGAATATCCTTGCCTGAAACCATGTTGCCTGCTTGAAAACTACTTACGTTCCTCACATATATTTCTGATGTGGTTGCATATCAATCTTTCCATTAATTTACCTACCACTGATGTCAAACTGATTGGCCTGTAATTCTCAACTCTATTTCTCACCCCTCCCTTATGTACCGGTACTACTATTGCACTTTTCCAGTCCTGTGGTAAGCAGCAAGTGTCTAGACTCAATTTAAATAATATTTCAAGATAAGGTACAATGTCACATCCGGCTATCTTTAAGATATCTGTAGTAATATTATCTTCACCAGCCCCTTTATGTTTTTTCAGCTTTCTTATTTCCTTCATGATTTCCTCAGGATGGATATCAAATTTTTTACTATCGTCATTTCTAATTGTGTTGTTAAGCTCGTTCTCCGAATTAGACCCTCCTGTTTCTGATTCATTGTCCCTAATGCTTTCACTGAACCAGTTACTTAAAATCTCTGCCTTTTTCAAATCCTCAACAACTTCTTCTACATCCTTATCTATAAGTGTCTCTACACCCTCCCTTCCCCTCAGTTTCCTGATATAGCCATAGAAATTTCTCGATGCATCAGTCAATGGTCCTCCTGCATGGCAATACTCTTCATAAACCCATCTTTAGCCATTTTCTTTGCTGTTATTAAGTCCCTGTTCAGTAGTTTAAAATATTCCCTACTACCCTGCTGTCTCTTAACTCTGTTATGTTCTTTTCTTACCAACCTCTTTAACCTCCTCACTTCCCTATTATAGTACATAGGTTCTCTACTTCTCTTTATTTTCTGCTTTGGAATAAATATTTCTTCCTCCTTTCTTATTATCTCCTTGAACTCTTCCCACCTTGACTCTACCGTACCTGAGCCTTCCTTCCATTTGCTGAATTGTTCTCTGAAATATCTCTTCAAATTTGAAACCTGTGCCTTTTTATAATTGTACCTATTTCCCCCTTCAATTTTGGCTGCTGGTTTACTGAAACCTCTAATATCCATCAGAACTGCTTCATGATCACTTATTCCTTCAGTTACTTGATACCTCAAAAGGTTTTCATCGGGCTTAATTAGAAATATATCCAAAATATTTTGTCCCCTAGCGTTCCGCTCAAACACTTGTGTAAATCCTCCTTCCCTTGTTAAGATATTTGCAAATCTTTGTTCCATTGTGTTATTTATCTTATTCCCTTCCCAGTTTACACCTGGTAAATTTTATTACCAACTATGTTCACACTGCGCAGTTCGAAAACTGTCGGTGTCAAAATGTATTGTGCACCAAACTATTAACTCTTTTGAGTTAAGAAGAAGATACAATACGTATAGTCATCATTAGGGTTCCTTATTTTGCTATTCTCATCTTGTCTGTCTTTCAGACTGAAATACTTTGGAGAGAAACGTATTTGACTGCAGCCTCAAATAAAATCAGATGTTCACACCAATTTTCTTTCAGACTGACCCAATACAACACCCTGTGTAAATTCAACGGTATTTTAGGAAGGACTTTCGCTATTTATAACTTAACGTGTGGTGTTTTTCTATCATTTCTCCATTTCTATTAATCAGCTACCTCTGATACAGATCGTAGGCTACGATATCTTCTTTGTATGTGCTCTACACGTTTTCAAATATCAACCTTTCAATCACAATGCAGAATTAGCTTTCCTGCAACCGACGTTATGTGTTATTGCCACTTCGATAACGTTGAAGAATTTACTAGACGGCTACTCATAAAAAATCAGCGTTATGCTTCAGAAAGGTTACACCCGTAGGGTATTTCATTAATATTATGCTCAGAACCCGTACATCATTTGAATGATTTTTATTGATTAAATATTTTGTAATATCCTAAGCAACCTAGAGGTTTTCTTGCAAATATATCCTCGTTTACCCTAACATGCTCGTTCACTGGACCGTCAAATTTGGAAAATTAATTTTTTCGTGCAATTTTTTTAATCATAGCTTTATGCATTTGACATGGATTTCGTTTAGTTAGAATGAGCTGTACTTGATGTTGAGAGCTGATTATTAGCATCCCTGTTTAATTTTTTTTTCGATTTCCCCAGGTGCTTTTTTTTCGTTTCAGCTAAATTTATCTATCCACCATGCATTTTCGTTTGGGTTTGCTCATATTTTCTGGAGATTTTGGCACTATTCACTTCCCACATCGAGAGATTTTCAGGTTCACGTGCCTGTAACATTTTCAAAATTTTTAGATAAAAATCTAATTTTGTGTTAGGGTCTATATTATAGTTACGATGTCTGTCTCTCAATTTTAACTGTTAGAACTCACCGGTACACTAATACAGCAAGGAAACCTATTTCGTTGACCTTTCAGCACGTACTGATGTAGTCAATTTAAACCTTGATATGCGATGATACCAGCAGCAACTGGAAATAGTGGGAAGAGTTGTGCAAGTTATTTTGAAAGCGTAAATTCTTCCTCTAAAAAGCGAAAATCAACTCATTAAATTTGGTCCATCTATTCACGATTTAAAGCAATTAGTAACCACACTGGTTTCGTCAGTGTTTTAATTGGAATACAAGGTTATTAGACAAACTGTAGAATTCACGTCAGAAGTTAGCTTCGTTGACAAGCCGATGGAAACAAACATAGAAAGCCAGTGTGTCAAACGTAAGGTGGCCTGTTTTTTTCCTCGGGGACCTACAATTTAACAACGAATTTGAGCTAAGAACCAACCCAGCGCACTTCACATACAGAAAGAAAGCTTTCTCAGAGAAAAGCTTATGATATAGGTCTGTAAGAATTAAAATTCATGCCAATAGTTTTTCTAAGAAACAGGAGCTTCACCTCATATTCAGGAGTACATGGCTTCGAATTTCTGTTCAGATTTTGGTTTTGCATGGTTTACCTAAATTTTGGGCCAATTCCTTCCCCTGCGTTGGTCCGAGACATTTTTCGGCGCTGAAAACTGTGACAAGGATGAGACATTAAGCCATATGCAAAATAAAATAAAAAATAATTACAAACAGAGTACTGGAATATATAGGTACGTTAGATAGCTCCGCTTCTAGAAGTGAAACAGTTTTATGTCTGTGCGTCTCCATTGCTTTCAGTTTCTGATTGGTTCAGCTCTATTAAACGACTAAAGTACATGAGCAGAAAAATAAAAGAGACAGGGAACAAGGTCAACCGTCCCAGCTTTTGTTACGCGGGAATGTTTTTAGCTGATGTCACGTGTCGGGTCTTAAGATTACACCCGGACAAAAAGAATCGTTTCGTGTATCACAACAAGCAAATCAAGTTCAAGTTGTGTCCTACTTTTGCAGACAAAGCCAGCAGCGTTATCTGAAACCCGAGACGCGCGGTCTGCTGCGTGTGTGTGAGACAGCTGACGGCGACAAAAGACGAGCATCGCTCAGTTTCGGATTGCTGCTGTTTCAGCAAGTGTTTGGTACCTGATAGTGCTTAATGGCTCGGACGCTGTAGACTGACCTCAATACATTTCCCACTAGTTCGAATCTGTCGCAATAGGGTATTACACCTTTTTTTGGAATGTGGCTTAATTTAATCCTTTGGAAATAATAATCGCCTAGAATTTTTATTTAAATTTCTGAATACGATAAGTGCCATAAAATGGCATTTAAATCTTACGAAAATGCTAGCAGCCATGCTGCTATGGTTCGTGACGTCGCTATATAGTAAGGATGTAACGGATATTTGCATCCGCATCCGCAAGTGCGGAACTTTCGCGTGAAATCCCACATCCGCTTTCGCATCCGCAGTTGTTAATGCGGAAGTATAGCGGATGTTTTGTTTACCGTACTTTGCAGTATACATTATTCTTTTCCCTTTATACGAGATACTGTCCATCGTCGCTTAGCTAACAACGAAGTGGTTGTTTATTCTGACAATGAACTGAACGGTGTTATTACCAAAGTGACGAATTTACATGTTTTAAATTGCATGCAAAGTAAAGCGACCTATTCACGTTTCAACTTAAAGGATATCCGTGTAGAGCTACCGTAGGATGCGCTCACCCATTCACGCTAATAGAAGGGGTCCAACAAAATGTTTCAAGCTATCCTTTTCCACTCATACTTTCTCGCGTCACTCCATGAGTCCTCATCGCACACTCGTAGGAAGATTCCTTCATCCCACAATATCTATAGCTTGTTGAACAGCAAGGACCCTTTTAGTTGCCTGGGAATTCACCGACATCGAACACGTCCTACATGTAGTCCTGCAACCACTTTCATGGTCCCTCAAGAGTTCTTCATCGAAAATCGGATCATCATAGGTCCTACAAGTTGTACTGTGAATGCGCCACTAGAGCGGTGGGAAGGTGGATGGGCGGGCACGGAATCAAGCATGGTGGGTGAGCATTCGGGAGGACGCGGTTTCGAAATCCCTTCCGGTGATCCAAAATTGGGTTTTCCATGGTTTCCCCAAATCACTCCAAGCGAATGCTTCCTTTAAAAGGCCGTGGTCGAATTCCTTCCCGTTCCAAGCCTGAATCCTTTCACGCCTCTAATGATCTCGACGACGATGAGGCGTGTAAAAAATAAAAAATAAAAAGAAGTAGCGAACACTGAGACGTGCGGTGGCGTGTCCTTGTGCTTGACGCTTGAATTAGTGAAGCCACGAACTCCACAAAGTTCATACGACAAAGATTGGTTTTTATACCCGTGCATACTTATGTAAATAATTTAATTCACTTGTGAAATCATCCCACGTTATTTTGTTGTTGAAAGATGAGGCAAAAATAAATCAATATGGCAGTATTATATGGAAAAAGACTTTACTTATGGAAAAATATGTACTTACTTTGATTTTAAATTTATATTTGATATAATATATAAATAATTATAAAATTATTTTACAACCTCCGTATCCGCTTCCGCAAAACATCCGCGCATAAACATCCGCATCCGCAAATATGACATCCGTTACAACCCTACTATATAGCCAACAACGCTGCCGGCTGTAAAACAACTTCGCGAGTTGAGAAGACAGCGATTTTGAAAAGGAACTGATGTATGTATTTTGTAATTTAAAATGCATCAAAAATAACAGTAACAAGTTTCCCATCAACGGCTGACTTTGTAGCATTTAGATGCAGTTCTTGTTCCATATCTGAATTAATGCCATAGGCCAATTTGTCTTTATGGCGAGTATCTTTTTCTGCATTTTCTATGTTGTTCTAATGATACATCTGTCGGAATAGAGGAATATTATTCAGTTCAAAGTGCGGGGGGAATAATCAGTATTCAATAAAATATTAAATTATTAAATAGTTAACAAGCAATATTGATCAACAGAAAGCACGGATTTACTAATCAATCAGATGTATATGTGAAGGAATCATCGAACAGTTTGATAAAAGAAGAAGATGATTTTTTTGGAGCCATCATTTGATCGGTAGCAAACCTGTCATTCGATTAAAAAAAAAAATCGGGTAATTATAATTAGTCTATTATAAATTCGGCCGTAACGTTTTGAAGGATTTCTGGAAACCATGGAAAAACCGAAATCTATATGGCCAAATGGAATTCGAACCCGCGTTCTCCCGATTGCTAGGACCGAGCGCTACCACTCACCAACCGACTTCGGTTTTATTTCTTTTGTGTTGGCTGCAAATATTGCATTTTAAATTTTTCGCTACCCTCTTCAAACGCTATTGAGAATCTAGAAAATCATATCGTAAATGACACATGACTTGTCGTCCAACCACAAGTGCACGCGCAGTTATGCAGTAATGATTAAAGAATTTATTTATTCACTAGAACTTGGTCAACAACATTTCTGCAACATTAGTATAAGAGAACATGTGCAAAAAAATAAAACAACCATGAGGAGACAACTGGGCGAAATTCAACACTCAGCAGAAGTTATTGTTGTCACAACACGAGTAAACTATCTTTAAATTAATATACTAAAATAGCTGATGCCCACGACTTCGTTCGTGATTCTAAAGAATTTTGATTGACAGCTACCGACACGTAACCACCATAGTGCACGATGGGAGGCTCGAGGCTACCACACACAAATGCCACTGGTCTGCGCAGGTTATTTATGTCTGCAATGTGAAATATAGGGACACACATGTCTGTGGTCGAAATATGAAGTTGCCCTCCGTTAACCAATTTCATCCACCATATCTCCCACACCCCCCATACCTACCGACGTGAAATCACCATGATGCACGGTGGGAGACTTGAGATTAATACCACACACAATCAACACAACACTGGACTGCGCAAGGTAGTTTTGGCTGTGGAGTGAAATATATGGACACACATGCCTATTTTTTATCATGTCCAACACTTTCAACCACCATATCTACCCCCACAGCTGCACACAAGCAATCACCATAGCGCACGATGGAAGACTCCAGGCTACTACCACACATAAACGCCCGTGGTCTGCGCTTGGTAGTTCTGCTTGCAATGTGGAATACAGGAACACACACGTCTTTTTGTAGAAATGCCATACGTCGACAACTTTCTCCCACACCCCCATAGCTACTGACATCTAACCACCATAATGCACGATGCGAGAATCAAGGCCACTGCCACACACAATCAACAGTGATCTGCGCTAGGTAGTTGAGGCAGCAAAGTGACATATACGGACACATATCTTTGGTCGAAATGCGGAAATATCCATGATCGACCAATTCAACCACCATATCTCCCTCAGTTATCGACATTAGGCAAACGTTGTGCACTATCGGTGATTGCATGCTACTACTACACACAAACACCACTGACCAGCGCTACACAGTTTTGGCTGGAAAATCATACATAGGGACACGTACGTCTTTGGCCGAAATATGAAAGTGCCCCAGGTCGACCACTTTCAACCGTGATCTCACCCACACTCCCATAGCTACCGACATCTAGCCGCCATAGAGCACGCTGGGAGACTCGATGCCACTACCAAACACAATCACCAGTGGTCTGCGCTATATACCTGAGGCAGCAAAGTGAAATATAAGGACACACATGTCGTTGGTCGAAATATGAAAATACCCTTGATCGATCACTTTCAACCACCATATCTCCCACACTCCAACAGCTATCGACATTCGGCCAACATTGTGCACGACGGAGACTCTGTGCTAGTACCACACACAAATTCCACTGATCTGTGCTATATAGTTTTGTCTGAAAAGTGATACATAGAGACACATGCGTCTTTGGCCGAAATTTGAAAGTGCCCAAGGTCGATCACTTTTAACCACTATATCTCCCACACCCTCATAGCTACCGACATCTAACTACCATAGTGTACGATGGGAGACTCGATGCTACTACCACACACAAACATCAAACACCAATGGTCTGTGCTATGTAGTTGGGGCAGGAAAGACAAGTATAGGGACACACAAGTCTTCGCTTGAAATATGGAATTGTCCTGCATCGACCACTTTTTACCACCATATCTCCCACACCCCTACAGCTATCGGCATTCGGCAAACGTTGTGCACGATTGGTAACTCCATGCTGCTACTGCTACATACAAACACCAGTGATCTGTGCTAAGTAGTGGCGGCTGAAAAGTGAAATATAGGGAAACGCCGTTGCATATAGCAGCGTTTCGAACGTGTAGACACTTTTTTAACAGCGATACATGTTGCTATTAACTTTCCCCCTGCCCGCAATCATGGTTCACGTCATTGCTGTGCCGTGATGGTGACCGAATCCTCAGACGGATTAGCTGATTCAAGACCCATTGGTGTAACGAATTTTTCCTATCGATACGTACCCGGCAGGATAAGAGAAGTTCTGCGCTATGTATATTGACGGGAGTCATAGGACGCTGTTGATAGTAGGGTTGCAAAAATACGTCGGTCAACCGATAATATCGGACAAAAAATATCATTATTTATATCGATATTTTTACATGTTCGATACGATAGAATCGATATGATGCGGTGAGATATGTAAATCTACAAACCTCTAAACACTAAAAAATCCTGCAAAAATTTATGTGTGGAAGGGATCAAATTACACTATACTAAATATTGATTTAACCCGATAGCAAAATCCTTCACACCGTTTCATGCCCGTTATTCCTTCTTCATTCATGTACGTTCACCGTTTTATTATATAATCTATTGAGTTACGCTGGCGTTCGTTGTTTCTCGTTTCTTTCTAGGACGTGTTACAATATTCTAAAGGGGTTAGAAAATATAATCACATAATTGATGCAATTGCTTATTTTATCAGTGTTAATAGTAGGCCTTTTAATGCAATTGAAGGCAAAGGTTTTTAGTATTTAATGAAGCACTTCTTCTCGTGGAACTAACAAAAGAAAAATTGATAAAAAATACAACAAAATTTTAAAAGTTGTGAAGGTGAAGTTAAAAAATGTGAAGCATTTTTCTGTTATTACTTATATCTGGTCTAGAGCAACACAGGATATTTTGAGATTACGGCACATTTTTGCTCCAAAATTAATTAAAATCAATTATGTTTGACATACCAGTTGGATTAAGATATGTTTAAAATTGCAATGAGTTATTTACTCAAAGTAAACTCATCGGTATCTTCTGAATGCCTCGTTTCAAAGGCAGGAGCCACTGTCATTCAAACTAGGAATAGCCGGCTAGGGTAATCGTCATCATGTTGATGTAGCAGGCAGTTCTGATTGGCGTATGGACGTATTGTCGCACGCTCGGGTATCTACTGCCATGTCCAGTGGCTGCTCTCAGCCTTGAAGGTGCAACGGTCGCACGGAAGTTGTGGTCAGACGTGGACTTGCCATGTCCGTTGGTTTTTCTCAGTCACACGGCACGACGATCGTGAGGAGAGAGAAAGTCACACCACTCTACGCGAAATGTCAGCTACTACACCCTGTTGCAAAATGAACGATTTTTTTTTTTATTGATATGTCGACTTCAAAGATAAAAACCGAAAAACTCCTTTAGTCTTGCTCTGAGCAACAGATTATCTGGCAGACTTGAATGCAAGAATTTCCCCCTATAAACGGTAGAGAGTTTTACGTAAGTTGTTTGTGAAGTTACGCTGAAGAATTTTCAAGTTATTATCGGTTTTTGGACTTGGATCTTTTATTTATTGGATACTGTTATTAAACATTCATATTGACGGATTAATTAATCAACGGATAGATGCAATTACTGTGCTGGACTCCATTTGCATGTTAATTAGTTTCTGGCACACAGCAGCTTTGCTGTGAAGCCAAGTTTCTTGGTGCAAACACAACTAGTCAATGTAGAAATTGTCTAGCTAATCTATGGAACAAACGAGTTTAAATTTCCAATGTAGGTGAATGTTATTTGCTAGAAATAATTTTAGTTTCAATTATTTCTTCTTCGTTTTCTCCTCAACTGTAAGGTTGGGGGGGTACTTTCCTTGCGAAATTTAAACGTGGATGGTTTTCATTTAAGTCTTTATTGTTTTTGTGTGTGTGTTCGGTGTGTTATATTGTGAATGAATGGCAGATGGAAGAAGAAAGATGATGAAAATAATGTCATCGCGTTCAAGAGTACTCTTCCGAAGAACATAAAGGGGGCAGACAGGACCTCCCAATCCGACGGATGAATCACTATCAACAATGTCGCAAGTCCTCACTCTATATGTATTGCGGAGATGTTTGAGATTAATCCAGAAATTTGGTGCACAATATGATGATTACGAATTGTGCATTGGCTACCATCCCGGTGTCGCAAGCAGCTGAGCCAACGGGGAGGGTTAGAGAATCTCTTATATTACATAAATAATTGAAGGGCCACGGGGAAGAACGATTATAGATAAATTACTGAAAAACAGGTATACAAATATTTTTATATTAATACATCATTTATTTTATAATCAGCAACATTAAATGGATGGAACAGGAACAGAAAATTTTCAAAACAAGAGGATCTTTGATCGTTTTTGCCAGTTATGGGGAGTATAAATTGGTGAGTCGTCTGCGTACTCAGTATCAACTTCGTCTGGTTCATCCAAATCAAGGGCAGGAACCAGCGAATCGTAGAATGCTTGAGAATCGGGATTGATCAAGAACTGTTTTAAATGTAATAGGTCCTTCAATTTTGCTGGTTTCAGGGGCAGTTGTCCATTGTATAGTTCTCTGAGTACGGTTGTTTCACTTTGTTTCGACGATTTTCTTGGTTTCTTGCTTCCTGTGCCTTGTTTCCCTACAAAAAGACACTTTAAGTAGCTTCCAAAATAGTTTGCCTTGTAGATAACGAATCTAGTCTCCTTTTCGTCAACCTGTAAAATTCTTATTGGCCGTGTAGGCATAGGGCACTTTTTAACATAAATCCCAAATAAATAGACTGTCCAAGTTTCAAATTTGACGTCTGTGGCACAATTGATGACCGTGAAAGCTGTTGTTTGACTCTGCTATTTCTAATGACGTCCCTCCGGTCACTGGATGTCTCGGTGTAAGATTTAGCATTGAGAAGACTCGTATCCTTACAGGAGTAACCTAAAACTAAGTCATTGACCTTGTGACCTTGATCATTGTTGCAGACGGTGCATGGAGACTGATCGTTATTCCCCGTCAGCTCCAATCTTTTCGCTGTAATATACTCTTGCTTGAGTGGTATCATAGTTACAAACTGTCCGTTGTAAGCTACCAATTCCCAATGTAATCTCAACTTTGCGGAAAAATGGACTATGGTCGTTCTTCCCGGTGACCCTTCAATTGTTGGGATGGTTTCTATATCAGCAATTCCTCTCGTGGTCAGTGTGAAGACAAAGAGGGTTGGAAGCGGATTAAATTCAGTGAAATGCAGTCCGAAACACCACGTTGTTTTCGGATAAGGATCCGTTTAGTAGTCCTGTCACGGGAATCTGTCAGATCACTCTTCGCCCAGGTTCTGATCCATTCGGTTACACGTCAGCGTCTCAGTTCACTTAGTGGCTTCTGTGAACCTTACTTTTATTGATAACTTGTATAACTACAGGAGATTTATATTAAGCCATTTATTAAATTGTGTCTCGACCCTGAACTGTCAAGCTCATCCTTTCACACATCGGTCCGCCTCATGGAACTGCCCATCTTCAGGTCTACAGACTGGTTTGGCCAATAGTTAATACTAATATGTTGTAGTGTATTGCCACACTACATCTAAATATATTTGCGAGAACGTAGACCCATAGCTCGCATAGATGGTCGGTGCGAACAACAAAGGTAACGGTAACTGCCCGGCTGCGTTCCCGAATGTGACCTTTGGTCGAATAGCCCTCAGAAAAGGAATGCAGCTTGCCGCTAGGTTGATGCGATGGGGTTGGTACATTGGATTGCGATCTGTGTGGTGGGTACGTGGCCAGCCTGCAGAAAGAGATGTCCGCCGACTAACGCAGGTGCGGTGTGTGGTTGCTCTTGTCGTTATCATAGTGCACAATGAATCTCCGACGGCAAACAGAAAATGGAATCATCGCGTCGGACGACTGCGGGCAGCAGACTCGGCACCTTCTGCTAAATGATAACACCGCCGATATGGTGATCACCGCAAATCATTATCGTACTGATCAACCCAGTGTCACCCTAGAGAAAATCTCATTGCCCCACTGAGCTTAATAAATGGAAATATAGAAAACCCTGAGAATTGATTTAAAATGATCCCATTGCTGTATTTCGAGATATTTGTTTAATTGATAACATTTGATGACGAATAATTTTGTAATAAAGGTATATTAATGTCAAAAGTAGGGACAACGGTGCTGTTAATGTGCAAAACAACTTCCGGATCCCTCAAATTAGCAATTACGATCATTAACAATATTTTTATTGATAATTTATGTAAGCAACAATTAATTTAATTCCTAAGAAGAGGGAGTACACCTCAGTATTTTCCTCACTCAGCCGAGTTGCTCTTCAAGTGGCCTGCTCTTGCTTACAACTTGCTGCCGAGTGTATCTTCTACCTCGGCGTGTGGAGACCGCTGGCTAGAAATGACGCCCCAGTATGACATCCGGTGCGTCGTCACACAGAGTCGATCTAGCACTGACAAAATATCATTCTTCCGTAGCTAAAGGGGACCTAAATTTATGCGTTCCCTTACACTGTGACAGACAAAAAGTAGCAGATTATTTTTTTTATTTTTTTTTAAAGGCAAATACGTGTCCAGTCTCCTGTAATTAATGTTCCATACTAAAAATTACCTAGACATAACATGCATATGTTAGGGCAGACGGCAGTCGCTTGGCGTAAAAACCGAATTCCTGGTACATTTTCAGGTTAGGTCTTCACTCCATCGATCTCCCCGTTGCCACTCTTGTTGCTAATGCTATTGTTAATTTCCGACAAAATTTATTATAGGTTTATCAGGATTTATTGCACTCCGAGTTAAGAGCACCATCAATAAAATAATATCACTATAATGAGAAGTAATTTTGAAATAAAAACTTTTTCTCACAACTTACAATGATTACAAATTTTAAGCATTTTGAGCATTTATTGTTAAAACACTGTACGTAGTCAATAATGGGAACAAATTTCAAGTTACTAGGTGATATGGATTTTCGATAGACCCAGCAACAACAATGTTCTAAAATTTGGACAAGCGCTACGTTTTACTAACCATTGAAAAAAATTGTGGAAATGTTGAGCTCGAAACATGGATACCCCTGAGGCTGGGCATATTTTTCGCGTTAGATGATATTTGGACGGTGGAAAACTATGAGTTCACGACTTCCCGTCACCAACATACTATGACGCGTTGCGTGTATGATATACGGGTTGGACGCATCACCAACATGTTAATGTTATCAGTATATCTGCAGCTATATGTATGACGTGTTGTGCTTGGAAATCAGTGAAAGTATATAGATTATACTTGTATCTAATATATAAAAGTTTGTTTATTATCGCCAATTTTCTTCATACAAACACACAGTTTTTATCCGATTTTGATGGATCATTACATACGTCTACATTAAAACAAACAGAAAAATACTGTTTACATTTGATTTAAAAAAATCTAAAATCTATCCTTCTTTCCCCCCGCAACTTAATTTCTATCAACGTTGTTCATACAAACCCGCAGATTTTATCGGATTTTAAGAGTACTTAGCACATGTATACTTCAAAACACGACGGTCTGGTTACTCAGCGGTCAAGGCACTTACTCCTTAAAGTTTCTCTCTCCGGTCGCAGGTTCAAATCTCGTGGTAGCCAGGAATTTCCAGGAGCTGTATTTGATAATGTAAGCTACGCCGGGACGAGCCGCGTGGTTCTGATTCCACCTTAAATGTAGTCCCCTGAGAAAAGGAATTGGCTTTCATGCCTCTGACACAATATCTTGAGACATCTCCTTCTGGAAGATTCGACCAACCTTCGGGTTCTGGACTAAGTTAGATTTTCGTTTTTTTTTTTTCAAATGAAAACTTACTTAGGTGCGTTGGGTGAATTTTGATCAGGTAAATCCTATGATTTCGCGTCACCGACATGCTAATGTTAACAGTAAACTTATAGCGGGCTGGTAGGTCAGTGGTTAAGGGTGTCTTACTTGGGAATGAAAGGTCCCCGGTTCGAATCCCTGTATCAGTGGGTATTTTTATAGAGCCGTAATCTGACCTTCAATTCTGGTTCAGCTTCCTTTGTAATGGGAAGTACGGCAGAACGCTTCCGTGGTTCGGATTCCAAGTTAAATTGTATGTCAACGTACAGTACCTGGTAGCACTACCGGGTTAGGTTAAGGCGGCTGAGACAGGGGTGCAATGCGCAGCCATTACAAAACCTGTCACCATGTCATTATGACCACACGGAATTATTATTATTTAGTACATCTGTAGCTATAAGTATGACGTTTTCCGCGTATGATATTGATTGTTTTAGTTTTTCACTTCTGTGGGCAAGTCCCCAATGACTGCAGAACCTTTTTATTTTTATCTCTCTTAGTTCTATGAAATCAACGAGAGTATAATTTTGGAAAATATTATTTTCAATTTTGAGTCAATAAAACACACATATAGAAATACGAATTTGAATAGTGTTAATTATTCCATTCAGTAGCTGGAGGTCTGTCACAAGCAAGAAACCTATGACCTAATGAGACACGAGAGGAAACGAGGGTCGTAATATTTTATCAGGGTGCAAAGTGTCTGTCTTTACCAATAGGTATCTGCATCTCCTGCATTTGTACCGCATATGGTAACGCAAGACGGAGACCTCTTTCCTAGTTCCGCTTTTGTCGGGAGTCGAACCTGGTTTCCACCGTGACCCGTCTGACCATTAGCTCCTTACCAGTAATGCACCGAGAAATTCACTGTTGCCACCATTGCGGCATGCACTCGCCACCGCCTCCTGAAACCGGTTCGTTCACCGAACCGGGGAGCGATCCATTTGCATGCATCTCGCATTAACAAGTGCTACTGCCCGGTGGCGAGGGTGGATAAGGCCCGATAAAACGACACGGAGCAACGGCGGCGATGTTATCAACACACCGACACCGGTTGAAAAATCTCCCCTGAGCGTGATGTTGCGTACCCAGACGCGGCCAGACGGAATGCTAAACGGCAGCGGAGCATTAAATGTGGATGAGAACAGCGGCAGGTTGCACAAGTGACCTCGGCCCATATCGGCGGTGTGACTCTACGTCAACGAATAAATGAATACATCTGAGTGGTTGATCTGTCTACTCCCAGTCGATCATAGTCCTCCAAAC
The DNA here is from genome assembly GCA_031002005.1 of Vandiemenella viatica. Taxonomy (NCBI): domain Eukaryota; kingdom Metazoa; phylum Arthropoda; class Insecta; order Orthoptera; family Morabidae; genus Vandiemenella; species Vandiemenella viatica. The sequence continues at coordinate 85,030,849 of JARYHS010009186.1, forward strand.
ACCTAACCGTGGACTCATTCTGTCACGTGACCTACGGTCTCCGAATACGGTCGAGCAACGACATAGATCTGGTGTCAGTTGTTATATTCATGAATAGCATTTCTCCATGCTTCTCAGACCTTGGCGTGCGTAGCAATGCGTCTGTCCTTTGTGGTTGTTCAGCATAAACTTTTGTCATGCGCTTTCTTTGCAACTTTTATAGTAAAATAAATAGCTGCCACAATTTCGTTAAGGTTATAGTAATGTTAGTCTTTGAAGTCGTGATTTGGTGTGTTCAGTGTGTTCTAACGTAGCACATTTTAGAAAACCGAAGAAATAAATAACCAAAGCTGCGTAAAGAAAAGAAGAATTCAAAACATAGGATGTTCGTCTGTAGTGTACCAATATCTTTGGTTGAAATCTCGAAAAGAAATGTTCATCTGAGATGCACTGTGATCTGTGGTGTCAATGTGTTGTCGGTACCAAGGAATTAATGATTTTAAGCTAGGTCACAAGCTTTCTAACTGGAAAAACACCACTCGAATAGGTTCTAAAGTTTCTTCTTGACGTCTGTATAAAGGGATGGGCACACAAGGCCGCTTACAGACTTAAAAAACAGTGCTTTTAAGGAAAATTGCAACACGCTAAAGGAATGGAATGAGTCACTCCAAAATCGGAAGATGTGTAGAATAGTGAAACTACTGTATAACAAGCGTTTAAAATTGCAGAGAGATGGCGTGCACGTAGGCCAAGCAGCGCCACTTTTTGTGTAACCGGTTAGTCCGTGCAGAGCCTTCAGATAAATTGGAAACTTGCAGGGAAGGCTGGTACGCTTCCTCGATGTCAAATGGCACAATATCAGCATGTAGGTGAGTTCGAACATGGCAGATTGATTGGTGTCATGGAAATAGATTTGTTGTACACTAACACTGCGGCTAGTACAGGGCACGCTGCTAGGACAGTGATACGTATGCGGAAGCAGTGGATGAAACAGGATCGGGACCAAACAGTGTGACCGCATTTCGAGAAGACCACAAACTGCCTCGCATGGCCGTAACCGATAGAACAGCTTCGTCCACAGTGTTTGCTTCGACCTTTGAGAATTGCAATAGGTGTGGACATGGCTGCGTCGACATTGCATAAGCTATGTGAACTATACTCAAGTATGCATCAATAACCACAAAATATTGCGAATTAGTTGCAGTTTGAAAGCGTGGTAGAAACATATGATGCATTTAAAACATTTGGATAAAATCTCAATAAGAATGAGAGGAGGAGATCCAACAAAAAGGGAGAAAAAAATTGCTGTTTCTCTGCTTTCTCCTAACCATCCAAAATTTCTTTCATAGTTTAATATCTCTGAATTAACAGAACAAATATCAAATCCCACGTGGACGATGACGCGCGCAAATCGTTTACATATAATTTTACAAAATTTTTCGTTCTTAGCCTTCGGTATTTTCAGAAACAAGTATGCCAATCTCTTTCAAAGTCGACTTAGAACTCAATTACATAACAAATTTTACCTGGTATACCAATTAAAAATGTTTAATGCTCATAACCTACTAACACCACCATTTATGATGCGTGCCAGGACCAAAGTGACTTGCGGCGAGAATTCAATAGCGGTTATGTTAGCTAGTTTTGACATGTTGTCAACAGAAATGTTAGGTGCAGAGGGGAGTTTTGGTTTAGTTAATATATTGCATGCATTTGTCTCCCATTCAATGGTAGGCCCTGTTCCAACCGGAGGCTACAACATTATTTTTTTAAAACACTACTTCGTTACACAATTTTTCTTGGCGGCACACCACAACCAGGTAAAACACTTCATTAAGAGAGGGCAATTCACCATTGTTGAGCACCACACTACTGGGACACGTTCAGCCTGCAGACTTCAAAGTTTTCGCATTGGCTCGAGGCCAGTGGAGCAAATACAGTTGTTAAGAAGACTGCCCAAGCTGTCCCATTTCACAGGCTAACATCTGGTACGAATCTTGGCAGCTGTTCAGCGAACAAAATGTAAATAGTGACTTTAGCATTTTCTGTGTTTGTTTGTACTCCAACCCCAAGTGCCGGAGCATTCATTAGCTTTGCGTTTTCCAGTAGCTTTAACTCTGAACTCGGTCGGCATTTATTACTTGCTGCTTTTCGCAGGCTCAAGTTACTGTAGCAATGTTAATGTGGAGATCGCTATAACAATCTAAAAAGGAAAAAAAAAAACTTAAGGGGCCAACTGGATTATATGCAGGCGAATAAGAACGCTCATCTGGCAAAGTTCATCCGTCGAATGAAATAGTTAACTTTGATTTATAACTGGATTTTAAATCCAGCCAGGTTGTCACGTTTTTGAAAGCTTGTTCCATTAAAAGAGAGCGTAGATTTTTGATATAGTCCATGGAGGAAAAATTTCCTATGCGACGCCACTGGCAATTGCTGGGCGACTAAGACAATGAAGAGAAACTTTGATCATATAGCGTGTGGTAGTTTCATTATCGCGTCCTAAAGAAACCAGAATAGATGGCCAAAATTGGTCAGCTGGCTGACTATTTTTTTACATTTCTTCTTTTTTTTAATTGCTTATCGTCTCTTAACAGCGAGGTCTTTAGAGACGGGAAAGGATGGGGGGCAAGGAATGGGAAGTAATTCGGCCATGGCCTTTTGAAGGAAGCATCCCGGCATTTGCCTGGAGTGATTTGGGAAACCATGGAAAACCCAAATCTGGATGCCCGGACGGGGATTCGAACCGCCGTCCTCCCGAATGCGAGGCTAGAACGCTAACCGTTACTCCACCACGCTCGGTTTTACATTTCTGAAGTCATTATACACTACATTTTCACTCCTAAAGGGAGGAGGTTAATGAGGGTTTTTACCTGGAGAAGTGCGTGAAGCAGTTTCAGGTTTGGATGCTTGGAAATTGCTGTGCTGATGCTCCGTCACAATCACAATTTAGTATATAACCCCTTGCCGTACCATTTAGCTCGACGAAATCCGTGTCCAAGTGGTTGCGGACCCGCGCTAAACGGACAACGTGATGCGCGAGACATTTGCAATGGAAGCCGACGTACGGATACCTGTTATACAGGGTGTTACAAAAAGGTACGGCCAAACTTTCAGGAAACATTCCTCACACACAAACAAAAAAATTATGTTATGTGGACATGTGTCCGGAAACGCTTACTTTCCATGTTAGAGCTCATTTTATTACTTTTCTTCAAATCACATTAAACATGGAATGGAAACACACAACAACAGAACGTACCAGCGTGACTTCAAACACTTTGTTACAGGAAATGTTCAGAATGTCCTCCGTTAGCGAGGACACATGCATCCACCCTCCGTCGCATGGAATCCCTGATGGGCTGATGCAGCCCTGGAGAATGGCGTATTGTATCACAGCCGTCCACAATATGAGCTCTAACATGGAAAGTAAGTGTTTCCGGACACATGTCCACATAACATATTTTCTTTGTTTGTGTGTGAGGAATGTTTCCTGAAAGTTTGGCCGTACCTTTTTGTAACACCCTGTATAGCAAAACGTTTGCTGGTTCCACCCGATACTGTTCTTCTGGACGTCAACATTAATTTAATCATTGTTCCTTTTTTATAAACATATTATTTATACAATATCTCAATCAATATTTCAACATATTAGTACTATAAATCCTGCATAATAGACAGTAAATAACATTTTCAAAACTATACACGAAAAATGCTTTAATAGAAATTATAATCTTCCTGGGCGTCTTCAGGTATGACTTCTTCAGAGGTAATGTAATAACGCGACGCCTAATAGTAAAGATTGGCAACAAAAAAATTAAGTACAAGAATAAATGCTCCCTTGCACGAATATCTTATAGGAAAATACTAACAACTCTAAAAATTAGTAGTTTGGCTGCTATGATGCTTTTGAAAGCATAGTGGTTTACGTTTGGACCGCACTTAGTTCCACGAGTGTCACTCGTGAAGTTTAAGTTTCGCTCGCATTTGTTTCCACGAGTCTGACTCGAGATATCCATGTTTGACCAAAATTGTCACGAGTCAGACTCGTAAAAGTACAGCATGAACTGTTTGAATGTGCTTTAGCTGATGATTAAATCAAACAGTACAGAGTGAAGCTCATGGGGAAAAATATCACGGAAATTCTAAAAGACAACCTCCTCTTAAATGAACTCGACAAGCTGGCAGATGCTGTGTCAGATGCAGCAAGGGAGCGGTATCGGCTTCAGCATAGCCAGCAACCTGCCAGAACTCAGCAAGCCATTTAAGGAATGAGACAAGATACTCCAAACGAACGAGATACAAACAACTAAGTGGAACGCTGATGCCGGAAGTGTGGCTTCTGGAATTTACCGAAGCTTATTCTTCAACGGATGCCAGCGTTAAACGAACTTTTGAAAACTCAAGATGTTTAGTTATTTAGAATTAGTGGGTAACAGTTTATACTAACAGGTTGATAATTTTCAGTGTTTAGTAATAATAGTTAATTATTTGTACCATTTTTGTATATATAAGATTAGTGTTTATTTTACAAAATTATGTTTAGAATAAATTTTATTACAGTATTAAGGAATAACGGTTCGTTGTAGACCCTAGAGAACGAACTATCTGAATGAACAGACAAATAAATAAATAAATATAATAAAATAATAAGGGGTTAGTCAAGACAGAGCGTGGTGGGTGAACGGTTAACGTTCTGGCCTCGCATTCGGCAGAACGCGGGTTCGAATCCCGGTCCGGGCATCCAGATTTGGGTTTTCCATGGTTTCCCCAAATCACTCCAGGCGAATGACGGGATGCTTCCTTCAAAAAGGCCATGGGCGAATTCCTTCCCGTTCCTAGCCCCAATCCCATCCCGCCTCTAATGACCTCGCTGTCGACGAGGCGTAAAGCCCACACAGAAAAAAAGGTTAATCAGGAAAGGATGATGCTATTTCTAATAGTTCGTCTTCCCATCACCAACATGACAGCGTATCAGAGTTTGTTTTTAATTAATTTGTTAGGACTACGGTGTCTGGATGAAATATAAAACTCTCATTCGCTTCCCAAATAGGTCAAGGTACTGTACATCTAAAGACTGCAGGTGATACAAAAAGGAATGGTTTATTACAGACTACGGGATATTAGCCTTAACAGAGTTCATCCACTTCTATAGACTCTCTTCGAGCAACACGTGCGTTTTATGTCACTGGTTGCCGTTGTTAGACTAATCATTAAGTTATTGCCGCGGTGGCTCATTTTGTTCGGACAGGTGGCCATTTGCCATAGTCTAGTTCTTACTCATTTGCCACAACTACTAGCAGAGCAGACCATCCTACTACCGCTAGCTCTAACAAGTTCCAATCAACTGACTAGAATCACTTCTGTGTAACACAGATTTCAACTGATACAGATTATCGAATGAAATTACAAGCTAGTTTCATATTCAACCACTGAAAACCTTATAGTAGAAAGCGATAACGTTTAGTTTTAACTGGTTATACAAGTCTAGAACTGCGGTTCTCCGGTTCAACATGATCGTTGTGACAACCGGATGTGCAAATTGCTCTTTTTATCTACAATTTAGAGGTGACACAAAATGCTCATAATATTTGGTTAAAAACGTCGACGTCTTATGTTAAATACTTGCCAGTAATTATACCTTTGAAATTTTATTGATACCTTATATTATTCGGAATAATTATGCTTTGGCTTATTAATACTCAAAGAATTACAAGTGAGTTGCAACTGCTCACTAGAGTTTCCTTAGTAACTTTCTCAATACAAATGGCAACTAAATTGAAATAACGAAGCTGTCGTTCACAAGTCATGTTGGCTTACTTATTCAAGCTAAGAATCATATTTGAAAAATATGCGTCAGACTCCTTCCGAAGTGTTATTGAGGCGACACAAACCTGACATTAACTGGGTGTTAATATGCGCTAATATTTAGGGTTTGTTGAAATAACGATCCAGTTGTTTTTTCAGTAGTGAAGTGGCAGAATTCGCTTATGTCCAAGAATCGAATTCCAATCCCTTCAGACTTTTCAGTGGCCAGTATGCTGCTTATTGGTATCAGCAAGATTACTTGGATGTTTTACCATTCATGGCCGTAAGTTTATTTTAACCGAAAAGGGTTACCATTCTTGTTGTGTTCAGTGCATGTTAGACTAGGTCAGGTAGTTTTTAAGATTTGATTATTGTTACCACTATTTAAGCAGTATCTGAATTCAAGAAATTAATGGAACAAGTCTCTACAGTTCGTCTGTAAAAATAAGGAATAAACCGAAAGAAAATAGATTGTGTTTCAGTTTTTCTTTTGCTTCTTGCTTTACGCCTCGTCATTAGAGGCGAAGAAGGACTGGGGGCATGAAAAGGGAAGGGATTCGCACATGGAAATTTTGAAGGAATCATCCCAGCATTCGCCTTGAGTGATTTGGTGAAACCATGGAAAACCCAAATTTGGATGGCGGATGGGGTTTCGAACCCGCGTTCTCCCTAATACGAGGCCAGAGCTTTACTGCCCACCCACCACGCTCGGTAAGAAAATAGAGAAAACGGATAGAAAAAGAGGAAAATCTGAGGACCATTGAAAAAGTAGAAAGGATAATTTAGGCACCGGAAGAATAAAGATCTATTAAAAGAAGAAGAAAATGAAAGAAGGTTAACACAATCAACAAGAGGATAATCAAATTTTTTGGTCACATAATTTGGTTGGATGACAGCAGATTTACAAAAAGAATTTTAGCTACGTTTACGACCTTAAGAATGGCATCCAGTGGATAGAACAAATAAAGAAAGATGTGATAGAGATCGGAATAACAGAGCAAGTTTCAAATGATTAATGGGGTTTCCAGGAGAAAAGGAAAGGTAATAACATCTGGACCCAAGAAATGAGGAAATAGCAAAGTAAAATGATGAAGAAGTATTGAATGAAGCGTAGAGATTAACGCAAAAGATTAATTTTTCTGGACCAAAATCGAAGAGAAGAAGAAATGGAAGTGTGCCGATTCACCGAGACTGGGTGAAGAGGGGTTATTGTACGGGCCTTTGGCGTGGCTGGACCTGCAATATAATGGGGAATCCGAATTACCGAGTGTCCTGGGATATCTTCTACCTACTAAGAAATCACAGTAAATCTTCCTGGCCTCACCGCGATCTGAAACCGGGCCTTAAATTTTTAAGACAAGTGCACTGACTTACCAGGCCGCAACAAGCGAAAAAAAGTCATGTTTTTCCTGGTACGACCAGTGTACAGGTATGTAATAGGCGTTATGCTGCAGTAATAAGTTTTGACGCCTTCTGACGAAAATTTAATTGCAAATTACTGTGTACAAATGTAGACGTATTCTTGGAGGTGTGTCTACTTTGCAACCGGCCCCGCTCTCAGGAACGAGTTTATTAATTTTGATTTACGGTAATAGCTTCCTTTGGATTTTGCCTCCTGCAATTGCCGCGCTGATTTATTTCGCGCGAGTCGCCTTTTTAGATGGTATCCGCCGTGTTTGCTGTAATTCACTTTGTTGTGACTGCACCGAGACTCCCCCCTATCGTTCCGTATACATTTTAAACACAATTATTTACGATTATACGCGCCTCCCTCGAGCTGAGCAGTATAACTTTGAAGCTTATTTCGGACGATCGGCTGATCCGGTCGCCGTCGGAGCAAATTTATAGCTCGGCCGTCGAAGACGTTTTCTGCCTCGCAATTATCCAATAAGACGAGTCCGCTAATCAGCTTACGCATTTTTTCCGTTTAACTGCCTTCAGAACGCACATAAATATTTCTTTTTCGGATTACTGGTCTGGCTTTTATTGTGGCAGCAATTATATGCGTCACAGGTAACGTTTAGATGAGAACCATTGCGATTGGTTCTGGGTAACAGTCCAAACAGACAAATAAGTTATATAACTGCACGGAATAATGAGCGTGAAATAATTTAGCTCAGATGGAAATAAAGACACAGATGCTGTGATAAAGGTAAAGGATCGTATGGTCATAATGAACAGTTTTTTTTTTTTTTGGTGGTGATTTCGGAAATCCCTGGAAAACGGAATTCCGGATTATGTAACATAATGTTACATCTGACAGACAAGACTCTCAAAAAGTGAATAATATCTACTATGGTTGATATTATAGTCATTTTCACAGTAGTAAATAAGGTAGAAATAAAGTAGAAATAAAGCAGAGAAGCAGGCGATAGATATAAAACATGGGTAATATGGAGGCTCCCAAAGTTAGACATGTCAGAAGCCAAGCTCAAACATCAAAGACCAAGAAAGAACGAGACTCAGTGGCATCTAGACAGCTGTGTCTTTGTCCAACCTTAGTAAGTGAAAACCCGATCAAAAGTGAGCAAACTTATAACTCTGGCCTCCTCGTAGAAACTTACACAAGGCAGAGATGATACGTATGATGGAATTAGAGAAAGACTGAATTCCACATTGGTATCCTCTAATTCTTGCAGACAAGATAAACATCAAACCTCATCCCCTGATCCCCTGGCTGGACGATTTTAAGTTTTTTTTTTTTTTTTTTTTTTTTTTTTTTTTTTTTTTTTTTTTTTTGTGTGATTTGCGGAAACGCTGAAAAACCCAAATCTGGATGCCCGGACGGTAATTCGAACCGCTGTCCTCCCGAATGCGAGGCAAGAATGTTAACCACTCACGCACCTTAGTCGGTCGATTTTAAACACCATTACTCGACAACTATAAAAACGGGAGAAAATCATTCACCATCGGTCTTACTTTCATACACATTCATATTTTCAGGTTTATTCATCGTGCCAGGGCCGGCGTTAGGGGGGGGGAGGAGGTAAGGGGGTCAAATGTACCCGGGGCCGCCCCGTTGATGGGGGGCCCGATCACCGGCTGTAGGGGCCCCCAGCTCGAAATTGTGGAGATAAAAAAAGGTCGCCCATTTGGTATGAGGGAGGCCCTAACCGATGAATTGGTCAAAGGGCCCCCAACTGGTTGCGTGACTGCGAAGAACGCTTACCCGGGGCGCCAAAATCCTAGCGCCGTCCTGCATCGTGCGGTACGCCGCTTCTAAAGAGGCGGCGTAATACTTCACTGTCGGACCACGGATCGAACCCAAGTCCTCTTACAGGCGAGCCGCAAAGGTTACTATTTACCCACCAGACTCGATTAGTGAGCTGTTGTTGATGTATCATGTGAAGTGCTGAGTCTAGTGGGAGAGTGGTAACACTTGAGTATTGTATTTGGGAGAATGTGGGTCCGAAACCCAGTCCGGACATCTATATTTCTGTTTTCTACAGTTTCCCTAAATTACTACAGACGTATGCTGGTAAGGAATCTTCAAAAGGTGATGGCTTAGTATCATCCCATTCCTCTTCCTCCGCTAAAGAGTTCGACATCAGCGATGCGGAAAACTCGACAAAAAAAAGAAACCCAGTATTACTGATAAACAGAGGACAATAGCTCATTTTAACATTCGACTTTCAACAGTGCCGAGTTCTTTAATCCACGAAAACGCTAAATGTTACTTTAACTGACGTTTAAACGCTTTTTTGGGGGGCATCAAAAACAACTTTTTTGGCTTTACGCCTCGTCAACCTCGGGGTGAAAAGACTGGTGGCAAGGAACGGGAAAGAATTCGGCCATGGTTTTCAAAGGAACTATCCCAACATTCGCATGGGCTGGTTTGGGGAAACCATAGAAAACCCAAATCTGGATGGCCGCGCGAGAATTCGAACATGCGTCGTCCAGTAATTTCACAAAATTCCTGGGTGTATGTATAGATAACAAATTGAAACTGGAAACAGCATATTCAACAACTTCTTAAAAACTGAATTCTGCAACATTTTCACTTAGGGTAATATCTAGAATAGCTAATATAGAAACCAGAAAGTTAGTATATTTTGCATATTTTCATTCCCTGCTCACTTATGGCATCTCATTCTGGGGAAACTCGTCACAAGCACAGAGGGTATTTAAATTGCAAAAACGTGCTATAAGAACTATTTGTGGAGCAAGTCCACAGACGTCGTGCAGAAATCTATTTAAAAACCTGGGTGTACTAACAATGCCAGCACAATATGTATACTCTGTACTATCATTTGTAGTGGAAAATCCTAAACACTTCAATCTTAATGCTGACATACATAGCCATAATACTAGGAATAAATATAATATTCACAAGGATTACAAATCACTGTCAATTGTACAGAAAGGGTTAACATTTACTGGAGCTTCCTTATTCAATGTCTTACCAACAGAAATTAAATGTTATCTACAAAAACCCAACTACTTTAAGTCCAAAATGAAAGAGTTTCTGCTTCAGAATCCATTTTACTCTGTAAAAGAATTTTCTTCTTGGAATTTGGTAACTAAGAATGACTGATAAAATAGTATATATGGTGTATGGAAGGGGAAGGTGACAAAGTTGTCCACAATTACTAAAATGATATATGGTTTTTCTTTCTGTTGAAACTTTTGACAAATGAAGTACTTACACTGTTTACAAAATCCACTCATATATAGTAACTAACATGGGATAGCATGCACTCAAAAACTGCTGTAAAAAATTATGATACTAACAGGTTTTTAAGTAATTGACTGCTTATGAGTTGTGGTAACTGGTTGGTAAGAAAATAACTGGTTGTTAGATGCTGGTAACAAGTTTATACACTGTTCCACATAATAAGTATTAACTAACTCGGGATTGTATGTAGATTACAGGAAATATTGGTTATACTAATTGGTCATAACTAACTTCTTGTCAATATATAATATTATCAATTATATAGTAATATTGACATTACTAATAAGTGTATGTACTGTTCCACATCCCCGAGATTATTCTCACATGGGATCAAAGTGAAAATATCTATCTATCTCTATCTCTATCCCGAAAGCAATGCCACAGCGTTACCTCACTCCAACCGCGCCCGGTACCAAAAAACAAAGACGTTGGACTCAAGTTGTAAGTTACATCGTCGTTCAAGCAGGTAATTCAAGGCTTTCGAAATCAAAAGACGTCAGTGCAAATATCAGCTCTACTTATTCAAAAGCAGTGTCCTCGCTAAAGTGAACCATTAGCATGCTGATCAGAACTCACGGCCGTGTCGCAAAGGTGACCGGCAAAAGAAATGTGTTTCCTGCGATACCGCCGTGGGCAACCTTGCGGAAGGCCTCCAACGAGGACAGGTATGTGCGCAACTCATTTATCAGGGGGCGACGACTGATAAATCAGCAAGGTGCCCTTGATACAGCCGGACAATGGGACCGATATATCCCGATCGGCTCCACGCAGTCTGCAGATAACGTACGAGATAAGCTGCTTTCAAGTGTTTTGCCTGTGTTCATAAACGGGGTTATCAGCGGATTTGGCACTTGCTAGAAGCCTTTTCTCACGTTGTTTTGAAGGTGATTTATATCTGAGGCTCCGAATTCCTTGTTCCGTTATCTGCTTCACCTTTCTTCCCCAGATACATAGATACCGCTAAGGAGGACAACATGTGCCGTTTAGAATTTGGAGATCTGAAGAGATTACTGCTAATTTATTCCCTAATACCATTGCACAACCTTGTGAAATATGAATCTGAAAGATAGAATCAACTGCGTAAAAATAAACAAAAAAATACCTTAATTTCTGTTAGGTTCCATATGAACTGGATAAAGACCGAGATGATTTTGGATTTCCACGGTTTCCCTAAATCTCTGTATACGTGGAAGGCGGTATGGCGCCTTCAAAAGATAATCGCCGAATTCCATTCCGTTTCTTTTCCCTAATGCACTGCTGCCTCTAATTTAATTTTTTTTTTTAATTTAATTTAATTGCAATGGAGCACAGGCTCCGGTGGCAATTTCCCTACACAGCTATCTTCCCCCTATCCTGCAACCACCTACATTTGCCCTCTACAAATTTTTTCTTTAAATTCCTTCAAAGTTTTCGGTAAATTATTCATCGTTTCTCTTGGTAACTCATTCCAATCCCTGACACCCTTACCTAAAAAGAGAATCTTCCTACACCCTTGTGCCTGAAATCGAGTGCCAGCTTGTGGGCATGGTCATCTTTTCCCTTCCATGCACTACTTTTCATACCTACTGCAATATCTTTCCATGCCTCATCACCAGTATATGCCCTGTACACTCCCATGACCCTCCTCATCCTCCTCCTGTCTTGCAATGAATCCCATTCCAGCTCCTTTATCATATCCGTCACTGATTGCATTCTGCGATAATTTCCAGAAACAAATCTAGCAGCCCTTCTTTGCACCCTCTCCAACTCCTGTATTTGATACGTAAAATGAGGGTCCCATACTACACTACCATATTCGAGCAATGGTCTGACCAAAGTTTTGTAACCCAATTCCTTGACTTCTCTCGTACATCCCCTCATAACTCTCTCCAACAAGTGCAGAACTCTGAAACCTTTTCCTACCACCTGTCCTATGTGTCCTGCCCAGTTAAGTTTGTTATCAAAAGTAATTCCAAGATATTTGCATTTCAAGTCTTCAGCAAGCAATTCTTTCCCCACCTTATATTCATAATTAACCTTTTGTTTTTTATTTGTGTATCTAATAAGCTGACTCTTCTTTGCATTTATCTTCATTCCATGTTTACTAACCCAATTAGATATCCTGTCCAGATCACCCTGCAACTGTTTACAATCCTCTATCGTTTTGATTCTTTTATACAGCATTATGTCATCTGCAAACAATCTAATTTCAGATAGTAAACAGGCAACACAATTATTCATTAGAATAATGAATAGCAATGGTCCCAATACGCTACCCTGTGGCACACCCATTTTTACTTCCACTTCTTTTGATACTACATTTCCTACCCTAACTTTCTGTTTTCTACCTTTTAAAAATTCTTCTACCCAGCAAATCACTTTCTTATCCACTCCAATGGTTTTTACCTTATTTACTACCATTTTATGGCTTACTCTGTCAAACGCCTTAGACAGATCTAGTGCTACACTATCAATTTGGCCTCCCTTGTCCATTTCATCTGAAATATCTTGCATATATCCCACCAACTGAGATTCGCATGAATATCCTTGCCTGAAACCATGTTGCCTGCTTGAAAACCAATTACGTTCCTCACATATATTTCTGATGTGGTTGCATATCAATCTTTCCATTAATTTACCTACCACTGATGTCAAACTGATTGGCCTGTAATTCTCAACTCTATTTCTCACCCCTCCCTTATGTACCGGTACTACTATTGCACTTTTCCAGTCCTGTGGTAAGCAGCAAGTGTCTAGACTCAATTTAAATAATATTTCAAGATAAGGTACAATGTCACATCCGGCTATCTTTAAGATATCTGTAGTAATATTATCTTCACCAGCCCCTTTATGTTTTTTCAGCTTTCTTATTTCCTTCATGATTTCCTCAGGATGGATATCAAATTTTTTACTATCGTCATTTCTAATTGTGTTGTTAAGCTCGTTCTCCGAATTAGACCCTCCTGTTTCTGATTCATTTCCCTAATGCTTTCTCTGAACCAGTTACTTAAAATCTCTGCCTTTTTCAAATCGTCAGTAACTTCTTCTCCATCCTTATCTATAAGTGTCTCTACATCCTCCCTTCCCCTCAGTTTCCTGATATAGCCATAGAAATTTCTAGATGCATCAGTCAATGGTCCCCCTGCACTGACAATACTCTTCATAAACCCATCTTTGGCCATTTTCTTTGCTGTTATTAAGTCCTTGTTTAGTTGTTTTAAATATTCCCTACTACCCTGCTGTCTCTTAACTCTGTTATGTTCTTTTCTTACCAACCTCTTTAACCTCCTCACTTCCCTATTATAGTACATAGGATCTCTACTTCTCTTTATTTTTTGCTTTGGAATAAATTTTTCTTCCCCCTTTCTTATTATCTCCTTGAACTCTTTCCACCTTGACTCTACTGTACCTGAGCCTTCCTTCCATTTGCTGAATTGTTCTCTGAAATATCTCCTCAAATTTGAAACCTGTGCCTTTTTATAATTGTACCTATTTCCCCCTTCAATTTTGGCTGCTGGTTTACTGAATCCTCTAATATCCATCAGAACTGCTTCATGATCACTTATTCCTTCAGTTACTTGATACCTCAAAAGGTTTTCATCGGGCTTAATTAGAAATATATCCAAAATATTTTGTCCCCTAGTGTTTTGCTCAACCACTTGTGTAAATCCTCCTTCCCTTATTAAGATATTTGCAAATCTTTGTTCCCTTGTGTTATTTATCTTATTCCCTTCCCAGTTTACACCTGGTAAATTTAAATCTCCGCCGATGATGATCATTCTATTCTCACCTCTGAAATCTGAGTATGAATTTAATTTCTCCCCAAGAGCCTCATCCTCTTCTGTCATTCTTCCACTGCGGTAAACAGCCAACACTCTGATTTTTTCTTTTTTACTACCCCAGAAATCTACCCCAAGTAACTCATGGTCTTGATCTATGAATGCCAGTGAACTATGGTAGTTTTTGCTAACTAGTATGAAGACTCCTCCACCAATTGCTCCTCGATCTCTGCGGTACACTCTGTAACCATCAGGAAAAACCTCACTGTCTAGTACTTCTTCTTTTAACCAACTCTCTACCCCAATTATTTGTGGTTCATGCATCTCTATTAAGTTTGCAAATTCGATTACTTTGTTCATTATACTTCTACAGTTTACCATTAACACCCTTACTATTGGCTTTACATTTTCAGAATTTATCTCCTCTTTCCCACTTTTAACGCAGTCAGTTATTGTTTCAGCCATTTCATCTATTTCTTTAATATCTGTGACTTTCCCCATCGCGAATCTGCAATCAGTATCACTTTGATAATCTATTTCTGTCCCTTCACCAGCAGCCCCTAACCTAAAAAAGGCACAGTCCTGACCCCATCATCACTGGAAACGGGCTCCCTCACTGCTTTAGCTAACAACTCAGAAAGTACTCCCTTCCCCCTTCTATTTAGGTGTAGGCCGTGCCTAGTGAAACCCCACCTACCAATGGTGTTCACAGGCACAACCCCCAACACAGAACTAATGCCTTTCCCAAGTAGCACTTCCGTTTCCACATTAACCCGCCTCACAGCATAGTTCAATTGTGGACGGTCATGGCGACTCAGGACCTGCATGAGCTCCACCCTGGTATGCTGTGCCTCCTTCACCACCTTCCTCAGGTCACTCTCTATACTATAACTCGCGTTTCTATCAATACTATTTCCCGCACCTCCCACTATCACTACTCTATCATCCTTGGTGAAACTCCTACAAAGGGAACCTATATCCTCTATTACCTGGCCTAATGTTGCACTAGGTTTGAAAAAGCTTGTGACCTGATATCCTGTACCTAACTGATCCTGCAGAAGAGGGCCTACACCTCTCCCATGGCTACTACCTAGCAGCAGAACCCTTTTTTTCCTATTCTTGCCCTGCACGCCCTTATTCCTAAAGGTCTGCTGCATCTTACCTACTCCTACTCCTACATCTACATGAGGCTCTTCTCCTCCTGACTCTGGCAACAGGTCAAACCTATTTTTTCCCACAATTACTGAAGTGTCTGGCTTGTTCATCCTGTTAACCATGATTCTCCTACGACCTGTTACCAGCTCCCACCCATCCTTATCAACTTCCTCCAACCCACTATCTCCACTTTCTGCCTCTACAGCTTGAGCCTCGACAAGCTCAGCCCCCACAGGCTGTGCCTGTGCAGTCTGAGCCTCCACAGGCTGAACCTCCACAGGCGAGGCACCACAGACCACGTCTGCAGAGGCTGAGCCTCCACAGGACGAGCCTCAAGAACCCTGATCCTTCAGCATCACGACGTCGACAATGCGTAAAGCTGAAGGAAAAAAAGGGAATGAAACAGAGTTTTAACAGCTCCAAGTCTTTGTGTGTGCGTGTGGTTTTTAAAACTTTTGCTTAATTATTCGCAATGCGGTTATCTGATTTTTCTGTAACTAATACGTACGTTCTATGCTTGAAGCACATAATTGAAATG
>JARYHS010009186.1:85047761-85085175 GCA_031002005.1 Vandiemenella viatica
TTGTTTTTTTTTCCATGATTTCCTCAAATCACTCCATGCGAGTCTCGACGAAGTTCCTTCAAAAGACCATGGTCGAATTCCTTCCCGTTCCTAGCCCCCGTTTATATCCTGCCTCTAATAACCTCGACGTCGACGAGACGTAAAAGTCAGAAGGAAATCAATGTAAAACTTTGAAAATAAAGAAAGGAGACGAACACCACAGTCAAGAATAATAAATAGGTCGTGTCGTCACATTCACCTTCCGCAGACCCGTAAAGCCGCGTTCCCACGACGTCTTGTAACGAAGGCGGGACGGGGCGAATACTCAACAACACGCCACGGGAAGGGGGCCGCCTCTGATAGCGGGGACGAGACGCAGCTACCCACTCTATGTAGGTAAACATCACAGGCGTGTGTATTGGTGCACTGTTGCCAGCAGTGGTGCGCACCCCTTCTGTTGCTATAAAGTGTTCTGAGCCAAACGACATTAGGCAACGTGGTGGGGAGTTGGTGGCGAGGTAAGCGAAGGCTAACCTGCGGTGCGTGCTCGTCCCTACACTTCGGCTAATGAGGTCCCGTCCCGTCCCGCCTTCGTTACAAGGCGTCGTGGGAACGCGGCTTAAGTAGTACCTGAGTAGTGTCGACGCTACAGTAATTGTGCGGTTTATTTAGTATCAAGAATGGAACTTAATGTGTTTAGCTGGAACAGTTCGTGTGATATGAAAAATTCTGAACAGTGCCGAAGTGAAGAAGAACATTAGCTGGGATATTAAAGTTACTTGGTGGGAAACTGATTCGATTATTAATTTTCTTTTTTCTTAAAGAATTCTGCAATCTACGGAATGATGAAGTTTCGATTAGCCTTTGTATCTAAAATTGGGGGGGGGGGTGGCCAACTAATTCGGTGTTTTAAGATCTTACAATAATTGTGTGGTGGAGTGAAGTTTGTTTTAACGTACTTGATAACTCTTTCCATTAATTAATCACCCACTTCCTGCTTAGAGCTGGCATGGTACATCACCTGGCGACCGCGGCAACAACGAACTATTTAAAATAATTATCCTGTCTCTCGAAATGTACATTGATAATTCACAAAACTGTTTATATGATTTATGCACTGAGTTCGAGTTGAGTGAACATACCATGCAAAATACAACTCAATTGTCTTAGAAGGTCATGATAATACTGGTGTGCGTGATACACAGACATGTTATTTCTGACTGGTTTCTTTCCTTTTATGGTTATCTCAGTGAGGTAGCGATGCCCCTTCTTCAACACCGGCCGGCAGTCCGTATTTCCGCTGTCGGAGATGTCAGTCTCTCCACAGCCGTTGTCAACATGCGTCCGCCACATGTGTGGGAATGTTTGTTGGTATGTGTACATCAGCTGTGAGCGACTCACTTCCTCCATTCCCCCGGTGGGCGAAATACCAGCTCTCCGAGGTATCCTGCCTCTGTTAGCTGACCTGGACACTACTGGAAACATACCAGAAACAGTTTTAAGAAAAAATATATTTCTGATGCGAACTCATTCGGGATTGATATTTTTCGAACTAGTGAATACCCACCTTTATAGTTCTACTAGCCTCGTACCCGCGACTTCGTACGCGTGGATTAAGAATTTTTTTGCCAGAATTAAATATAAAAAGTTGTTGGTAACGAAGGATTGGTCCCAAACAATATCGAGTCGGCATAATATGACAGGAAAGCTATCACTATATCATTCTACCGTCGAACCTGCCTCTTGAAGAGAATCAATTTCCAACATATTTCTGTCACTATTCGATAATATTTCAAAATTTCGTGACTACAACTGTTAATCATACTGGTAAAAATATCCTGTGCCCTTCATACAGCTTTCCTTATAAAATTCTATCACAACGATATAGCCATATAGTCGTCAAAACGTAACAAAAAGACAGAGACTTACTTCCGTATTTATATTAGTATTACTGTGGTTCACACTCACACACTGACTGCGAACAACACCTGAGGGATCATTATAACGTAAAAAAGTGTACACCTACAAAATTGCAAGACTACCGACGATTTGCCTCGCATTGCACCCCTAACTTTATAATATCTACAGTTTAAGATTCAATCCAAATAACCTACGGCCCAGGCCTGACTCTTACGATGATAAACAATGTTTAAAAATCTTAGCCCCCTCGGAGACTTGAACCGGAGACCACGACGTTCGTAAGCAAGCTCTTTAGCCAGTGAGCTGCCAGTTCACTACACGAAAACACGGTCTGGAGACGTCCACATCCAACGTGTCTGTCTATCGCCGTATTTCGAAGTTATGAGACAACATGTGTTATTAATACAGATAATTTTTCAACCAAATGTAGACAGTATTTTTCTCCTTGTTTCAAAGGATAAGTGTGCAAAGTTTCATCGAGATCGGATGAAAACTGTGGATTTGTATGAAGAACAAACAAACCAACAAACAAACCAACAAACAAACAAACAAACATACATTCATCTTTATATATAAAGATTGTTCGCTCAATGTCTGTTTTGGATACAGAAATATCTAACGATTAACAGGAAATTGAGACTTTTTTGTTTTTTAAGGTTGGTATCGCTGCCATTCAACCAGTTATCTCCAAATCTGTGCTAAGCGTAGTTCCATAGCACGAAATTCAGCCATAGTGAGGACGAAAGTCGACAGACTCTGCTCTTAAGTAAAACCATGTATGTTCTTGATCCTACTCGAAGCCTCTGAAAGGTTCATCCATAAATTACATCACACGAATTTTATGATCTTTGGAGCCCCCCCCCCCCACGTCCTTGTCATAGATTGTCACTTTTGTGTTATCCCCTCTCGTGGTGTATGTATTATAATTTGCAATTTTAAATTTATAAATTAAAATATTTTTTCCTAAAACAATAAATCAAACATTTTAGAAAACTGCCAAAACATAACAATTCAAATTAACGATAAAAAATTTAATCATCTTGTGTCCACGGACTTGGATCCTGTTCTTTTATATTATTCATGACCAGCATATAAGTCACTTACTTCTCGATTTGGATAATGTTAAAAACATTCCATGTGTCAACATCTTCTTCATGCAACCATATAGCATCGTCATCGTTTATCAAACAAAGAACATACGTATCACGTTGTAACGTACCCAGTATCGTTACCTTATTTTCGTAGAGAACACATGTGAGTATTACTTTATCATACTTTTAAAATAATACTTTTTGCTTAATATTTCCTGCGCCAGACCAGTACATAAGGATTTCCTTAATCCCTCTTTGTCCGTTGCTGGTTTTATTTCGATACTCACGCTGTAAATCAAATTATTATTAATCAAATTCTTACCATACA
This sequence comes from Vandiemenella viatica, assembly GCA_031002005.1. Lineage (NCBI taxonomy): Eukaryota > Metazoa > Arthropoda > Insecta > Orthoptera > Morabidae > Vandiemenella > Vandiemenella viatica. Next base: position 85,051,080 of record JARYHS010009186.1, read on the forward strand.
AACTTTAAATCAACTCCTTTGTCTATATTTATATTTCAATCTCAATATCAAATGAAACACTTTCTACTTATCTTATAATTCCTATATTTATCATTTCCAAAGTCACATTCCATTATCTTTATCAAAACCCTAAACCTTCTGCCCTCAGGCTAATAGTTTCCTCTTCTTAATCCCGCCAGGATTCTTGTGGCTTCTCCATCGAGCCATTCTGTTTTATCTTTTCTCTTAAAACATGTTCCTTCCAAAACCAACCCCTGTTCCTTTTAAATCTTTTCTTAAACTCTCTATATCGACTGTTCTTTATTTTCCAGAGATCTCATTATATTCATTTTGACGTACTTTGACCTTGGAACTTAAAATTCAGAGTTAGTATATACAATTACATTTATTAAATAAAAAAATAGCTTTATCAATGTCAAAAATCACAAAATGTGAGGTTGTGTACCTCACAACGTCTAGCTGTAGTTCTTTGGGGAGGAATCTTCGTGATGGGCAAAATCTATAGTTGCCTCTTATGTGATTGCTTGTGTTGTTTGGTGGTTTTGTTTTATGAAAGATACAGACCACAGATGCCACACGATCGTTTAAATAAGTATGCAGAAGCCATATTTCGTCAATACCTCAAAGGCGGCATTTACGTTTCGGTGTTTGTCAAAGGCGGCTGACACGCGACATCGTAAGTTCAACGAGCGTGAACTCACGTGGCCGCCACGTGCCAAAAATTGATACAAATTATACATGTGACGTCACGAAGCTTATGACTCCACTCCCCCCTTGTCTCACGATGTCACACTTTGCTCACCCCTCCCTTTCCCTTCAGAGCGGTAGACAGTATGCAACTCTCACCAGCCAAAAGGCATGGTAAAGAAGAAATTTGTATCTGTGTTGAGGGTGTTAGGCCATTTCAGGTGTGATCATCTACGTAGAGTTACGCAACAGATTTCACCTCTGCGTCAAGAAGACCTTTTTTTCTTTTATCGTTTTACACCTCGTTGTCATCGAGGTCATAAGAGACGGGAAATGATTGGAGGCAAGAAACAGGAAGGAACCATCCTGCCATTCGCCTGGAGTGATTTGGAGAAACCATGGAAAACCAAAATCTGGATGGCTGGGCGGGGATTTGAACCCGAAACCTCCAGAATGTGTGGCCAGAGCGTTACCGCTCATCTACTACGATCGGTACAAAAGTTACACTGTTTTTCAATCACCATGCTTAGCACTCCATTACGCGGAGAAGATTTTTTTTGAATCTGCTTTACGTCTCTTTTTAACATCGAGGTCTTTAGAGACGGGAAAGGATGGGGGGCAAGGATGGGGGCAAGGAATGGGAAGGTATTCGGCCATGGCCTTTTGAAGGAAGCATCCCGGCATTTGCCTGGAGTGATTTGGGAAACCATGGAAAACCCAAATCTGGATGCCCGGACGGGGATTCGAACTGCCGTCCTCCCGAATGCGAGGCGAGAACGCTAACCGTTACACCGCCCCGCTCGGTCCGCGGAGAAGAAACAATGGTGACACTCATCATCAGATAGGTTAGGAGATTTTTTTTTAATAAAGTTATGTACATCGGAAGCATTGTGACAGTTATGAAGTTAAAACCTGCTTCTACAATAGAAGTGTAAAAAAAAAAAAATCTCACAATATTATCCTCGAACTTACCTGGATTTGAATACCAGAGGTCAGATTCGTAGCCTTTCATGTGTCTTAGCCATTGAGCTATGTGACGCCTCTACATGTTTCAGCTAGTCACCGAATTTTTATTACGAATTATAGGTCTCCATTTATTTCTGTTACTGATACTACTTTTTTCACTTTCCTGCGACACCTATGTATTAATATGTAGCCTAGACTCGTCGCCGAGGTCTCTATGGTACTCTGTCGGTATCTGGCATTTGATCAGTTGGTGGAGAAATCCATCATCACTTGATCGACTGTCTAGGAGAAATATGAGTGTTGCGAATCACCGTAATGTTTGCTAGAAACCGGGTTTAAATCTCCAAGTTCTCTGCAATCCGTCTAGAGTAAGGCATACGCAACTGTTGATTGTTATTCGTCTGCCAGATGAGCACATGAATGTTCTCCCATCTTTTAGCCTAATATACACAACATAAAACAACAGATCACCCTTAATGACGTTCAAAACGGTTTTCTACACATATGACGAGAATACATAAACCGTTCCATTTAACAATACCGCGATTCCTGAATAGCTCCCTGTAACCAATCAAAAAGCAGAAATTACTTGAAATCACACGCTTTTCGAATTTTCTGAATTTTGCTATTTGTTATTGTAGAGACAAGACCCTGTTCACAACCAGACCGATTCACCAATGGTGAATGTAACTATTAATGATCGAGTGCGCGTAAGCTTGGGTTATTCAATGAGTACGCGAATGGCAACACAGAAAAGTTAAAAGCAGATACTTTGATTTACACTGAATTACTTTGATTTACACTGAATTACTTTGACTGTGACGTTATTAAAAACCTTGTCATCAAGCTAATTAGTATATAGGACCAATCATTACCTAATGATTGTTCCTTGATTACAAACATGATTATGACTATAATGAAGATGACCATGCTGACTTTATTATAAACCTTTTAATTAATTTAATTAATAGATAGAACTGATCATCACCCAAGTCTTGTTCCATGATCAAAAACACGATGACAATTTTGAAGTTATCACAAATCTTCGGAAAGAAGTTATTCTCGGCATTGAGAATTTAAAAAATACTTTCGAGTTAACGAAGTGTTATCACACGATATTTCGGCGATCAGATTTTTTTTTACAAAAAAATTACAAATCTTGTCATCAATCAGTTATCAGTAGAAGAAGGTCTGAAAAATCTAACAAACTGTATGATATGTTACATCTAAGATTTAATGCGAATTCCAAATCTGCATCACCATATACTTGTCCAGATCAACAATTTTTGTAACTTAAGGATACGTTATTCCAACACATGATTCAGATAGTCCTTGAATAAGTAACTTTCTCCTCTAGCGCAAAATGTTAATTCCTCAAGACACTAAACGCACAGGTTCTTCATTAATTATTCAAATGACACAGTTTAATTAGCCTTCGACAAACTGCAATAATTTATCATTTCTATGGCATCTACACAATCTGAAATTATTCATTTATTAGCTACCTGTTCCTCAATTTGCAAATAATAATAGATACGAAATCTCTTACTATTACTGTCGCCTAGCACTCATTCCACGGAGGTGTAGATAATTCCTGAATTTATGCAGTTAAACATCTTTTTATTACATGATTACATTGCTTGCTGCGGTCACTCCAATTATGTGTAAGTTACAGAATCGTGGAGAGGGAAAAGGACAATTCGACTATTTAATGTTAAAATACCCCATCCATGCTCGAGGTGGAAACGGAAGATTCAAAAACCTACCCAAAAAATATCACCGAACCTTAAAGAACTTTTTTCAGATCTCTTAAAAGCATGGTAAGCCTAACTTAGGCTCTCTTCTTGAGAGAAGACAAAAGGAGTTAGATTAGTTTTCCTTAACCATATCGTTATGCCTGTTTATAAGAATGACAGAGTAAACTGATTCAGCTTTTGCACTACGAAAATCACAGATGGAACAGCTCGACAAAAGGTGATCTGAACGTAATGAGACATGAGTCATGTTTACTCGAAGTTTTCTAATTGCTTGTGCGAGGCAGTCTTCTTATAGAATGGAAGGCACCTGCTGCCTATTGGAACACTACGGGATATTTCAACAGACAAAGCAGGCATTCTCAGAGGTAGGGCCTGGCTGAAGTGCCCTCGAACTTTCCGGCACTTCTGGGATTCAAACTTGAAACTTCATCCGATAGAACACCAAGTTTCTCTTGACAAACCGTAATATATACAAGCTAGAGAGACTAGCAGACCTTAGTGGCTGACACGGTGCCTTCGAGTTTCGAGATTCTCCGGTTCAAGTCCTGCTTTGATATGTTTTAACTACCTGTCGTGGAGTGAACGCACATTAATAATGAGGAAGTTCTAAATACAGTTAATTACAAAGCAACGGCTGAACCTGAAACTGGTTTTATTACCAACTATGTTCACACTGCGCAGTTTGAAAACTGTAGGTGTCAAAATGTATTGTGCACCAAACTATTAACTCTTTTGAGTTACGAAGAAGATACAATACGTATAGTCATCATTAGGGTTCCTTATTTTGCTATTCTCATTTTGTCTGTCTTTCCGACCGAAATACTTTGGAGAGAAACGTATTTGACTGCAGCCGCAAATAAAATCAGATGTTCACACCAATTTTCTTTCAGACTGATTCAATACAACACCCTGTGTAAATTCAACGGCATTTTAGGAAGGACTTTAGCTATTGATAACTTATCGTGCAGTGTTTTTCTATCATTTCTGGATTCTGTTAACCAACCACCTCTGATACAGATCCCGGACAACAGTATAGTAAGCTACGATATCTTCTTTGTATGTGCTATACACGTTTTCAAATTTCAACCTATGAATCACAATGCAGAATTTGCTTTCCTGCGACCGACGTTATGAGTTATTGCCACTTCGATAATGGTGAAGAATTTAATAGACGGCTACTCATTAAAAAACAGCGTTAGGCTTCAGGCAGGTTACCCCCGTAGATGATTTCATTAATATTATGCTCAGAACCCGTACATCATTTGAATGATTTTTATTGAGTAAATATTTTGTAATGTCTTATGCAACCTAGAGGTTTTCTTGCAATTATCTCGTCGTTTACCCTAACATGCTCGTTCACTGGACCGTCAAATTTGGAACATTAATTTTTTCGTGCAATTTTTTTAATCATAACTTTATGCATTTGCTTTAGTTAGATTGAGCTGAACTTGATGTTGAGGGCTGATAATTAGCATCTCTGTTTGAATTTCCGCAGGTGCTTTTTTTTCGTTTCAGCTAAATTTTTCTATCCACTATGCATTTTCGTTTGGGTTTGCTCATATTTTCTGGAGATTTTGGCAGTATTCACTCCCCACATCGAGACATTTTCAGGTTCACGTGCCTGTAACATTTTCAAAATTTTTAGATAAAAATCTAATTTTGTGTTAGGGTCTATATTATAGTTACGATGTCTGTCTCTCAATTTTAACTGTTGGAACTCACCGGTACACTAATACAGCAAGCAAACCTCTTTCGTTGACCTTTCAGCACGTACTGATGTAGTCAATTTAAACCTTGATATGCGATGATACCAGCCGCAACTGGAAATAGTGGGAAGAGTTGGGCAAATTATTAAGAAAACGGGAATTCTTCCTCTACAAAGTGACATTCAAATCATTAGATTTGGTCCGTACGTTCACGATTTAAAGCAATTTGTCACCAACCTGGTTTCGTAACGGTGTTTTAATTGGCATGCAAAGCCAGTGTGTCAAATGTAAGGAGGCCTGGTTTTTTTTTTTTTTTTTTTTTTTTTTTTTTTTGCACTGGGTCCTACAATTCAGTAACAAATTTGAGCTACGAACCGATCCAACGTTCCAGCGTACAAGCGTACTTCAAACACACAAAGAAACCTTTCTCTCAGAAAATCTTATGATATAGGTCTGTAGGAATTATAATTCATGCCGATAGTTTTCCTAAGAAACAGGAGCTTCACCTCATATTCAGGAGTACATGGGTTCGAATTCCTGTTCAGATTTTGGTTTTGCATGGTTTCCCTAAATTTTGGGCAAATTCCTTGCCCTGCGTTGGTCCGAGACATTTTTCGGCGCTGTCAACTGTGACAACGACGAGACATTAAACCATAAGCAAAATGAAATAAAAAATAATTACAAACAGAGTACTGGAATATAGATGTACGTAAGATAGCTCCGCTTCTAGAAGTGAAACAGTTTTATGTCTGTGCGTCTCCATTGCTTTCAGTTTCTGATTGGTTCAGCTCTATTAAACGACTAAAGTACATGAGCAGAAAAATAAAAGAGACAAGGAACAAGGTCAACCGTCCCAGCTTTTGTTACGCGGGAATGTTTTTAGCTGATGTCACGTGTCGGGTCTTAAGATTACACCCGGACAAAAAGAATCGTTTCGTGTATCACAACAAGCAAATCAAGTTCAAGTTGTGTCCTACTTTTGCAGACAAAGCCAGCAGCGTTATCTGAAACCTGAGACGCGCGGTCTGCTGCGTGTGTGTGAGACAGCTGACGGCGACAAAAGACGAGCATCGCTCAGTTTCGGATTGCTGCTGTTTCAGCAAGTGTTTGGTACCTGATAGTGCTTAATGGCTCGGACGCTGTAGACTGACCTCAATACATTTCCCACTAGTTCGAATCTGTCGCAATAGGGTATTACACCTTTTTTTGGAATGTGGCTTAATTTAATCCTTTGGAAATAATAATCCCCTAGAATTTTTATTTAAATTTTCTGAATACGATAAGTGCCTTTAAATGGCATTTAAATCTTACGAAAATGCTAGCCGCCATGCTTCTATTGTTCGTGACGTCGCTATATAGTAAGGATGTAACTGATATTTGCATCCGCATCCGCAAGTGCGGAACTTTCTCGTGAAATCCCACATCCGCTTTCGCATCCGCATCCGCAGTTGTTAATGCGGATGTATAGCGGATGTTTTGTTTACCGTACTTTGCAGTATACATTATTCTTTTCCTTTATACGAGATACTGTCTATCGTCGCTTAGCTAACAACGAAGTGGTTGTTTATTCTACCAATGAACTGAACGGTGTTATTACCAAAGTGACGAATTCACATGTTTTAAATTGCATGCAAAGTAAAGCGGCCTATTCACGGTTCAACTTAAAGGATATCCGTGTAGAGCTACCGTAGGATGCGCTCACCCATTCACGCTAATAGAAGGGGTCCAACAAAATGTTCCAAGCAATCCTTTTCTGCTCATACTTTCTCGCGGCAATCCATGAGTCCTCATCGCACACTCGTAGGATGTTTCCTCCTTCCTCCAATATCTATAGCTTGTTGGACAGCAAGGATCCTTTTGGTTGCCTGGGAGTCCACCAACCTCGAACACGTCCTTCATGTAGTCCTGCAACATGGCCTTCAAGAGTTCTGCATCGAAAATCGGATCATCGTCGGTCCTACAAGTTGTACTGTGAATGCGCCACTAGAGCGGTGGGAAGGCATATGGTGGGCACGGGTGAGCATTCGGGAGGACGAAGTTTCGAATCCCCGTCCGGTCATCCAAATTTGGGTTTTCCGTGGTTTCCCCAAATCACTCCAGGCTAATGATTCCTTTAAAAGGCCGTTGTCGAATTCCTTCCCGTTCCAAGCCCCAATCCTTCACGCCTCTAATGATCTCGACGTCGATGAGGCGTGTAGAAAAAGAAAAGAAAAAAAAAAAGAAGCGAACACTGAGACGTGCGGTGGCGTGGCCCTGTGCTTGACGCTTGAATTAGTGAAGCCACAAACTCCACAAAGTTCATACGACAAAGATTGGTTTTTATACGCGTGCATACTTATGTAAATAATTTAATTAACTTGTGAAACAATCCCACGTTTTTTTGTTGTTGAAAGATGAGGCAAAAATAAATCAATATGGCAGTATTATATGGAAAAAGACTTTAATTATGAATTATTTTACAACCTCCGCATGCGCTTCCGCAAAACATCCGCGGATGAACATCCGCATCAGCAAATATGATATCCTTTACAACCCTATTATATAGCCAAAAACGTTGCTGGTTGTAAAACAACTTCGCGAGTCGAGAAGACAGCGATTTTGAAAAGGAACTAATGTATGTATTTTGTAATTTAAAATGCATCAAAAATAACAGTAACAAGTTTCCGATCAACGGCTGACTTTGTAGCATTTAGAAGCAGTTCTTGTTCCATATCTGAATTAATGCCATAGGCCAATTTGTCTTTATGGCGAGTATCTTTTTTCTGCATTTTCTATGTTGTTCTAATGATACACCTGTCGGAATAGAGCAATCTTATTCAGTTCAAAGTGAGGGGGGGGGGGGAGTAATCAGTATTCATTAAAATATTAAATTATTAAATAGTTAACAAGCACGGTTTTATTAATCAATCAGATGTATATGTGAAGGAATCATCGAACAGTTTGATAAAAGAAGAAGATGATTTTTTTGGAGTCATCATTTGATCGGTAGCAAACCTGTCATTCGATTAAAAAAAAAAATCGGGTAATTATAGTTAGTCTGTTAGAAATTCGGCCGTAACCTTTTGAAGGATTTCTGAAAACCATGGAAAAACCGAAATCTGTTTGGCCAAATGGAATTCGAACCCGCGTTCTCCCGATTGCTAGGACCGAGCGCTACCACTCACAAACCGACTTCGGTTTTATTTCTTTTGTGTTGGCTGCAAATATTGCATTTAAAATTTTTCGCTACCCTCTTCAAACGCTATTGAGAATCTAGAAAATCATATCGTAAATGACACGTGACTTGTCGTCCAACCACAAGTGCACGCGCAGTAATGCAGTAATGATTAAAGAATATATTTATTCACTAAAACTTGGTCAACAACATTTCTGCAACATTAGTGCAAGAGAACATGTGAAAAAAGGTAAAACAACTGGGCGAAATTCAACACTCAGCAGAAGTTATTGTTGTCACAAAACGAGTAAACTATCTTTAAATTAATATACTAAACTAGCTGATGCCCACGACTTCGTTCGTGTTTCTAAAGAATTTTGATTGACAGCTACCGACATGTAACCACAATAGTACACGATGGGAGAATCGAGGCTACCACACACAAATGCCACTGGTCTGCACAGGGTATTTATGGCTGCAAAGTGAAATATAGCGACACACATGTCTTTGGTCGAAATATGAAATTGCCCTCCGTCAACCAATTTCAACCACCATATCTCCCACACCCCCATAACTACCGACATGAAATCACCATGATGCACGGTGGGAGACTTGAGATTAATACCACACACAATCAACACTGGACTGCGCAAGGTAGTTTTGGCTGTGGAGTGAAATATAAGGACACACATGCCTATTTTTTATCAGGTCCACCACTATCAACCACCATATCTACAACACCCCCACAGTTACCGAAACGCATTCACCATAGCGCACGATGGAAGACTCCAGGCTACTACCACACATAAACGCCCTTGGTCTGCGCTTGGTAGTTCTGGTTGCAATGTGGAATACAGGAACACACACGTCTTTTTGTAGAAATGCCATACGTCGACAACTTTCTCCTACACCCTCATAGCTACTGACATCTAACCACCATAATGCACGATGCGAGAATCAAGGCCACTACCACACACAATCAACAGTGATCTGCGCTAGGTAGTTGCGGCAGCAAAGTGAAATATACGGACACACATATCTTTGGTCGAAATGCGGAAATAGTATTTAACATCTTCTCGTGGAACTAACAAAAGAAAAATTGATAAAAAATATAACAAAATTTCAAAAGTTGTGAAGGTGAAGTTAAAAAATGTGAAGCATTTTTCTGTTATTACTTATATCTCGTCTAGAGCAACACAGGATATTTTGAGATTACGGCACATTTTTGCTCCAAAATTAATTAAAATCAATCATGTTTGACATACCAGTTGGATTAAGATATGTTTAAAATTGTAATTAGTTATTTACTCAAAGTAAACTCATCGGTACCTTCTGAATGCCTCGTTTCAAAGGCAGGAGCCACTGTCATTCAAACTAGGAATAGCCGGCTAGGGTAATCGTCATCATGTTGGTAAAGAGGAATGGTAACAACTAATGTTTGATGTAGCAGGCAGTTCTGATTTGGCGTATGGACGTATTGTCGCACGCTCGGGTATCTACTGCCGTGTCCAGTGGCTGCTCTCAGCCTTGAAGGTGCAACGGTCGCACGGAAGTTATGGTCAGACGTTGACTTGCCATGTCCGTTGGTTTTTCTCAGTCACACGGCACGACGATCGTGAGGAGAGAGAAAGTCACACAACTCTATGTGAAATGGCAGCTATTACACCTGTTGCAAAATGAACGATTTTTTTTTTATTGATATGTCGACTTCAAAGATAAAAACCGCAAAACTCCTTTAGTCTTGCTCTGAGCAACAGATTATCTAGCAGACTTGAATGCAAGAATTTCTTCTTAAAAACGGTAGACAGTTTTACGTAAGTTGTTTGTGAAGTTACGCTGAAGAATTTTCAAGTTATTATCGGTTTTTGGACTTGGATCTTTTTTTTATTGGATACTGTTATTAAACATTCATATTGACGGATTAATTAATCAACGGATAGATGCAATTACTATGCTGGACTCCATTTGCATGTTAATTAGTTTCTGGCACACAGCAGCTTTGCTGTGAAGCCAAGTTTCTTGGTGCAAACACAACTAGTCAACGTCGAAATTGTCTAGCTAATCTATGGAACAAAGGAGTTTCAATTTCCAGTGTAGGTGAATGTTATTTGCTAGAAATAATTTTAGTTTAAATTATTTCTTCTTCGTTTTCTCCTCAACTGTAAGGTTGGGGGGATACTTTCCTTGCGAAATTTAAACCTTGATGGTTTTCATTTACGTCTATATTGTTTTTGTGTGTGTGTTCGGTGTGTTGTATTGTGAATGAATGACAGATGGAAGAAGGAAGAGGATGAAACTAGTGTCATCGCGTTCAAGATTATTCTTCCGAAGGACATAAAGGGGGCACACAGGTTTAACCACCCAATCCGACGGATGAATCACTATCAACAATGTCGCATGTCCTCACTCTGTATGGACTGCGGAGATGTTTGGGATTAATCCAGAAATTTGGTGCACAATATGATGATTACGAATTGTGCATCATCACCCCTCCTACCGTGCCGACCAAGTCCTGATATTACCCTGATGATGATAATATCTTTCAACACCAAGACTCGAAGCAGCTACACCGTTGTTATACATTGACTACCATCCCGGTGTCGCAAGCAGCTGAGCCAACGGGGAGGTTTAGAGAATCTCTTATATTACATAAATAATTGAAGGGCCACGGGGAAGAACGATCATAGATAAATTACTGAAAAATAGGTATACAAATATTTTTTTAAGCTTTTCTTATATTAATACATCATTTATTTTATAATCAGCAAAGAAAAATGACATTAAATGGATGGAACATGAACAGAAAATTTTCGAAACAAGAGGATCTTTGATCGTTTTTGCCAGTTATGGGGTGAGGCGTCTGCGTACTCAGTATCAACTTCGTCTGGTTCATCCAAATCAAGGGCAGGAACCAGCGAATCGTAGAATGCTTGAGAGTCGGGATTGATCAAGAACTGTTTTAAATGTAATAGGTCCTTCAATTTTGTTGGTTTCAGGGGCAGTTGTCCATTGTATAGTTCTCTGAGTACGGTTGGCTCACTTTGTTTCGACGATTTTCTTGGTTTCTTGCTTCCTGTGCCTTGTTTCCCTACAAACAGACACTTTAAGTAGTTTGCCTTGTAGATAAAGAATCTAGTCTCCTTTTCGTCAACCTGTAAAATTCTTATTGGCCGTGTAGGCATAGGGCACTTTCTAACATAAATCCAAAATAAACAGTCTGTCCAAGTTTCAAATTTGACGTCTGTGGCACAATTGATGACCGTGAAAGCTGTTGTTTGACTCTGCTATTTCTAATGACGTCCATCCGGTCACTGGATGTCTTGGTGTAAGATTTAGCATTGAGAAGACTCATATCCTTGTAACCCTCCATACAGGAGTAACCTCTTATTGAAAAAACTAAGTCATTGACCATGTGACCTTGATCATTGTTGCAGACGGTGCATGGAGACTGATCGTTATTCCCCGTCAGCTCCTATCTTTTCGCTGTAATAACTATTTCTTGCTTGAGTGATATCATAGTTACAAACTGTCCGTTGTAAGCTACCAATTCCCAATGTAATATCAACTTTGAGGAAAAATGGTCTATGGTCGTTCTTCCCGGTGAGCCTTCAATTGTTGGGATGGTTTCTATATCAGCAGTTCCTCTCGTGGTCAGTGTGAAGACAAAGAGGGTTGGAAGCGGATTAAATTCAGTGAAATGCAGTCCGAAAAACCACGTTTTTTTCGGATAGGTTTCCGTTTAGTAGTCCTGTCACGGGAATCATGTCAGATCACTCTTCGCCCAGGTTCTGATCCATTCATTTACACGTCAGCGTCTCAGTTCACTTAGTGGCTTCTGTGAACCTTACTTTTATTAATAACTTGTATAACTACAGGAGATTTATATTAAGCCATTTATTAAATTGTGTCTCGACCCTGAACTGTCAAGCTATTCCTTTCACACATCGGTCCGCCTCATGGAACTGCCCATCTTCATGTCTACCGACTGGTTTGGCCAATAGTTATTACTAATATGTTGTAGTGTATTGCTACACTACATCTAAATATATTTTCGAGAAGGTAGACCCATAGCTCGCAAAAATGGTCGGTGCGAACAACAAAGGTAACGGTAACTGCCCGGCTGCGTTCCCGAATGTGACCTTTGGTCGAATAGCCCTCAGAGAAGGAATGCAGCTTGCCGCTAGGGTGATGCGATAGGGTTGGTACATTGGATTGCGATCTGTGTGGTGGGAGTGTGGCCAGCCTGCAGAAAGAGATGTCCGCCGACTAACGCAGGTGCGGTGTGTGGTTACTCTTGTCGTTATCATAGTGCACAATTAATCACCGACGGCAAACAGAAAATGGAATCATTGCGTCAGACGACTGCGGGCAGCAGACTCGGCACCTTTTGCTATGTGATAACCCCGCCGATATGGTGATCACCGCAAATCATTATCGTATTGATCAACCCAGTGTCACCCTAGAGAAAATCTCATTGCCCCGCTGAGCTTAATAAATGGAAATATAGAAAACCCTGAGAATTGATGTAAAATTATCCCATTGCTGTATTTCGAGATATTTGTTTAATTGATAACATTTGATGATGAATAATTTTGTAATAAACGTATATTAATGTCAGAAGTAGGGACAACGGTGCTGTTAATGTGCAAAACAACTTCCCGATCCCTCAAATTAGCAATTACGATCATTAACAATATTTTTATTGATAATTTATGTAAGTAACAATTAATTTAATTCCTAAGAAGAGGGAGTACACCTCAGTGTTTTCCTCACTCAGCCGAGTTGCTCTTCAAGTGGCCTGCTCTTGCTTACAACTTGCTGCCGAGTGTATCTTCTACCTCGGCGTGTGGAGACCGCTGGCTAGAAATGACGCCCCAGTATGACATCCGGTGCGTCGTCACACAGAGTCGATCTAGCACTGACAAAATATATTCTTCCGTAGCTAAAGGGGACCTAAATTTATGCGTTCCCTTACACTGTGACAGACAAAAAGTAGCAGCAGTAGGGCTTGGTTTCTATTCGGATTAAAAAAATAATATGCAAATACGGGTCCAGTCACTTGCAATTAATGTTCCATACTCAAAATGAACTAGACATATCTTGCATATGTTAGGGCAGATGGCAGTCGCTTGGCGTAAAAACCGATGCCTGATACATTTTCAGGTTAGGTAGTGCACTTCACACCATCGATCTCCCCGTTGCCACTCCTGTTGCAAATCCTACCGTTCAGTTCCAACAAAATTAATTACAGGTTTAACAAGATTTATTGCACTCCGAGTTAAGAGCACCATCAATAAAATAACATCAATAAAATGCTAGGTAATTTTGAAATAAAAACTTTTGCTCACAACTTATGATTAGTAAACATTTTGAGCATTTATTGTTAAAACACTGTACGTAGTCAATAATGGGAACAAATTTCAAGTTACTAGGTGATATGGATTTTTCGATAGACCCAGCAACAACAATGTTCTAAAATTTGGACAAGCGCTAAGTTTTATTAACCATTGAAAAAAATTGTGGAAATGTTGAGCTCGAAACATGGATACCCCTGGGCTGGGCATATTTTTCGCGTTAGATGATATTTGGACGGTGGTAAATTATGAGTTCACCACTTCCCGTCACCAACATACTATGACGCGTTGCGTGTATGATATACGGGTTGGACGCATCACCAACATGTTAATGTTAACAGTATATCTGCAGCTATATGTATGACGTGTTGTGCTTGGAAATCAGTGAAAGTATATAGATTATACTTGTATCTAATGTATAAAAGTTTTTTTTTTTTATCGCCAATGTTCTTAATACAAACACACAGATTTTATCTGATTTTGATGGATCATTACATGCGTATACATTAAAACAAACAGAAAAATACTGTTTACATTTGATTTTAAAAAATCTAAAACCTCTCCTTCTTTCCCCCCGCAACTTAATTTCTATCAACGTTGTTCATACAAACCCGCAGATTTTATCGGATTTTAAGAGTACTTAGCACATGTATACTTCAAAACACGACGGTCTGGTTACTCAGCGGTCAAGGCACTTACTCCTTAAAGTTTCTCTCTCCGGTCGCAGGTTCAAATCTCGTGGTAGCCAGGAATTTCCAGGAGCTGTAATTGATAATGTAAGCTACGCCGGGACTAGCCGTGGTTCTGATTCCACCTTAAATGTAGGTCCCTGAGAAAAGGAATTGGCCTTCCTGCATCTGACACAATAGCTTGAGACATCTCCTTCTGGAAAATTCGACCAATCTTCGGGTTCTAGACAAGTTCGATTTTTATTTTTTGAAGCGAAAACGTCTTTAGGCGGGTTGGGCGATTTTTGGATGGGTAAATACTATGAGTTCATGTCACCGAAATGCTAATGTTAACAGTAAATTTTTAGCAGCCTGGTGGGTCAGTAGGTAAGGTATCTTACTAGGGAACGAAAGGTTCCCGGTTCGAATCCCTGTATCAGTGGGGATATTTATAGACCCGTAACCTGACCTTCATCTCTGGTTCAGCTTCCTGTGTAATGGAAAGTACGGCAGAACGCTTCCGTGTTACGGATTCACACTTAACCTGGAGGACTATGTACCTGGTAGCACTACCGGATTAAGTTAATGCGGCTAAGACAGGGGCGCAATGCGCAGCCATTACAAAACCTGTCACCATGTCATTATGACCACACGGAATTATTATTATTTAGTACATCTGTAGCTATAAGTACGACGTTTTCCGCGTATGATATTCAAATTTTTCGGTTTTCACTTCTGTGGTCTGTCTCCTATGACTGCCAATTCTTTTATTTTATCTCTCTTAGTTCGATGAAATTAACGAGAATATAATTTTGGAAAATATTATATTCAATTTTGAGCCAATAAAAGACATAATAAATAAATACGAATTTGAAGAGTGTAAATTATGTCTTTCAGTTGCTTGAGGCCTGTTACAAGCAAAAAGCCTATGACCTGACAAGATCCGAGAGGAAAAGGTAGTCGTAATGTTTTACAAGGGTGCAAAGTGTCTCTATTTTCGCTAGGAATCTGTATCTCCTACATTTGTTCCGCGTATGGTAACGCAAGACGGAGACCTCGTTTCTAGTTCCGCTTTTGTCGGGAGTCGAACCTGGTTCCTCGCGTGACCGGCCTGGCCATTCGTTCCTTACCAGTAATGCACCGAGAAATTCACTGTTGCCACCATTGCGGCATGCACTCGCCACCGCCTCCTGAAACCGGTTCGTTCACCGAACCGGGGAGCGATCCATTTGCATGCATCTCGCATTAACAAGTGCTACTGCCCGGTGGCGAGGGTGGATAAGGCCCGATAAAACGACACGGCGCAACGCCGGCGATGTTATCAACACACCGACATCGGTTGAAAAATCTCCCCTGAACGTGATGTTGCGTACCCAGACGCGGCCAGACGGAATGCTAAACGGCAGCGGAGCATTAAATGTGGATGAGAACAGCGGCAGGTTGCACAAGTGACCTCGGCCCATATCGGCGGTGTGACTCTACGTCAACGAATAAATGAATACAGCTGAGTGGCTGATCTGTCTACTCCCAGTGGCTCATAGTCCTCCAAACACCTGACCGTGGACTCATTCTGTCACGTGACCTACGGTCTCCGAATACGGTCGAACAACAACAAATATCTGGTGTCAGTTGTTATATTCATGAATAGCATTTCTCCATGCTTCGCAGACCTTGGCGTGCGTAGCAATGCGTCTGTCCTTTGTGGTTGTTCTGCATAAACTTTTGTCATGCGCTTTCTTTGCAACTTTTATAGTAAAATAAATAGCTGCCACAATTTCGTTAAGGTTATAGTAATGTTAGTCTTTGACGTCGTGATTTGGCTAACATATTCAGTGTGATCTAACGTAGCACATTTCAGAAAACCGAAGAAATAAATAACCAAAGCTGCGTAAAGAAAAAAAGAATTGAAATCATAGGATGTTCGACTGTAGTGTACCAATATCTTTAGTTGAAATCTCGAAAAGAAATTTTCATCTGAGATGCACTGTGATCTGTGGTGTCAATGTGTTGTCGGGAGCAAGGAATTAATGATTTTAAGCTAGGTCACAAGCTTTCTAACTGGAAAAACACCACTCGAATATGTTCTACAGTTTCTGCTTGACGTTAGTTAGCAACTTGTCTCTGACGAAATGGGTTTCCATCGTGTTGGACCCAATTGCTAATGGTTGCTGTAAAATAATGAGTACTGATAAAGGCGATAACGGTAAGGGCCCGATGGGTACAATGACCTTTTCGGACAGGTACGAAGACATAGTCAAGTACCTGAACGAATTTCAAGGCAAAACTCTTACAGACACTAGGATGAGAGAGCTAAAAGATAAGTTAGCCCTATGGGCAATAGCCTCATCATACCTGGAGGGGAGGGTTAACGAACTTGAAAAGGACAATGACCGAATAAGGCAAGATATGGAGAACAAAATAAGCGCACAGCCTATAGCAAGCTACGCCACAGTGGCCGCATCAAATGCTAGCAAACAAAAGCAAGTTCAAATAGGGAAACCCTCGAATACTTCCGTGGTGTTCATTACCTCAAAGAAGGGGGAAACCTCGAAACAAGTAGCAGAAAAAGTAACTAAGATTTTAAAACCTCAACAGGAGAAAATTAAAATAAGCCGAATAAAGACAACAAATAAAACAGTTATTGTAGAAACAAACAGTGATCTTGACGCTAGGAAAGTAATAGAAAATAAAGCGTTGGCGGAGGAAGTGAAGTGTGAGTTACCGAAAAAGAGAAGACCTCTAGTAATTTTGTATGATGTTCCGATATCGATCGAACCGGAAAAATTAGTTGAAATAACCTATGAGCAAAATTACGAGGGACAAATAAGCAAGGAGGAATTTGCGGAAGGATTCAAACCGAGATTCAAAACTGGGCCCAGGAACAAGGCAACGGTACATCATGTCGTGGAAGTAAGTGCAAAGATCAGAAATGTTCTACTGAAACAGAGGAAAATATTTGTCGAATTCTCGGCCATAGCAGTTAAAGATTACACGGTGGTGCCTCAGTGTGTAAAATGCGCTGATCTAGGACATGTAAGTAAACATTGTCAGCAAGCCGAATCTGTATGCAACCATTGCGGGGAAACGGGACACAAAAAAGAAACATGTGGCAAAAAATCTGCCCCGGCAGTTTGTATACCCTGTGCTAGGAGGGGAAAGACATGCAAAAAAAGGGGAAAGGAGTGTCTAACATATCAAATGTTGTTGCAAAGAACTGTAAGTCGAATAGATTATGGACAGTAAGGCAAGGCTAAAAGTTAGGATAGAAACTAACTCAACTGTATCAAACCGGAAAAGTTATAACTCCAATATGACTGCAGAGAAGGTTAAAAAGAAGAAAAGCCCGTCTCGAAGGCGCCGGGATGCAACGCGGGCTGCGAAATTCAGAGAAGCTATGAAGGCCTTAGAAAAAAACAACAGTTTATTGGTACTTGTGATAAAGGAATACAAACGGAGGGGTTCACTGAAAAGGGTACACAAACAGAGGACCTAAGCTTCGCAGATGCGAAGGTTAAGGGGGCTTGTATGATGCCTCCCTTTCGGTCCTCTCGATGTAAAGCAGGGCTGGGTTGGGTAAAGGGTGAAGTACTGTGGCCGAATAAACCAATTGCCTTCAAAGGTGATGGTGTAATAAAGACGGACGACTTAAAGGGGACCTACACGGCGAAATCGACGCTGGCAAGCGTCGGCAAAGAGAGCGTGAAAACCGAATTGACAAGGCAATATTTTATTCCCACCTATAGTAACAAGAAAGAATCAAACTTAGATATCCCAAACGAGGGGAACATGCTCGAAAATACTTCATTAAATCCCACATCGCTTTATAATATAGACACAACAAGCCGGGGAAACGTATTCGGAAATAGCCTAGATGATTATACGTCGCTGCATAGCGTCAAAAGAGAGTCGAGCATAAATACAATAAGTACAGTAGACCTCACGGCTCAGCGCAGTGTCAAAAGAGAATCGAAAACAGATACACTAAGCATAGGAAGCGTGCACGAGAATATCCCATCAGATCCCATGGCTGTGCATAGCGTTAAAAGAGAAACTAACATCGAAGCACCAAGTATGGGGAATGTGTGCATGAGTATGTCAGTAGATCCAACATCGTTGTATGCGAATATGGAGGATATACTGAGACTGAATAAGCTGGAACAGGAGAACATACTAACTATGGCTCTAAGACAAATAACACGCGTATTGCATCCAGCAGGGAGGTCAATAACCTTTCCCACGCTGGAAGTGGTAGATAGAATTCAGCTTAAGGCCAACAACCTGCCAGCGGATCCGTCCCAGCTATTAATTCTCGTAAAAAAAATATTCGATAGACGAAATGAACTGTTTGATCCTGACGAGATCTACAAGCAGTTCGTCATGACCCATGGAAGGATTAGATTTGACCCGCAGCTCAAATGGCCGATGTGCAATGTCCACACCAGACACCCATAAATGGATATCATAAAAATTGCACAGTTAAATGCTAGACGGAGCAAGCTAGTCCTCCATGAGTTAAGAAAATTGGCAGAGGAAAATAGCTGGGACATATTATGCCTTCAGGAACCCCATTACAAATAGAGGGTCGATTCCGTACATGCCAGTAACTGCACAAATCATTGCAGACGGGGAGCACCCTATGTCAGGCATAATAGTATTAAATAGGAATATAACTACAACTAAAATTGTTCAATTCTGTGATGAGCACACTACATGTGTAGAAATCAGTACAGGTTGGTGCAACGTAATTGTAGTATCAATGTACTTCCAATACAAAGATCCAATTGATCGATACTTGAATAAAATTAGAGAAATTCTCAACAGTCTAGGAAATCAGAAGATAATCATAGCGGCAGACGCAAATGCACGGTCACTGCTCTGGCACAGTGACCATACAAATGAGAGAGGCCAAGACCTGACTGAGTTGATCTGCGAGTTTAATCTAGAAGTAAGAAACAAACCATTCAATCCCCCTACTTTTAATGATAGGCATGGAGCTACATCTAACATAGACGTAACAATTACTAACGATCTTGTGGGAAATATGTTACGTAATTGGCGGGTGGTAGATAATCAAACCACGAGTGACCACAATATAATTCTATATGACCTCTCTCGGCAACGAACTGAGGCAACTAGTAATGGGAATACTAAACTTCGCTATAATATCAGAAGGGCGGTATGGCAGAGAGTTAGGGAGTGTTTCCGTCTTCCAGTGGACTTGCTGGAGGGCAATGACGTGGACCACATGGCAAGGGAACTGACTAGGTCCATCCAAACAGCAATGAAAGGCAGTATTCCACTGGCAAAGGTAAAAAGGGTGAAGGATATACCGTGGGATGAGAGACTGCATAGAATGAGATCGAACATGCGAAGGGCGCGGAGGCAGTACCAACGCTGTGCTGTGGCGGCTGATAGGCTTGTTTTGCTTAATAGATACAGGGAAAGAAAAGAAGCTTTTAAGCAGCAACTCTTAAAAACTAAAACAGATAGCTGGGAGGCCTATGTCAGATCCAATCTTAGATCAGATCCCTGGGGCATTCCGTATAAGATAGTTGCCGGAAAAATAAGACCACCTACTACGTTAGCCACTGTGAGGACTGAGGAAGGTAACATGACCAAAAATTGGACTACAACAGCGGAGGAATTATTAAGGCAGCTACTACCTGATGATGTGGAAGATAGAGAAACCGACTTTCATAGAAACGTGCGGAGTGATCAATCTCAGCTTTATGTAGCTGAATCGGAAGGGGAGGACATAACAGTAGACGAGGTAGTAAAGGCCATAAACAGTATGGCAAAGCATAAAGCACCGGGACCGGACGGGATAGTAGCAGAAATGTTGCAGGCCCTAGTAGTCCAACTGGCCTTCCCACTATGTACGCTTTTTAACAAGTGCCTCCAGCAAGGCCGGGTTCCAAACATCTGGAAGCAAAGTGAAGTCATGATATTGACCAAGGGGGGAGACAGAGATCTAGCAAACCCAAAATCATATCGGCCGATCTGCCTGCTAAACGTCCTTGGAAAGGTTCAAGAAAAAGTATTGATTAACAAACTGCAATATCACAGAAGCCAAATAGGCATTAACATGAACCAATATGGCTTTCGAGCAGGCAGGTCGACCGAAGACGCAGTAAACAGGGCGGTAAATTTAGTTAAAAGTAGTTCTATGAAGTACGTAATAGGAATTTTCATAGATGTTTCCGCAGCTTTCGACAATTTATGGTGGCCGATGTTGTTCCGCCGCCTGAGGGAAATAAACTGTCCAAGTAACCTGTATAATACACTGCGGGATTACTGTAAGAATAGATTCGCCACATTGAGATGTCCACGAGGGAAGGTAGATAAACGTCTTACTAAGGGCTGTCCCCAGGGCTCAGTAAGTGGGCCAGTCTTCTGGGATTTAGTTTTTGAAGATGCTCTTAGGCGTTTGGAGGGGCTGTGTGGCTTGCTGGGGCTGGTCGCCTTTGCTGACGATTTGCTGTTGTTGATTGAAGGTCGGACCAGACAAGACATAGAAGATAAATTCAAGGTAGTGATCGAAGAACTTCAGGCATGGTGCTTGGAGGCTAAGCTGAGCCTTGCACCAAAGAAGACCCAAATGATGCTACTAAAAGGGAAATTGGAGCGGGATCCAATTGTTAAGATGAATAACATCACCATAAAAAGGAAGCCGACAACAAGATACTTAGGCGTCACTCTGGATGAGTTCCTAAACTTCGCAACGCATATTTCCGAGACGTGTGAAAGAGCTAAGGCGGTCATGCACAAATTTGTAAGCATAGGCCAGAGGAAATTCCATCTCCCGATCATCTTAATAAGAAGATACCATGATGCTATCCTGGCATCACTGGTAGGGTATGCGGCTAGTGTCTGGGCGCATAAACTACTGCAGGTGAAACCTCGTAAGGCGGTACTGAGAGTGCAGAGAAGCATTCTGATACGGCTAAGTGGTGCCTATGCTACTACATCTGCTGACTCACTCACAATATTAGTAGGAGTATGGCCGCTGGATCTCGAGATCAGGAGACGAGGAGCCATATACTGGCTGCGTAAAGAAAATCAGGCCAAGGTGCAGGAGATTGTGGGAGCAGTAGCACAATCTGTGGTGGAAATTAAAAACGCACTCCTCGCCGAATGGCAAGCCCGTTGGGACAGCAGCCAAACAGGCAGAAGATTATACAGCGTGTTTCCAAATGTACAAGAGAGGCTGAATCTTGGATTCTTTAATCCTTCACCTGGGCTAATACATTACATGACCGGACACGGACCATATAACCAGATGCTATATCAAAGAGGGTTGAAGGAAACCAGTGCATGTGAGTGTGGCGCAGAAGGAACACCAGAGCACGTCTTGTGGGAGTGTCCTGAAACGGAAG
Organism: Vandiemenella viatica; assembly: GCA_031002005.1. Classification (NCBI taxonomy): domain Eukaryota; kingdom Metazoa; phylum Arthropoda; class Insecta; order Orthoptera; family Morabidae; genus Vandiemenella; species Vandiemenella viatica. The sequence goes on from JARYHS010009186.1 coordinate 85,072,748, forward strand.
AGGTGAGAACAGCGGATGTTAGCGAAATGCGGAACATGCTAACACGGGATATAATCCTGGACGAGCAATTGTGGAGCAGGCTTGACAACCTATCAGACAAAGTGTCTAAACTACACAGGAAAAAATATCTGGACCGAGCAGTAGTCGGGCGGGGCCGACCACCTCCGGGACCCCAGCAGCTGCACAGGCGTATCTAGGCGAATGAGAGCATTGTAGTTAACAGAATAGTGCGAGAACTTCCGGTAACCGGAAGTGATCCCGACGGGTCAACCAATCCGGTTCGGCTGGAAATGCCAGACGGACCAGGAATGGTTTACTGTTTCCGGGATAATAACGGTGGAAGGAATAGTGTGGTGAATACAGAAAGATGTAAATAATAATAATAACAGTTATATCCTTCCAAGATGTAGCGTCCTTAGCTGGCGTACTACAACGTAAACATCATGTAATTGATAGGCAAAGAACTGTAAATGTTTACAAAGCCGGAGCCAGGTCGTGTTTGCCACGGAATTTACAGTGGTCAGCAGTGCCGATACAGCATCTAGCCAGCGAGGTTAATGCCTGACAGGCCGCGTGCGTATTGAGCACAAACTGACGCAAATAAAAAATGGCCAGTGTTTGTATTACTAAAAGGCATAAAAATTGCCCAATGGCATTGAGCAAAGATATGGAATGTTACCAAACCTTAATATAGTTACAAAAAAAAAAAAAATACATTTCAAAAAACAAGTCACAAATTAATAGCAACGGAATTTCGGTAACACACGAACTGGTTCAAGGCTGTAAAAGCAAAGCAGGTAGTACTAATGTATGCATGTAGAAACTGTGAAAATAATAACGCATGTATTGTAAATCCCAGTAGATCTGTATCTTAAAAATTGTTGTTAGAAATTCATTGTAATACAACCTGATGTAATATGATCATGTATTCACTAACCGACAAACAACTGTAAGCTCGCACTGTAATTGTCAAATAACTACCAATGTAAATATTGTAATCCATTTACTAACTGACTCATCTGTAACGCATATTGTTTAATATTTAATAATTTATCATTTCGTATCAGTTACCAATTAGCTAAGTGAAGCGGAAAAATATGCTAATTGCTTACATAAAACTTTCTTAGACTGTAAAATTTTAAACTGTTAACATGGTTTCGCCAGAAAACAGGTTTGGCCTGCCTCTTCGCGGGGACGGGAGACTGTGGAAGCTATCCGGTAATCCACACAGCTGAGAGGCCAAATTAACCAGTAATGAAACCAGCGACACTGGCGGAACCCTTAATCAATTTAAAAAAAAAATGTATGTAATAGGGCCTAGTATCTAGATATTAGGCTGTATAAATGTGAGATAAATAAAAAATAAAAAAAAAAAAAAAAATAATTGACGTCTGTATAAAGGGGTGGACACACAAGGCCGCTTATAGACTTAAAAAACAGTGCTTTTAAGGAAAATTGCAACATGCTAAAGGAATGGAATGAGTCACTCCAAAATCGGAAGATGTGTAGAATAGTGAAACTACTGTATAACAAGGGTTTAAAATTGTAGAGAGATGGCGTGCACGTAGGCCAAGCAGCGCCGCCTTTTGTGTAACCGGATCTCACGGTTAGTCCGTGCAGAGACTTCAGATAAATTGGAAACTTGCAGGGAAGGCTGGTACGCTTCGTTGATGTCAAACGGCACAATATCAGCATGTAGGTGAATTCGAACATGGCAGATTGATTGATGTCATGGAAATAGATTTGCGCTACACTAACACTGCGGCTAGTACAGGGCACGTTGCTAGGACAGTGATACGTATGCGGAAGCAGTGGATGAAAGAGGATCGGGACCAAACAGTTTGACCCCATTTCGAGAAGACCACAAACTGCCCCGCATGGCCGTAACCGATAGAACAGCTTCGTCCACAGTGTTTGCTTCGACCTTTGAGAACTGCAATAGGTGTGGACATGGCTGCGTCGACATTGCATAAGCTATGTGAACTATACTCAAGTATGCATCAATAACCACAAAATATTGCGAATTAGTTGCAGTTTGAAAGCGTGGTAGAAACATATGATGCATTTAAAACATTTGGATAAAATCTCAATAAGAATGAGAGGAGGAGATCCAACAAAAAGGGAGAAAAAAATTGCTGTTTCTCTGCTTTCTCCTAACCATCCAAAATTTCTTTCATAGTTTAATATCTCTGAATTAACAGAACAAATATCAAATCCCACGTGGACGATGACGCGCGCAAATCGTTTACAAATAATTTTACAAAATTTTTCGTTCTTAGCCTTCGGTATTTTCAGAAACAAGTATGCCAATCTCTTTCAAAGTCGACTTAGAACTCAATTACATAACAAATTTTACCTGGTATACCAATTAAAAATGTTTAATGCTCATAACCTACTAACACCACCATTTATGATGCGTGCCAGGACCAAAGTGACTTGCGGCGAGAATTCAATAGCGGTTATGTTAGCTAGTTTTGACATGTTGTCAACAGAAATGTTAGGTGCAGAGGGGAGTTTTGGTTTAGTTAATATATTTCATGCATTTGTCTCCCATTCAATGGTAGGCCCTGTTCCAACCGGAGGCTACAACATTATTTTTAAAACACTACTTCGTTACACAATTTTTCTTGGCGGTACACCGCAACCAGGTAAAACACTTCATTAAGAGAGGGCAATTCACCATTGTTGAGCACCACACTACTGGGACACGTCCAGCCTGCAGACTTCAAAGTTTTCGCATTGGCTCGAGGCCAGTGGAGCAAATACAGTTGTTAAGAAGACTGCCCAAGCTGTCCCATTTCACAGGCTAACATCTGGTACGAATCTTGGCAGCTGTTCAGCGAACAAAATGTAAATAGTGACTTTAGCATTTTCTGTGTTTGTTTGTACTCCAACCTCAAGTGCCGGAGCATTCATTAGCTTTGCGTTTTCCAGTAGCTTTAACTCTGAACTCGGTCGGCATTTATTACTTGCTGCTTTTCGCAGGCTCAAGTTACTGTAGCAATGTTAATGTGGAGATCGCTATAACAATCTAAAAAGGAAAAAAAATAAAAAAATCTTAAGGGGCTAACTGGCCCGGAAAAACTTGGATTATATGCAGGCGAATAAGAACGCTCATCTGGCAAAGTTCATCCGTCGAATGAAATAGTTGACTTTGATTTATAACTGGATTTTAAATCCAGCCAGGTTGTCACGTTTTTGAAAGCTTGTTCCATTAAAAGAGAGCGTAGATTTTTGATATAGTCCATGGAGGAAAAATTTCCTATGCGACGCCACTGGCAATTGCTGGGTGACTAAGACAATGAAGAGAAACTTTGATCATATAGCGTGTGGTAGTTTCATTATCGCGTCCTAAAGAAACCAGAATAGATGGCCAAAATTGGTCAGCTGGCTGACTAATTTTTTTACATTTCTTCTTTTTTTTAATTGCTTAACGTCTCTTAACAGCGAGGTCTTTAGAGACGGGAAAGGATGGGGGGCAAGGAATGGGAAGTAATTCGGCCATGGCCTTTTGAAGGAAGCATCCCGGCATTTGCCTGGAGTGATTTGGGAAACCATGGAAAAACCAAATCTGGATGCCCGGACGGGGATTCGAACCGCCGTCCTCCCGAATGCGAGGCTAGAACGCTAACCGTTACTCCACCACGCTCGGTTTTACATTTCTGAAGTCATTATACACTACAATTTCACTCCTAAAGGGAGGAGGTTAATTTTGCCTGGAGAAGTGCGTGAAGCAGTTTCAGGTTTGGATGCTTGGAAATTGCTGTGCTGATGCTCCGTCACAATCACAATTTAGTATATAACCCCTTGAGCTCGACGAAATCCGTGTCCAAGTGGTTGCGGACCCGCGCTAAACGGGCAACGTGATGCGCGAGACATTTGCAATGGAAGCCGACGTACGGATACCTGTTATACAGGGTGTTACAAAAAGGTACGGCCAAACTTTCAGGAAACATTCCTCACACACAAACAAAAAAATATGTTATGTGGACATGTGTCCGGAAACGCTTACTTTCCATGTTAGAGCTCATTTTATTACTTCTCTTCAAATCACATTAAACATGGAATGGAAACACACAGCAACAGAACGTACCAGCGTGACTTCAAACACTTTGTTACAGGAAATGTTCAAAATGACCTCCGTTAGCGAGGATACATGCATCCACCCTCCGGCGCATGGAATCCCTGATGCGCTGATGCAGCCCTGGAGAATGGCGTATTGTATCACAGCCGTCCACAATATGAGCTCTAACATGGAAAGTAAGCGTTTCCGGACACATGTCCACATAACATATTTTCTTTGTTTGTGTGTGAGGAATGTTTCCTGAAAGTTTGACCGTACCTTTTTGTAACACCCTGTATAGCAAAACGCTTGCTGGTTCCACCCGATACTGTTATTCTGGACGTCAACATTAATTTAATCATTGTTCCTTTTTTATATACATATTATTTATACAATATCTCAATCAATATTTCAACATAATAGTACTATAAATCCTGCATAATAGACAATAAATAACATTTTCAAAACTATACACGAAAAATGCTTTAATAGAAATTATAATCTTCCTGGGCGTCTTCAGGTATGACTTCTTCAGAGGTAATGTAATAACGCGACGCCTAAAAGTAAAGATTGCCAACAAAAAAATTAAGAGAATAAATGCTCCCTTGCACGATTATCTTATAGGAAAATACTAACAACTCTAAAAATTAGTAGTCTGGCATGCTATGATACTTTTGAAAGCATAGTGGTTTACGTTTGGTTCGCACTTAGTTCCACGAGTCTCACTCGTAATGTTTAAGTTTGGCTCGCATTTGTTTCCACGAGTCTGACTAGAGATATTCATGTTTGACCAAAATTGTCACGAGTCAGTCTCGTCAAAGTACGGCATGAACTGTTTGAATGTGCTTTAGGTGATGATGAAATCAAACAGTACAGAGTGAAGCTCATGGGGAAAATATCACGGAAATTCTAAAAGACAACCTCATCTTAAATGAACTCGACAAGCTGGCAGATGCTGTGTCAGATGCAGCAAGGGAGCGGTATCGGCTTCAGCATAGCCAGCTACCTACCAGAACTCAGCAAGCCATTTAAGGAATGAGACAAGATACTCTAAACGAACGAGATACAAACAACTAAGTGGAACGCTGATGCCGGAAGTGTGGCTTCTGGAATTTATTCTTCAACGGATGCCAGCCAGCGTTAAACGAACTTTTGAAAACTCAAGATATCTAGTTATTTAGTATTAGTGGGTGACAGTTTTTACTAACAGGTTGATAATTGACAGTGTGTAGTAATAATAGTTAATTATTTGTACCATTTTCGTATATACAGGATTAGTGTTTATTTTACAAAATTATGTTTAGAATAAATTTTATTACAGTATTAAGGAATAACGGTTCGTTGTAGATCCTAGAGAACGAACCATCTGAATGTACAGACAAATAAATAAATAAATAAATAAAATAATAAGGGGTTAGTCAAGACCGAGCGTGGTGGGTGAACGGTTAACGTTCTGACCTCGCATTCGGACACGGGTTCGAATCCCCGTCCAGGCATCCAGATTTGAGTTTTTGATGATTTCCCCAAATCACTCCAGGTGAATGCCGGGATGCTTCCTTCAAACAGGCCATGACTGAATTCCTTCCGCTCCTTGCCCCAATCCCATCCCGCCTCTAATGACCTCGCTGTCGACTAGGCGTAAAGCCCACGCAGAAAAAAATGTTAATCAGGAAAGGATGATGCTATTTCTAATAGTTCGTCTTCCCATCACCAACATGACAGAGTATCAGAGTTTTTTTTTAATTAATTTGTTAACACTACGTTGTCTGGCTGAAATATAAAACTCCCATACAGGTCAAGGTACGGTACATCTAAAGACTGCAGCGATACAAAAAGGAATGGTTTATTACAGACTACGGGATATTAGCCTTAACAGAGTTCATCTGCTTCTATAGACTCTCTTCGAGCAACACGTGCGTTTTATGTCACTGGTTGCCGTTGTTAGACTAATCATTACCAGTTATTGCCGCGGTGGCTCATTTTGTTCGGACAACTGGCCATTTGCCATAGTCTAGTTCTTACTCATTTGCCACAACTACCAGCAGAGCAGACCATCCTACTACCGCTAGCTCTAACAAGTTCCAATCAACTGACTAGAATCACTTCTGTGTAACACAGATTTCAACTGATACAGATTAACGAATGAAATTACAAGTTAGTTTCATATTCAACCACTGAAAACCTTATAGTAGAAAGCAATACGTTTAGTTTTAACTGGTTATATAAGTCTAGAACTGCGGTTCCTCGGTTCAACATGATCGTTGTGACAGCCGGATTTACAAATTGCTCTTTTATCTACAATTTACAGGTGACACAAAATGCTCATATTTGGTTAAAAACGTCGACGTCTTATGGTGCATTCAGGTTCTAAGGCCTCCGATTTTTTTTCTAACTAACTACTCACCCGAAAACTATGAAACTGGTGTTACTTCTTGACATAATCTCCCTGCAGACCTACAAATTTTTACAACGCCGATGCCATGACTCCATGGCCGTGGCGAAGGCTTCTTTAGGAGTCTGTTTTGACTACTGGAAAATCGCTGAAACAATAGCAGCACGGTTGGTGAATATGCGGCCACGGAAAGTGCCTTTCATTGTTGGAAACAGCCAAAAGTCACTAGGAGCCAGATCAGGTGAGTAGGGAGCATGAAAAATCACTTCAAAGTTGTTTTCACGAAGAAACGGTTGCGTAACGTTAGCCCGATGTGTGGTCCGTCAGCATTCGTGGCACCCAACTGGAGGACACTTTTCGCATTTTCAGGTCGTCATGCAGGATTGTGTGCACAGAACCCACGGAAATGCTAACACTGGAGGCGATCTGTTCAACAGTCATTCGGCGATCCCCCAAAACAAGTCTCTCCACTTGCTAGATCATGTCGTCAGACAGGCTTGAGCGAGGCCGAGGTTGTTTTGGTTTGTTGTCACACGATGTTCTGCCTTCATTAAACTGTTGCACCGACGAACGCACTTTCGACACATCCATAAGTCGATCACCACACGCCTCCTTCAACTGTTGATGAATTTCAATTGGTGTCACACCACGCAAATTCAGAAAACGAATAATTGCACGCGTTGCACGTTGCCGTTTTAAGTATCTAAAACAGTTCTCATTCTCGACGCTGCCGCTAGAGTTCCATCTGACTTACAGTGCTGCCATCTCTGTCACGTATTAACAACAAGTGCACACTCATTTTAAAACAATGCACATGTTTATATTTCTTTCCAGTCTGGACAAAAAAAAAATCGGAGGCCTTAGAACTTGAATGCAATTATACCTTTGAAATTTTATTGATACCTTATATTATTCGGAATAATTATGCTTTGGCTCATTAATACTCAAAGAATTACAAGTGAGTTGCAACTGCTCTCCTTTGTAACTTTCTCAATACAAATGGCAACTAAATTGAAATAACGAAGCTGTCGTTCACAAGTCATGTTGGCTTACTTATTCAAGCTAAGAATCATATTTGAAAAATATGCGTCAGACTTCTTCCGAAGTGTTATTGAGGCGACACAAACCTGACATTAACTGGGTGTTAATATGCGCTAATATTTAGGGTTTGTTGAAATAACGATCCAGTTGTTTTTTCAGTAGTGAAGTGGCAGAATTCGCTTCAATATGTCCAAGAATCGAATTCCAATCCCTTCAGACTTTTCAGTGGCCAGTATGCTGCTTATTGGTATCAGCAAGATTACTTGGATGGCCGTAAGTTTATTTTAACCGAAAAGGGTTACCATTCTTGTTGTGTTCAGTGAATGTTAGACTAGGTCAGGTAGTTTTTAAGATTTGATTATTGTTACCACTATTTAAGCAGTATTTGAAGTCAAGAAATTAATGGAACAAGTCTCTACAGTTCATCTGTAAAAATAAGGAATAAACCGAAAGAAAATAAATTGTGTTTCTTTTTTTCTTTTTACTTCTGGCTTTACGCCTCGTTATTAGAGGCGAAGAAGAACTGGGGGCATGAAACGGTAAGGAATTTGGCCATGGCCTTTTTGAAGGAACCATACCAGCATTCACCTGGAGTAATTTGGAGAAACCATGGAAAACCCAAATTTGGGTGACCGGATGGGGATTCTAACCATCGTTCTCCCTTATGCGAGACCAGAGCCTTACCGCTCACCCACCATGCTCGGTAAGAAAATAGAGAAAAAGGATAGGAAAAGAGGAAAATCTACCGACCATTGAGAAAGTAAAAAGAATGATTTAGATGTAGATCTATTGAAAGAAGAAGAAAATGACAGAAGGTTAACACAATCAGCAATTTTTTGGTTACATAATTTGGTTGAATGATAGCAGACTTACAAAAAGAAATTTCAACTACGTCTACGACCTTAAGAATGGCATCTAGCGGATAGAAGAAGTAAAGAAAGATGTGATAGAGATCGGAATAACAGAGCAAGTTTCAGATGATTGATGGGGTTTACAGGAGAAAAGGAAAGGTGATAATATCTGCACCCAAGAAATGAGGAAATAGCAAGTAAAAGGATGAAGAAGTATTGAATGAAGCATAGAGATGAATGCAAAAGATTAATTTTCGTGGTCCAAAATCGAAGAGAAGAAGAAATGGAAGTGTGCCGATTCACCGAGACTGGGTGAAGAGGGGTTATTGCACGGGCCTTTGGCGTCGCTGGACCTGCAATATAATGGGGAATCAGAATTACCGTGTGTCCTGGGGTATCTTCTATGTACTAAGAAATCACAGTAAAACTTCCTAGCCTCACCGCGATCTGAAACCGGGCCTTAAATTTTGAAGACAAGCGCACTGACTTACCAGGCCGCAACAAGCGAAAAAAGTTATGTTTTTCCTGGTACGACCAGTGTACAGGTATGTAATAGGCGTTATGCTGCAGTAATAAGTTTTGACGCCTTCTGACGAAAATTTAATTGCAAATTACTGTGTACAAATGTAGACGTATTCTTGGAGGTGTGTCTACTTTGCAACCGGCCCCGCTCCCAGGAACGAGTTTATTAATTTTGATTTACGGTAATAGCTTCCTTTGGATTTTGCCTCCTGCAATTGCCGCGCTGATTTATTTCGCGCGAGTCGCCTTTTTAGATGGTATCCGCCGTGTTTGCTGTAATTCACTTTGTTGTGACTGCACCGAGACTCCCCCCTATCGTTCCGTATACATTTTAAACACAATTATTTACGATTATACGCGCCTCCCTCGAGCTGAGCAGTATAACTTTGAAGCTTATTTCGGGCGATCGGCTGATCCGGTCGCGGTCAGACGCAAATTTATGGCTCGGCCGTCGAAGACGTTTTCTGCCTCGCAATTATCCAATAAGACGAGTCCGCTAATCAGCTTACGCATTTTTTCCGTTTAACTGCCTTCAGAACGCACATAAATATTTCTTTTTCGGATTACTGGTCTGGCTTTTATTGTGGCAGCAATTATATGCGTCACAGGTAACGTTTAGATGAGAACCATTGCGATTGGTTCTGGGTAACAGTCCAAACAGACAAATAAGTTATATAACTGCACGGAATAATGAGCGTGAAATAATTTAGCTCAGATGGAAATAAAGACACAGATGCTGTGATAAAGGTAAAGGATCGTATGGTCATAATGAACAGTTTTTTTTGTGGTGATTTCGGAAATCCCTGGAAAACGGAATTCCGGATTATGTAACACAATGTTACATCTGACAGACAAGACTCTCAAAAAGTGAATAATATCTACTATGGTTGATATTATAGTCATTTTCACAGTAGTAAATAAGGTAGAAATAAAGTAGAAATAAAGCAGAGAAGCAGGCGATAGATATAAAACATGGGTAATATGGAGGCTCCCAAAGTTAGACATGTCAGAAGCCAAGCTCAAACATCAAAGACCAAGAAAGAACGAGACTCAGTGGCATCTAGACAGCTGTGTCTTTGTCCAACCTTAGTAAGTGAAAACCCGATCAAAAGTGAGCAAACTTATAACTCTGGCCTCCTCGTAGAAACTTACACAAGGCAGAGATGATACGTATGATGGAATTAGAGAAAGACTGAATTCCACATTGGTATCCTCTAATTCTTGCAGACAAGATAAACATCAAACCTCATCCCCTGATCCCCTGATCCCCTGGCTGGACGATTTTAAGCTCTTTATTTTCTTTCTTTTTTTTTTTTTTTTTTGTGTGTGATTTGCGGAAACGCTGGAAAACCCAAATCTGGATGCCCGGACGGTAATTCGAACCGCTGTCCTCCCGAATGCGAGGCAAGAATGTTAACCACTCACGCACCTTACTCGGTCGATTTTAAACACCATTACTCGACAACTATAAAAACTCTTTCCAAGTACGGGAGAAAATCATTCACCATCGGTCTTACTTTCATACACATTCATATTTTCAGGTTTATTCATCGTGCCAGGGCCGGCGTTAGGGGGGGGGGAGGAGGTAAGGGGGTCAAATGTACCCGGGGCCGCCCCGTTGATGGGGGGCCCGATCACCGGCTGTAGGGGCCCCCAGCTCGAAATTGTGGAGATAAAAAAAGGTCGCCCATTTGGTATGAGGGAGGCCCTAACCGATGAATTGGTCAAAGGGCCCCCAACTGGTTGCGTGACTGCGAAGAACGCTTACCCGGGGCGCCAAAATCCTAGCGCCGTCCTGCATCGTGCGGTACGCCGCTTCTAAAGAGGCGGCGTAATACTTCACTGTCGGACCACGGATCGAACCCAAGTCCTCTTACAGGCGAGTCGCAAAGGTTACTATTTACCCACCAGACTCGATTAGTGAGCTGTTGTTGATGTTTCATGTGAAGTGCTGAGTCTAGTGGGAGAGTGGTAACACTTGAGTATTGTATTTGGGAGAATGTGGGTCCGAAACCCAGTCCGGACATCTAGATTTCTGTTTTCCACAGTTTCCAGAAATTACTACAGGCGTATGCTGGTAAGGATTCTTCAAAAGGTGATGGCTTAATATCATCCCATTCCTCTTCCTCCGCTAAAGAGTTCGACATCAGCGATGGGGAAAACTCGATAAAAAAAACGCAGTATTACTGATAAACAGAGGACAATAGCTCATTTTAACATTCGACTTTCAACAGTGCCGAGTTCTTTAATCCACGAAAACGCTAAATGTTACTTTAACTGACGTTCAAACACTTTTTTTTGGTGGCACCAGAAACCCCTTTTTTGGCTTTACTCCTCGTCAACGTTGGGGTGAAAAGACTGGTGGCAAGGAACGGGAAGGAATTCGGCCATGGTTTTTCAAAGGAAACATCCCGTCATTTGCCTGGGCTGGTTTGGGGAAACCATAGAAAACCCAAATCTGAATGGCCGCGCGAGAATTCGAACATGCGTCCTCCCGAAAGCAATGCCACAGCGTTACCTCACTCCAACCGCGCCTGGTACCAAAAAACAAAGACGTTGGACTCAAGTTGTAAGTTACATCGTCGTTCAAGCAGGTAATTCAAGGCTTTCGAAATCAAAAGACGTCAGTGCAAATATCAGCTCTACTTATTCAAAAGCAGTGTCCGGTAAAGTGAACCATTAGCATGCTGATCAGAACTCACGGCCGTGTCGCAAAGGTGACCGGCAAAAGAAATGTGTTTCCTGCGATACCGCCGTGGGCAACCTTGCGGAAGGCCTCCAACGAGGACAGGTATGTGCGCAACTCATTTATCAGGGGGCGACGACTGATAAATCAGCAAGGTGCCCTTGATACAGCCGGACAATGGGACCGATATATCCCGATCGGCTCCACGCAGTCTGCAGATAACGTACGAGATAAGCTGGTTTCAAGTGTTTTGCCAGTGTTCATAAACGGGGTTATCAGTGGATTTGGCACTTGCTAGAAGCCTTTTCTCACGTTGTTTTGAAGATGATTTATATCTGAGGCTCCGAATTCCTTGTTCCGTTATCTGCTTCACCTTTCTTCCCCAGATACACAGTGACCGCTAAGGAGGACAACATGTGTCGTGTAGAATTTGGAGATCTGAAGAGCTTATTGCTAATTTATTCCCAAATACCATTGCACAACCTTGTAAAATATGAATCTGTAAGATAGAATCAACTGCGAAAAAATACAAAAAATACCTTAATTTCTGTTAGGTTGCATATGAACTGGATAAAGACCGAGCTGATTTTGGTTTTCCATGGTTTCCCGAAATCACTGTACACGTGGAAGGCGGTATGGCACCTTCAAAAGATAATCGCCGAATTCCATTCCGTTTCTTTTCCCCAATGCACTGCTGCCTCTAATGATCACGACGTCGACAATGCGTAAAGCCCTGAAGGAAAAAAAAGGGAATGAAACAGAGTTTTAACAGCTTTTTGTGTGCGTGTGGTTTTTAAAACTTTTGCTTAATTATTCGCAATGAGGTTATCTGATTTTTCTGTAACTAATACGTACGTTCTTATGGTTGAAGCA
>JARYHS010009186.1:85086175-85154929 GCA_031002005.1 Vandiemenella viatica
AATTAATTGTACCTTTGAGCGTTGCTTTTATGATTTTACCAATTTATGTTAATGTTAACGGTAAATTCGCTCAGACTTGTAATCGCCATTGATAAGAAAATAAATGTCATATTGTGACAATTTTCCTAAATTCCAACTAACATCGAGATTCTTGCAAAATTAATAAATTTTCACTCCTTCATAAAAATATAAAATTTAAAATTAAAAATCTCCTTTTATTAATCATAAAGGTATGAAAGATAATTGTAACGTAGTTTGCCCACTAAGGCACCCACTACAAAGTGGCTGATGATGTTGGCATATCTGTTGGCTCATGCTATGAAATTTTTTCCTTTGTTTTTGGTATGAAACGTGTTGCAGCAAAATTTATTCCAAAACTGTTGAGTTTCGAACAATAACAGCAGTGAATGGAAGTTGCTCAGGGATTGCTAAATGAGGTCAACGACAATGGAGAACTTTTGGAATATGTCAGAACAGGCGATGAGACATGGGTTTATGGACATGATGTCGAAACAACGGCTCAATCATTCCAGTGGAGGCATTCTGGATCGCCAAGAACGAAAAAAGCTCTACAAAATCGTTCAAATGTGAAGGTTATGCTCACTGTGTTCTTCGGTCTTAATGGCATAGTGCACCATGAGTTCTTGTCACGAGGTCAAACGACTAATTAGTTCGTCGCTGATTGCGTGAAGCAGTCTGAAGAAAACGCCCGGATTTGCGGCAAAAAAAAAAAAAAAAAAAAAAAAAAAAAAAAAAAAAAAAAAAATCATGGCTTTTGCATCACTCTAATGCAGCTGCTCACAAGTCGTTGCTTGTTCGTGAATTCTTGGCAAAAAACAACATTTTAATGATGACCCTGTCCATATTCACTAGACATGGCTCCGTGCGACTTTTTTCTGTTCCCAAAAATAAAGAGAACTTTGAACGGCCGTTGTTTTACAAGGATAGATGAAATTAAAATTTCTCGCTGCAAGAGCTCAAAGCTATCGCAAAGATAAAGTATCAGAAGTGTTTTGGGGATTGGAAGAAGCGCTGGCGGGGACTATTTTGAATGGGTAACATCGATGTAGACGAATACATAAAATTCTTTTTTAAAAATGTAAATTACCATTATGTTTTCAACACACCTCGTGTATGAAGTTAATGATAAATATTCTATCTATATTAAACTATGGGAAGGAATTAAAAACTCACGTTAATCTGATGTAGAGGGTAGTGAAACATTAACTTTACACCTCTCTATATAGTAAGGATGTTACAAGCATTATTTAAATTACCTCCTCCTCCTTATTCCTCAGCATCTTATCCCAGCATTTTAGGGTCGGTTGCCTTAGATGAGATTTACTCATTGATGGCATAGTAAAATTTAGAATTATGGTTTTAGGGCCGCATGCCATTTTGACGCTTAGTATTCAGCCTAAATACTAACGTGTTTTTTGTTCTTGAAATGTGTAATTAATGAGGTGCAGATTGGGTATTGTCCCGGCTTTCGTCTTAACACACGTACGGTATTTAGGATCAACTTCATCAATGGATAAACTGGTTGATCGCAGTATGTCGTCGTTGATGGAGGAGCCTTTTCTAATCTAGATGTTACATTGGGTTACCCTCAAGGAAGTGTAATAGCACCACTTATTTTCTCAATTTTCATAAACTATCTTGGAGACAACTTGAAGAGCAGATTGAAATTGTTTGCTGATGATACTGCCCTCTACAGGATGGAAAGGAATTCGGTCGATTGATTAGAAATCTGGATGTTACTTCGGCACTGTGTTAAAAATGGCAACTAAACTGTAAAAAGTGCAAGGTAATGCGCATTACTAACAAAAAGAGTTCTTTTGTTAAGAAATATAGTCCAGTTATTGATATGGCCGATTCCATGAAGTATTTGGGCGTAACAGTACAAAGCAACGTTATATGGGACTTGCACATTAATTTGGTCGTAGTTTGAGCTTATTACCGAGCGTGGTGGGTGAACGGTTAACGTTCTGGCCTCGCATTCGGGAGGACGCTGGTTCGAATCTCCGTCCGGGCATCCAGATTTGGGTTTTCCATGGTCTTCCCAAATCACTCCAGGCGAATGCCGGGATGCTTCCTTCAAAAGGCCATGGCCGAATTCCTTCCCGTTCCTTGTCCCAGTTCCATCCCGCCTCTAATGACCTTAGCCGTCGAAGAGGTGTAAAGCAATAGGAAAAGAGAATTGAGCTTATTCTAGGCTGCGATCCATTAGTCGAATTTTGAGAAATTGTAATGCAAAAAAAAAAGGATTTATTTATTTTGCGTATGATGCTATATGACATTTACAACAATTAACAACAATTAGAGTTTAATCATTGAACAACCTTGTCTCAAAATAAACACACATAGTTCAGCGGAGAATGCGCGCAGCCGATCACTAAAGACAAGATGGTACCTCACAACCACTACAACATGAAATCGAGGCGCTCAAACCAGGCCACCGCCTTGGGTACAGCCAATTTTAAGTCTTCCAGGCTACCAGGAAAGGCACGCAGTGTACAATCATGCACAATGTGCAACACAGTTTGTGAAACCTCACCGCAGTCACAGTACGGAGAATCTACCCAGCCCCAGATGTGGAGAGTTGAAGCAGTTCTTTCCGTACCACATCTTATACTATTTTCATTTGCACCAAATTGATAGCGGCAAGTTTAATCCTGACAGTGTTGAGCAGGGACTGGTAATTTGCACTAAGTCCTGTGGTCTTGACGATGCCCATTCAGCTATCTGTAGGGCTGTAGGAGTTAGATGTTAGACTGAGAGCAATCTTCCAGGTAGGGCAACGTGACTTCAGCCACGTTTTGTATTCCTTAATATCTCCATGGATGGGAAGAGCCTCGTTTTTCAGAATTCTGGACCATAATTTTATTAGACCCTTTTGCCTTCTGATTTGAGGTGTTGCTGAACACCGGCAGTTACTGCATAGGCGTAGATAGAAGCGAGCCAGTTAACTATGCGCATTGTTTGGCGAAGCCGAACGTCCACCAGCTGGGTGAGAGAGCTATTAAGCCACGTGCTGGAGCAGTTTCCAGCTTCGGAGCAAACCATGGTTAGGTCTATTGTTTTTAATGTATTCGCATCAGCTCCCTATGAAGTTCCTGCCAACCCCTAAAGTAAATTGTCTTTTGTGACACCCATGTATTTTTGGGTACTGTTATACTACAGCATCTGGTCTAGGAACATACGTGGCTGGTAGTTCATTTGTTTGTTGCTAAGATGGTATGTAGTTATTTCTGTTTTCTGGGTATTAGGTTGAAGGCGCTACCTTCAAAAGCAGGCATCCATTTCCTGATGGTCACGAGTCGGGATTTCTTCAGCCTCTACGATGTGAGTTCTTTGCACTGTAAGGTTGATGTCATCAGCAAATACAAATTTGCGAGAGACTGTGTCTTCCAGGTAATGTGGGTATTTAAGTTAAAAAGTATAGGGGAGAAAACCGAGCCTTGTGGTAGACAGTCGACCAAGGTTTCGTTTCAACATATTGGTAAACATGCGTACCCCTACTTTCATTTACGAATGCGATGAAATACTTCGTCAAATAACCTGTTTGGGCCGCAATGATAGGAGTGATAGGATTAGAGAAATAAGATGCCGCAAACATGCTTATATGAAAACTTTTTTCACTATTGGAGTGCACGGAGTAGAGATTATTTTTTTGAATTACAAAGTATATGTTCATACAGGTACGGCACATTAGCTCACTCAGCCACACTGGCGGGTTACTATTTAAAAACATTTGATAATACATTTAGGGAATTTCAGTAAACAGATGATTCGATTTGTTTACGAGATCAAAGCGTTTTCAGTTTTCGTTAATACACTGTAATAGTCCGTCTGGGACAATCTGAAACTCTTGCAAACGTAACTGAATATCAACAACCAGATTCATAAAGCTATTTTCCATGTAAACAGTCAGCTTTTCAACAGTTTGTGGTTTCTTCCCATCCAGATCAATATTAGTTATACGCCGCTGGATGAAGTTAACTGGAGTGAGATGAGGGGGATCGAATTTAATCGCTGTATGTCGTCTAATCACTCTTCAGTAGTAAACGTTATTAAGGTACGACCGAGCACTGAAATAAAAGTATGTACTGCGTTTAAATTAATATATTAATTATTAGTTGCCTTTATTACTAATGGCAATATATCAAACACGTGTAAATATTTCCAGTAGGTCAAATTTAGATCGCAATACAGTGAATGTATTCGCACACGGATAATAGAAGCTATGAATTTTGAACATCAATATTAGTAGAAGATGTGGTGATGTCGAAATGGAAGGACCATAGTGACAACTGACACGATTTTTACAGAATAATTCACAATGAATTTATATATAAATGGGACATAAGAATGAGTCTATTAAAAAGGGATATAACTTCTACGATTAATAGATAGATACTAGGAATAAGACACTCAAAGAAATAAAACAGGTAAAAAAATAATATTTCGGGTTCCTCGAAAAATGAAAGTTTTTTTTATGAAACGTCTAAATCTTTATATATAAAGATCAATGTATATTTGTTTGTTCTTCATACAAATACACAGTTTTCATCCGATCTCGATGAAACTTTGCACACTTATCCTTTGAAACAAGGAGAAAAATACTGTCTACATTTGGTTGAAAAATTATCTGTATAAATAACACATGTTGTCTCATAACTTCGAAATACGGCGATAGACAGACACGTTGGATATGGACGTCTCCGTACCGCATTTCCGTGTAGTGGATTGGCAGCTCAGTGGTTAAAGCGCTTGCTTACGAAGGTCTTGGTCTCCGGTTCAAATCTCCATGGATGCTAAGATTTTTAAAAATTGTTTTTCATCGTAAGTAAGGCCTGGGCCGTAGGTTATTCGGAATTCGGATTGAATGTTAAAATGTAGATATTAGAAAGTTAGGGGTGCAATGCGAGGAAAATCGTAGGTAGTATTGCAAATTTGTAGCTGGACACTTTTTTACGTTATAATGATCCCTCAGGTGTTGTTCGCAGTCAGTGTGTGAGTGTGAACCACAGTAATACTAATATAAATACGGAAGTAAGTCTCTGTCTTTTTGTTACGTTTTGACGACTATATGGCTATATCGTTGTGATGGAATTTTATAAGGAAAGCTGTATGAAGGGCACAGGATATGTTTCCGGTATGATTAACAGTTGTAGTCACGAAATTTTGAAATCTTATCGAATAGTGACAGAAATATGTTGGAAATTGATTCTCTTCAAGAGGCAGGTTCGACGGTAGAATTGTATAGTGATAGCTTTCCTGTCATATTATGCCGACTCGATATTGTTTGGGACCAATCCTTCGTTACCAACAACTTTCTATATTTAATTCTGGAAAAAAAATTCTTAATACGAAGTCGCGGGTACGAGCTAGTATCATATAAAACTATTGCTAATAAAAATTATGAAGATAATCAATTAATCACACAAGTTCAATTAATAAAAATCACGATGGTCATACTGGATGTGATCTGAGATCGATGAATCGAAAAATTGATCTTTTGGATCAAAAACTCGAATTTTTAAATCGATTTATAGTATTGAATATGTCTAGTGAATCGATATTTCACCCTTGAAAATCGGATGTGAAAAAGCACTTTCTACATGTCGGGGTTTAAACGAAGAATTTAAAACACTATTTATCGCAAGCAGTTGTGTACCTAAAGTATGATCCTATACTTTACTGGCAAAAAAAAAAAAAAAAAAAAAAAAAAAAAAAAAAAAAAAAAAAACCCTTGCAATGTTGTTGCAGGCCATCCATGTTTTCGCAGTAGCATCGGCGTTATCTTTCAATTGGTTAAAAAAATCAATTCATCATCAACAACAGAGAAGCATATATGTATAGTGGGATCATCAGTACCTTGTGAGCGCCTTTTTTTATTGCCAATAACATCGCAAGTGATGAGCGGAACTACTTGAATCCTAGTAGACTGGACAGACTGTTGTTCCTGAAAAGCTTGGATATTAAGCATTGGGAACTGTAAACTATATCATTTCAAAACTGTTTTATGGAACCAACAAATTTGTGAAATAAATGTCCTGTTGTATACCTGATGATTTATTTATTTTTATTGGCATTTGAAAAAAACAACAACAAAAAAACAAAACAAAAAACTTTAATTAGTTTAAAAAATGATAAAAGATTGATTGTTATGGTGTCCTTTTTGTTTTCCATGATTGGAATTATATTGAAAATAGGAACACGAAAACCAAATCGAAAAAAAGATCGAGTTTTAGAAAATGTTTTGAGAATCGATTTATCAAATTTCGATTCGAATTGATCTTTTCGGAAAGAATTGCCATCTCTAATGTATAATGGCCTTGAAATACAGAATTATTATTTTTTTTCTTCTCGGTAGCAACACATCAATTGCATGCGAAGCGTGGTAAATTTTCATGGCCATTATCCAGACACTACAAAACGTTGAAGGAAGATTTGTGTCCAGGTTAAAAAAAAAAAAAACGACACTCTGCTACTCGCGATCCCATAAGTTAATGGTTCCTAATTTAATAAACTCACTATTATGTGGGACCCGAACTGTACTCAAATTCCCTGTGCATACCATGTGGGATTTTACGCTACTTTTTCCCATCCATCATTGAACAAAAAAGTCTAATTATTTTTATAAAAAGGTAAATAGATTTCGACTGCGAGAAGCTAATTTTGTTTCGCTGCTCACTACCTATCTGTTTCAACGTGTATCACAAGAGGATAACGGAAATAAAAATGGTATATATAACTTAACATTTTATTTAAGTACTCAAAAAACTACTGGCAGATACTTCTTTTTTTCTTCTTCTTTTTTTTAACTGCTTTACGTCTCTCAACAGCGAGGTCTTTAGAGACGGGAAAGGATGGGGACAAGGAATGGGAAGGAATTCGGCCATGGCCTTTTGAAGGAAGCATCCCGGCATTTGCCTGGAGTGATTTGGGAAACCATGGAAAATCCAAATCTGGATGCCCGGACGGGGGTTCGAACCGCCGTCCTCCCGAATGCGAGGCCAGAACGCTATCCGTTACACCACCATTCTCGGTGGCAGATGCTTGATTGCCAAAAAAATTATTAAGGTCACAGGAGAAAATACTACTCACTACTTAAATGTTAAAACAAGTGTATCGGAGGAGCTTCACAGAAGTAAGAAAGCATGGGTTGATCGATTGTGGTGCCATTGTTTTCCTCTGGGCAATCCACGTCCAGTAACTTAACTCCCGCGCCACTGGGTCAAGCCGGTACCTCCTACTCTCCCCAAAATGGCTTTAATTCGCTATACTTTCTTCCTTAATCGGAAGAGCCGATATAAATCCGCATTTCCAAGGTGGTTTACTTCAATTTTACCTGCGTTCCTCCTGTTTTGCTTCCGCTTCCTTGCCATGTGCTATGATAATTTCCCTTTGAGACCATAACGATAACGGAAATTTATCATGAAATGGTCTTAAATTGTTCGATGAAGAGCATTTCATACGAAATGGTATGTATGTATGTTCGTTTGGTCAAAGC
The DNA here is from genome assembly GCA_031002005.1 of Vandiemenella viatica. Lineage (NCBI taxonomy): Eukaryota > Metazoa > Arthropoda > Insecta > Orthoptera > Morabidae > Vandiemenella > Vandiemenella viatica. The sequence goes on from JARYHS010009186.1 coordinate 85,093,695, forward strand.
AGGATCTTCGTTTGACTTGATTTTGTTTTGGATGTTGTAAGGTTCTTTATTTTAGAAAATATGAAAATGTACTTTATCCACTTAAATATAATACTTTTCGTTATGTTTCCGGCGTCAGACTAGTTCAAATAGGATCTTTATTTACCCTCTATGTCGATACCACCGCTGAAATACCACTACTATTAAAAAATCATACCAAATGTACTTTAAGAATTAACTCCATTCTCATTATTATAACTTCAATATGAAATAGATAGTCTTCCACTTATCTTATTATCTTCTATTTTTCAAATTACAATCAATTACCAATTACAACTTTCATATTTCATTAACTTTATGACTATACTAATCTTTTGCCCTCGGCTTAAATACTCCATTACAAATACCGCCAGAATTTTTTACAGCTTTTCCATTAAGCTTTTCTCATCCACACCTTCCCTCATTTCATTTTCTCTCAAACTCCTTTCTTTTCTTCAACTGTTCTCTTACACCAAAGATCTTGTATACCTCTCTTGACATTTTGTGACCTTAGAATCTCAATGTTAGTTTTTACAATTATAACTACTAAATATAAAATACAATCTTACTATTATATAAAAAAAATCACAAGTGGTGGGGTTGTGTACCTCACAATGTGAACACATCCGCGTTGCAATTATAGTCGGCGTCAGGAAATTAGACCTGCCAAGGTCACGTAGTCTCCACTGCCTCCCCTGCCCGCACCAACCCTCTGTCCCTTGGTTGGGCCGGCGACATTGCCACATTAGCTTTTGCCTGTCGTCCATGCGTATCTTTACACGCGGTCGCTTTATTTCCTTAGTTTAAGGCCAATTCGAGTAATGTTAATGGTGCTGATATTCAGGAACATAATCATGCAATTTGTGTATTAACAGCCGGTACTGGGGCATGCACTGCGCGCAATCATTCGCGCAAATATAAACTGTGAAACAATCCAAAAGGGGTTGTCTGAAGAGGCTTTGCCTGCTACCAGAATTAATTTCAGTATTTTCTTAGAAACTTTCTCGCTGGAAGCTTTTACGTAAACAAATAAAACGGAAGTTAGTCAGTGACAACATTTTACATTACACAGCCGAAACAACTAAGCGCTTCGTGTAACATTTTTTATTATTATTATTCACATGCTTCCCTATTTAATGAATAGAATGTATTCGGTATGAATCTGTTAACTTTCACAAAGGCACATAATTTTTTTTTGTTTTTAGTTATTTCTTATTGTTTTTATTGCTTTTTCTGTCGATTGAAGTGAAAAAGTATTTTGATTTCTAATTTTCATGGAAACAAATTACTATTTTTTTAAAAAACAGTCACACAAATGTTTGGAATTATAAAGCACATCACCTTGTTCCGCATGTTAAGTATTATGTTTTAGAAATTTTTTTTGAACTCATTACTGAAAATTGATTATTATTATTTTTTTTTTTTTTTTTTTTTTTTTTTTTTTTTTTTTTTTGCTGATTTGCAACACTGTTCGGATACTCCGTGACCTTCACAGGACTAATTTCGTGACTGCCACTATAGGATTGTTCTCGGTTGAATGCGGTTGACGCTAAAACGTCAGGTTGAATTTTGATGAAGATTTAAACAATATACAACACAGGGTCAGAGGAGTAAGATAGGGTATGTTTAATTTTGATGTGAAGTTGAAAAGCTGAGAAATCAGTATCGGCTTAAGGGAAAATTACTTCTTTACGGCTTTTGTCGACGTGATGTCATTGGAAGCAGGAAAGGAATAGGGGCAAGGAAAAGGAATTCGGTTATGGCCATGGAAGCAACTATTCCGGCCTTCGCCTGGAGTGATTTCGGTAAGTCGGATACAAGGACATATCGTTACTGCTGATCCATCGCGCTCGGTACGAGTTTGGGGTTTCCGGACAAACATCTTACATTTGTAATACACGGGTAAAATAGAAGTGACTACTGTGGGTTTTATGTTATTACCGTTATTTCAGCTTTGGTTACTTAGGAATAAAATAGCTTTATCCTTCTGTTGTTATCGTATCGTTTCTACGGCGTATATAATAGTATTATAACATAAGGCTATTATAGTAAAGGAACATTATGAAACTACTCATAGCGAATTGGATATTTCATATTTGGCACTCGCACACATTTTTCTATATCCATCAGGCCGAGTTATATCAGGTCAAATGCTAATCTTTATTGAAAAAAAAAGTAGGTAATTGGCGACAGAATTTTAGTCTTCTGTCATCTGAATATAATATTCTTCTGCGTGAGGCATACCTAAGGCCATTCCGAACGCGTAATTTTCACTGTAATTTCAGGTAAGCTGTTACTGAGTAAACTATGCATACTAGTAATACATTTACCATTATATTAATAAACTAGCTCGTACCCGCGACTTTGTACGCGTGGATTAAGAATTTTTTTGCCAGAATTAAATATAGAAAGTTGTTGGTAACGAAGGATTGGTCCCAAACAATATCGAGTAGGAATAATATGACAGGAAAGCTAACACTATATCATTGTACCGTCGAACCTGTCTCTTGAAGAGAATCAATTTCCAACATATTTCTGTCACCATTCGATAAGGTCTCAAAATTTCGTGACTACAACTATTAATCATACTGGAAAAAATATCCTATGGCCTTCATACAGATTTCCTTATAAAATTGCATCACAACGATATAGCCATTTAGTCGTCAAAACGTAACAAAAAGACAGAGACTTACTTCCGTATTTATAATAATACTAGCCTCGTACCCGCGACTTCGTACGCGTGGATTAAGAATTTTTTTTGCCAGAATTAAATATAGAAAGTAGTTGGTAACGAAGGATTGGTCCCAAACAATATCGAGTCGGAATAATATGACAGGAAAGCTAACACTATATCATTGTACCGTCGAACCTGTCTCTTGAAGAATATCAATTTCCAACATATTTCTGTCACCATTCGATAAGGTCTCAAAATATCGTGACTACAACTGTTAATCATACTGGAAAAAATATCCTATGCCCTTCATACAGATTTCCTTATTAAATTCCATCACAACGATATAGCCATTTAGTAGTCAAAACGTAACAAAAAGACAGAGACTTACTTCCGTATTTATAATAATATTACTGTGGTTCACACTCACACACTGACTGCGAACAACACTTGAGGGATCATTATAACGTAAAAAAGTGTACACCTACAACATTACAAGACTACCTACGATTTTCCTCGCATTGCACCCCTAACATTCTAATATCTACAGTTTAACATTCAATCCGAATAACCTACGGCCCAGGCCTGACTCTTACGATGAAAAACAATTTTTAAAAATCTTAGCCTCCACGGAGATTTGACCGGTGACCTATACGTTCGTAAGCAAGCGCTTTAACCACTGAGCTGCCAGTCCACTACACGTAAATATGGTACGGAGACGTCCATATCCAACGTGTCTGTCTATCGCCGCATTTCGAAGATATGAGACAACATGTGTTATTTATACAGACAATTTTTCAACCAAATGTAGACAGTATTTTTCTCCTTGTTTCAAAGTATAAGTGTGCAAAGTTTCATCGAGATCGGATGAAAACTGTGGATTTGTATGAAGAACAAACAAACTAACAAACAAACAATCAGACATTCATCTTTATATATAAAGATAAACTAGCCTCGTACCCGCGACTTCGTACGCGTGGATTAAGAATTTTTTTGCCAGAATTAAATATAGTAAGTTGTTGGTAACGAAGGATTAGTCCCAAACAATATCGAGTCGGCAAAATATGACAGGAAAGCTATCGCTATATCATTCTACCGTCGAACCTGCCTCTTGAAGAGAATTAATTTCCAACTTATTTCTGTCACTATTCGATAAGATCTCAAAATTTCGTGACTACAACTGTTAATCATACTGGAAAAAATATCCTGTGCCCTTCATACACATTTCCTTATAAAATTACATCACAACGATATAGCCAATTAGTCGTCAAAACGTAACAAAAAGACAGAGACTTACTTCCGTATTTATAATAATATTACTGTGGTTCACACTCACACACTGACTGTGAACAACACCTGAGGGATCATTATAACGTAAAAAAGTGTACACCTACAACATTGCAAGACTACCTACTATTTGCCTCGCATTGCGCCCCTAACTTTCTAATATCTACAGTTTAACATTCAATCCGAATAACCTACGACCCAGGCCTGACTCTTACGATGAAAAACAATTTTTAAAAATCTGATCCCCGACGGAGATTTCAACCAGAGACCACGACGTTCGAAAGCAAGCTCTTTAGCCACTGAGCTTCCAGCTCACTACACGGAAACACGGTCTGAAGACGTGCATATCCAACGTGTCTGTCTATCGCCGTATTTCCAAGTTATGAGAATCAATTGCCAACATATTTCTGTCACCATTCGATAAGGTCTCAAAATTTCGTGACTACAACTGTTAATCACACTGCAAACAATATTCTGTGCCCTTCATACAGATTTCCTTATAAAATTCCATCACAACGATATAGCCAATTGGGAGTCAGAACGTATCAAAAAGACAGAGACTTACATCCCTAATTATAATAATATTACTGTGGTTCACACTTACACACTGACTGCGAACAAAATCTGAGGGATCATTATAACGTAAAAGAGTATACACCTACAACATTGCAAGAATACCTACGATTTGCCTCGCATTGCACCCCTAACTTTCTAATATCTACGGTTTAACATTCAATCCGAATAACCTACGGCCCAGGCCTGACTCTTACGATGAAAAACAATTTTTAAAAATCTTATCCCCGACAGAGATTCGAACCGAAGACCACCACGTTCTTAAGCCAGCGCTTTAGCCACTTAGCTGACAGGCCACTACGCGGAATCTCGGTACGCAGTCGTCCACATCCAAAATGTCTGTCTACCACCGTATTTCGAAGTTATTAGACAAATGTGTTATTTATACAGATAATTTTTCAACCAATGTAGACAGTATTTTTCTCCTTGTTTCAAAGGATAAGTGTGCAAAGTTTCATCGAGAACGGATAAAAACTGTGGATTTGTATGAAGACCAAACAAACCAACAAAAGAAAAAAAACGAAACAAACAAACATGCATTCATCTTTATATATAAAGATTACTGTGGTTCACACTTACACACTGACTGCGAACAAAACCTGAGGGATTATTATAACGTAAAAGAGTATACACCTACAACATTGCAAGAATACCTGCGATTTGCCTCGCATTGCACCCCTAACTTTCTAATATCTACGGTTTAACATTCAATCCGAATAACCTACGGCCCAGGCCTGACTCTTACGATGAAAAACAATTTTTAAAAATCTTATCCCCGACAGAGATTCGAACCGAAGACCACCACGTTCGTAAGCCAGCGCTTTAGCCATTTAGCTGACAGGCCACTACGCGGAATCTCGGTACGCAGTCGTCCACATCCAAAATGTCTGTCTACCACCGTATTTCGAAGTTATTAGACAAATGTGTTATTTATACAGATAATTTTTCAACCAAATGTAGACAGTATTTTTCTCCTTGTTTCAAAGGATAAGTGTGCAAAGTTTCATCGAGAACGGATAAAAACTGTGGATTTGTATGAAGACCAAACAAACCAACAAAAGAAAAAAAACGAAACAAACAAACATGCATTCATCTTTATATATAAAGATTACTGTGGTTCACACTTACACACTGACTGCGAACAAAACCTGAGGGATTATTATAACGTAAAAGAGTATACACCTACAACATTGCAAGAATACCTGCGATTTGCCTCGCATTGCACCCCTAACTTTCTAATATCTACGGTTTAACATTCAATCCGAATAACCTACGGCCCAGGCCTGACTCTTACGATGAAAAACAATTTTTAAAAATCTTATCCCCGACAGAGATTCGAACCGAAGACCACCACGTTCGTAAGCCAGCGCTTTAGCCATTTAGCTGACAGGCCACTACGCGGAATCTCGGTACGCAGTCGTCCACATCCAAAATGTCTGTCTACCACCGTATTTCGAAGTTATTAGACAAATGTGTTATTTATACAGATAATTTTTCAACCAAATGTAGACAGTATTTTTCTCCTTGTTTCAAAGGATAAGTGTGCAAAGTTTCATCGAGAACGGATAAAAACTGTGAATTTGTATGAAGACCAAACAAACCAACAAAAAGAAAAAAAACGAAACAAACAAACATGCATTCATCTTTATATATAAAGATTACTGTGGTTCACACTTACACACTGACTGCGAACAAAACCTGAGGGATTATTATAACGTAAAAGAGTATACACCTACAACATTGCAAGAATACCTGCGATTTGCCTCGCATTGCACCCCTAACTTTCTAATATCTACGGTTTAACATTCAATCCGAATAACCTACGGCCCAGGCCTGACTCTTACGATGAAAAACAATTTTTAAAAATCTTGTCCCAGACGGAGATTCGAACCGGAGACCACAACGTTCGTAAGCCAGCGCTTTAGCCACTCAGCTGACACGCCACTATTCGGAATCTCGGTACGCAGTCGTCCACATCCAAAATGTCTGTCTACCACCGTATTTCGAAGTTATGAGACAAATGTGTTATTTATACAGATAATTTTTCAACCAAATGTAGACAGTATTTTTCTCCTTGTTTCAAAGGATAAGTGTGCAAAGTTTCATCGAGAACGGATAAAAACTGTGGATTTGTATGAAGAACAAACAAACCAACAAACCAACAAACAAACAAACAAACAAACAAAGAAACAAACATACATTCATCTTTATATATAAAGATAAAATGAACACTTATCAACTCAACATCACCAGGTAAGGTACAGCAATCGCCCTGGATCTCTAGAGGGGATGAAAGTAACCATCCATACATTGATTTTTCATTCACCCCAAATCTATGGTCTGTGAAGTATAGTCTTCTACTCAAATCGAATGAGAGTGGATGGTCGGATAATTCCTTGACACAATGACTGGTGATTTTATTACCATTTTGAGTGACGCACCTAAGTCCTTTTGGAATATCTAATATATTTACTTCATACAAAACAATCAAAAGCAAACAATTAAGTAGATTGACTGTCTACTCCGATACTTCATCAATCACAAAACCTGAAGTGACACTGCAAAAATCACAATTTAAAAACTATTTGCGTAAAACAGTGTTTTCAGATTCGGTAAAAAAACAGTAGTGCAGTTTCTTTTACGACATCTGCCGTACATGACCTGCCACAACAAAGCAGTCACATACTACAGTCCGTTTGGTGGCAATTTGAACTGTTGTCCTGATGATAAAACTACTCACATCGAGTAGGACTGCGAAATTTCATTGTAGTATTAATAGTTAGGACTTTCCTTCTGGGAAAAATGCAGCTACGGAAAAAAAAACTCTGGAATTGTCAGAGTGTCTGATTCATACGAAGCAGCTGGAACAAACACACATCGCATTCAGTGTTTCAAATGGACGAGATCTATACTTACATCGGTATGAATTTCATTTTTCACATCACTATTGCCAGTCTATACAGGGGAACATTTTGCTAATTTTTATTTACAGACATATCTGTAAAGTCAGAAATTATTTTGATCTTCTCTTGCATTCCTCTCTCCTAACAAAAGTTGAATGTCTGGTTGATAGACGAAACGTTAATATCTCTTTTTTTCAATCGTGATGATATTTCTGTCCGCAGTTATCTGGATCCTGTTTATTCTGGTAACTGTTGACTGAATGAACTATTCTCTTATTCTCAGTAACTGTACATACCGTAATAAATAGCTAAACGAAATGGAAGGATTGTTATAAAAATATAGTGAATATGGCCTGCAATTACCTTCTCCGTATGTTAGAGCATCTTTTACATTTATGTAAAATTTTAATGCCGTTTTACCTTTTTTGGTTCCTGAAGTGTATGATTTCGTCGTTTTGTATTTCTGCTTATGTGGTTTTATCCCAAACTGCGGGAAAGTTTTCGTGAACGTTAGTAAGACATCGTTCTTGTTTGTTTATATATAGCGAATTTTGGAGATTTTTATAACGAATTTGGTTGTTCTATTTTTTGGTTACAATTATAATATTTTCAGTAGGTTTGGTACAAACTATTAATTTACACTCTGAAAGAAAGGATAATAAAAAAGGATTTCTGCAAATTAAAATGGTTTCTTTTTATATGCTTCCAAGTAGTATAAAATTCGGAATTTTGATTGCATTCTGTGTCAAAAATTAATATTTGTGTTTAAAATCATCCAGAGAAGCACTTTTGAGTTCCTGTGTTAATTAACAGTAATTTTAAAACACGTGGGTCATTAATTCTTTTAGCGCTGATTTCGGTTATGCGCCACCATCAGCGGGACAAGCATCATGTTCATTTTTTTTAACTGCTTTACGTCTCTCAACAGCGAGGTCTTTAGAGACGGGAAAGGATGGCGCAAGGAATGGGAAGGAATTCAGCCATGGCCTTTTTAAGGAAGCATCCCGGCATTTGCCTGGAATGATTTGGGAAACCATGGAAAACCCAAATCAGGATGCCCGGACGGTGATTCGAACCGCCGTCCTCCCGAATGTGAGGCCAGAACGCTATCCGTTACACCACCACGCTCGGTATCATGTTCATAGGCGGCACTAGAAAGAAATTTCCTGCAGTGTAGAAGGTTTCCCAAGCCGTCAGGACGGTATTCAAGCATTTGAATATAAAATAATTAGTAGTCGAGACTATAAGATGCAGTAACAAAGTGTGTAGACTTTCGTTTCTCTTTATACTTACAATCTCCTAAACATTAATCAGTTTATACGTGAAAGTAACCACTAAGAATCGTTTTTTTATTTTTTACTTGTGGGTTTACGCCTCGACGACTTCTAGGTCATTAGAGGCGGAATGGGACTGGGGTACAAGGAACGGGAAGCAATTTTTACATGCCATTTTGAAGGAAGCATCCTGGAATTCACCTGGAGTGATTTGGGGAAACCCTGGAAATCCCAAATCTGGATGCTCGGACTGGGATTCGAACCGGCGTCCTCCCGAATGCGAGGCCAGAGCGTTAACAGCTCACACACCACGTTCGGTCTAAAAAAATTAACAGTATTTGCCTTACTTCTGACTGTCGACTGAACTGAATATGTGATTTCCACCAAGCCATAACGGCGCAGATGATCTTATACAGCAACTAGTTGTAGGAAAGGTATTAATAGTTGCGTTAATCTTAAACGCCATGATTCCAATGATAACGATCACGTTCACATATGCTTTTATTTAGTTACTCCACAGTATTCTTAAGACCCTGCGAGATTTCGGACAATTTGTATATCTAATCCTTGATGTATCCTTATGCAGTAGGGAAAAGTCCTGAAACCGTCATTGGGGAAATTTCTGTGTAATACATATTTTTGAGTAACCTATATTTCTCTGTCTTGATATTGCACTTGTCCCGAATATCGTCTATACCAGTATTGCATCATAGTTTGTTAATAAATTCTTTTATCTGAAATTGCAGAACAGTTCTAAGCTATATATTAGGGACCATGTTTTGATTCCTTATGGAATGTTCTAGAAATCCTGAAGTCAGCTACCTCAGCAAAACCAATCGTTCAACGCTCCTCGATGATTGCGTGATATTGTGATATGACAAGAAAAATGATACCAGATTTGATAGCACGGTAATTAGTCAATCCTCTGAACTTTTCTTATCAGATACATTTGAGTATTCTGGCGGTACCATTTGATCTTGACAATGAATAGCAATTTCATTAACATGTACCGTGTGTTGTACTCAGAAGATAGAGGTCCAGGTTTTACGTGTCTATCGTGAGGACATTGACTTTTCAAAATACCTGGCCTTCCATGTTTGTGTAAACATCTTGAGATATAGCTGCCCACTAAAATCGATAAACAATTTTAACCCGTTATTTTATTCAGTTTCGAATTGTTTGGCCATTCTGACTAGCCAAACAGGTTCAAAATTATATTTAATTTAACATGCATTCAAATGTTATGAACATTTAGTTGACAAGCAAATTTATTATTGGTTTGTAAATAGGAAGAATTATTTTGACATATTTATCAGTTTCTTCCTACTGCCTATAGGTTCTCATTCAACCAAAAATCTTGCACGCGCCTACTTTTGCACTCAAGTAATTTCAACTTGGAAATTTATTCATCAGTTCTATTGGTAATTTATTCCAATCTCTAACCACCTTAGCTATGAAAGAAAATCATTAAACTACCTTATCGAATACCAGTTTGTGGTCATGATCTGATCACCTTTTCCCTTCCATACACCACTCTCATTTCTCCCACCAATAACTTTCCACGCCTCACCACCAATATACGACTTGTAAACTCCCAGCATTCTTTTCACCTGTCTCCTATCTTCCAATTAATAACATTCCAGCTCTTTTGTCATATAAGGCACTGACAGTGAGGTGTAGAAAATTCCAGAGAAAATCTAGTGACACTTCTTTGCGTCCCCTCCAACTCCTTTATCTAATGCTTAAAATACTCTCCATCTCTCTCTTGATACCGCACTTGTACCAAATATCGTCTATACCAATATTGCAGCATAGTTTCTTAATAAATTCTTTTCTCTGAAATTGCAGAACAGTTCTAAGCTACATGTTTTAACACCTTATGCATTGTTCTAGAAAACGATCAGTCATTTCCCGAGACAAATCTAGTGGCCCTTCTTTGCACCCTCTCCAACTCCTATATTTGATACCTAAAATATGGGTCCCATAATTCACCACTATATTCAAGCAATGGTCTTACCAAAGTATTGTAACCCAATTATCAATTCATCCCATTCTATGTTAGATCGCCTCATCACTCTCTCCAATAAATGAAGGATTTTGAAACTTTTCCCTACAACTTGCTGAGTGTGTCCTATCCGGTTGAGCTTATCATAAAATGTTTTACCTGATGACCTTGCTCCTGAAACGATTTTTCGCATGGTGTAATATTTTGTAATGCCCAGTTTAAGATAGCCTCCAGATTTTCGTGTGTATTGGTGAGAATGCAACGAGACAGGTACGGCGTACCTTAGCCTAAGGAAAATATTTTGTGTGTGGGATACCTACATCCAGACAAACAAAAGGGGATTGGACTACATTCCGCACGGAAGGATCGACAGTTGGGAGAGGCGAACATTGAAAAATCACACTCGGAATCTGCAGACAAGCCTGATCGATTAATTCTGCTGGACTTACTTCAAAAGTGATTCCGGTATTGAGATTTTGAATTAATTACAGGCCCATATTGGATGGCTTGTTCTTGATGAATTGATCTTTCCATCACACGAATGTCTGGTATTCCAGTAGTGAGTTACTGTTGCTGTGATGAGACTGATTCCATTGACATGGGCGCTGCTAACGTTTGGTTGTGGAAGTGTAGTCCTAAGGCTGTGAGTGTAATACTGTTCAGTGCTGTAGTCTTGAAGTCCGGGTGATCATGGATCAAGACATTGTCACCAATCAACGTAAATGAACCTGCCGTTTAATTACAGTGCTCAAAAACGAACGTTTTCCCAATGTTCTCCGTAACTCATGTTTTAAGTGTGGCTCATTTTGCTGAGCAGTGGACTCGAACGTCAAAATACAAAATCGATAGAGCTGTCCATTAATATCGGTATATTTGTACCATAAATCAGTGTGTGAAAAGAATACAGCTTCAGTAACCATGATTTGCGTGGCAGTTTGGCACAAGCATTTAAGGCACAAAGATGAAACGAATGGCATGTGCACTTAAGTATAAAAATTGAAATTTCGTTTTCCAGCAAAGTTACAAAGGAATTCTTGCACCCCACTAATACGTTTGGGTATCGTGACAATAGCGCACAGTGACAATCGCGCACAGCGACAATCGCGCACAGCGACAATCGCGCACAGTTTAAAGGTCGGGCCTCACTCTCCCCTCTCCCGTGTACTTTATAATTTACGGAAGGCAGCATTGACAAATCATCATCAAACTAAAGCTTTGACAGAGCTGAACGTAAATTGTAAGGCCTGTAATAATTACATACAACGGAGCCAGGGATTTAGACCGAGAACCTTCAGTACCAAAATCGTGCGTCGTAACACTGTGAGTCACCAGACCGAATATACAGGAAATGGAAAATATATATTCCAACACAATAAAACAAAAGTACTCTTTTTCTCTACAATTTATTTGTGCTGTCGTAAAAAAAATGAAATCTTAGATTTGTCTGTTTACGGGATGCATTTTAATAAAATCTGATGAACCTGAAAGTGAGGTTGTAGAGAAGAAAGACACTTTTGCAAGTCAATCAGTAACATAAAAATCAATTTTGGTAGTAAAGTACCAGAAATGTCCGCAGTCTACCTATCGCTTCTCCATATTCACCAGTCCGACACCGGACCACACCATCAAAAAGTAAACCAAACTAATGACTACCGAGTGTCGGACGACATGCGGTGTCGTCTGAACTCACTTAAAACGAGTGACCCCCAATAATAAGAAAAATGTTGGTGCGCTGACGGTGTGGGATAGTGTGGCCAGACCTTAAAACTGATTCCCATCACACTTTACTAACAACACTGGCTAAACAACTGTAAAGTTACAATTATTTAGGCGTGTTTAAAATCAGCCAAGAAGCTTCGTCATAATTAATATTTACAATTTATTTACAGTAAAGAAATTATCCAAATCAGCCAGGGAGACTCGTCATAATTGATTATTATTTACCGTAGACCTCCTTTTTTTTCTTATTGCTTTACGCCTCGTCGACGGCTAAGGTTATTAGAGGCGGGATGGGAGTGGGGACAAGGAACGGGAAGGAATTCGGCCATGGCCTTTTTGAAGGAAGCATCCCGACATTCACCTGGAGTGATTAGGGGAAACCATGGAAAACCCAAATCTGGATGCCCGGACGGGGATTCGAACCCGCGTCCTCCCGAATGCGAGGCCAGAACGTTAACCGTTCACCCACCACGCTCGGTTTTATTATGGAGGTCTCCTAGTTCCTCAGCATAGATTTTTGGCATTGAACTATCTTCCGCTCGAGCTCTCTTCTTTGCCGCATGAAGTTTCAGATGTACTTCAACGCGTGCATCGTCAGGGGGTCCACATATTTGCTCTGTAACATTCAGTATGGCAGCATCCTTACTCTTCAAAATTCCATTACATTGTTTTGATCTTTCTTTGAGACAGTGCCAGGTGATCGTTCCATCTTCTTTCTTTCTAAACTCTTGATAGCTGTACCCGTCATAATGCGCACACGGCTTTCCATGTGTAGCTGAAGTAACTTCCATGACTAAAACTGTGATACTCAAGTTAGCAGTGAATGCGAACAGTGGTATGCGGTCCGGTTAGGAGGGGATGGGGGTTGGAATTCTCACAATCCAGCATGCTGTTGTATGGGTGACTAATTGGTAACTAAAAGTAGGTAGCAAGAGACGACCCGGTTGTGCGCGATTGTCTCTGTGCGCGATTGTCACTGTGCGCGATTGTCACATATCCATACGTTTGACCCATCAGATCCAAAACCGAGTAGATTTTTTTTAATATAGAATATCATCACTTTTAAATTACAATGTGTTCAAATAAGGATACTGCATCAGCAGCTTCTAATGGAATAAGATATTTAAAAAAAAACAATCTTTGGTGCGATGCTTTATTACATATCACACGAATAAGCACAAGTGTTTGGTTGTGCTAAGATCACTGGACTCGTCAACAATGCGAAAACATAGTTTGCCGCAGATCTTCACAAATTATTAAAACTTTCTTTACCTGTAATCTGTTTAATTATGGTGTGAGTTTTTGTCGTCGAATATTTTATTTTTACTGCAAATTTTGAATTCGGACAAACAAACTGTATCAGTCTCGGTGGATGCTCCAAATGGCAAATGGTACATTATGTTCCGGAACAAACGAGGTTAATAACATTGTAAGTACCGGTACTTATCGCAAAAGTAATGAAATATTTTTACCTTGTTTAATTTGCATATCATGTTTTTAATTTTTTGTCAAAGTAAATGACGATATCTTTGTGATTTAATGTCCTTTGACTATACCGAATGAGTTTGTAAAGAATTGTGTTTCTTCAGAGAGTCTTTCACAGATGAAATAATAATATTCTTATTATAACTCTTGCATTAGGCATATTTTGCGCTTTTACGATTTTTATGCAGCCATCATGAAAGTTGTTCTTCCCATTCTTTATCATAACATTAAAGGTACTTTTTTCTTCTTACACTCTCTCTTGTACTCGGTTCTTCGTCTGACAATATTTTGACTTGGTAACTCGGAGAAAATTTCTCTTCTTAGTGATTGAAATGAACGAATAAAATTTGAATTCTCGTTTATATAGACAAGCGAATTAGCTCAACAATCCCCTAAAAATGTCAGGGCACCAGGGTATTCGCCAAAAGATATTCGGAACATTCTGCAGCAGATAACTAGTTATCATATAATCGATCGAGGAATTCCGCGTAAAGCATAAACGAAAAGGATTGCCAACTTGAAAATGTAAAATCTGGGGAAAAAATCTGGAAAATTTTCTTGTCTTCTCAGAAATTTTGGAGCAATTGTTACATTTTGGTAAGACAGAACCAATATCGGAAGAAATACCGAAGAAATGGTAGGGTCAAGATTACTGGTGATGATGCGCCGTACACTGTGTCGGGGAGGTGCAACGGGGCGGGGCACGAATCCAGGCCTCCCCCCCCCCCACTTCAATCACCCTGACAGCGGTTTTCGGGCCTTTTTACACTGTCATCAAGGCCAGTACCGGAACATTCCCCAATCTCGGCCTCATAAACTAAACATTTCACAAACAAATCAAACCCCTTGTATAGACCACATAGATCGTAGTGGCACATTTCGCAGGTAAATGGCAACACTTAACTTCCTCTATTAGTAGGTAGTACGGCCCGGCAGTAGGTATAAATGCTTGACGTCAGCAAGGGCATGTGGCCATAAAACCAAACCGTCATTTTTGACCACGCCAGTGATGAGTAGGGTTCGGATCTTTAGGACAAGTCATATTTTTTTCCTGCGTTCTTTTTGAGCCAAAATGCTGAGTTAAACACTGATTCAATGTTTCTGATTGTATTTAAATGTATTTTATATAGCATATAAACGCATATTCAGACCATTTTCCTAGTTTTGGTCATATTTCGATAATATTTATGGTTATATGGCCATATTTTGAGGAATAATCTGGTAGTTTTTTAATAGTACCGGGAATTCACTAGATATAGAAGAGAAGAAATTAAGATATTTATGCACAGAACTATACTTCTGCTACACAGATGGAAAAAAAACTAATTTTCACTGTGATCAGAATTCACCAGTCAAGAATTAAAGTTATACATTATTGTCACTCTCTAAACGTAATGATCCAACCAACTTTTAATCTCGACAATACAGCAGAAGCATGCCTGTGTCGATCCGCGTCAATCAATATCTCAATGAAATATCCTCAGTCATCGTTAAATCTGCAATGGATCAGTGAGTAGACCTACCACCATGTCGAAAATAAATTCTGAAAGTGCGCAGTTACGTAAGGGATTTTAGAAAGGGGTATTTTAGTACAGATGAAAGAGTTGTATTCAGTAAATGATCTAAAATTAAAGTGACTTCAACAAAACGATTTAAAATTTGATTTCTCAGTGGTCCAGCGAGTGCACGGAAGCAAGTTATGCTGTCTACATGAAAGAGACACTACCAGAGAAAATAAATAATTTGGAACTGAGCATGTTATGATGTACAGTAAGTTTAACTGTTTGGTCATATTTTGTCATTTTTATGTCATATTTACCCATTTTTAAGGTCATATTTGCATGCATATTTCTCTACTTTTTTGGTCCTAAAGATCCGAACCTTAGTGATGAGAAAAACTCATCAAAGGCTTTCGATCCCGAAGAGAACAAGACGCTTTAAGACAGGATTCATGCTCTAAGAACCAATAGTAATCATGTTACACAGTGTAACAGACTAGTCGAGTGGTCTAACTCCTCTTCTGTGGGCGTAATTTGGAATCGGCAGAGAGTGTCTGGAAACTCAGGTACTAACCTTTAATGGAGTTGCTGCTGCTGACCTCTGGCGACCTCAGCTCCACCCTCCAGCTCAGCTGTAAGGCTATTTACTAATATCAGGTTCTGACACCACTGTGGATTAAGGCCACAGACCTGTGTGGTTGTTAATATGGATTCACCAACTTAGGCTTACTATGGCAAACAGCAGGTTCTCTTATATTCTATCAATGAGAACATAGCCTAACTGCTGCACGATACTGTTTATTGCTCGTCCTTGACTGAATACATATCATTCGTTTTTACGCCGTCTGCGAGGCTATCCCCGTAGGCTTCTATTGGATTTACATCTACTGAAGATCTAGCAGATGATGGAACAATTACTTACATACATGTAGAATGGCTATCGGAGGATTCCGCCAAGTGTTGCAGCATTGTCGACACTAACGCGAGACCAGGCTATTGGAGAAAGAGAGAGACTATTTTCTATTCGCTAACTGGCATAGTGACGTGCCTACTGTCAATCTGTCACTGAGAAGCCCGAACGCATGTCTTGCTTCGCTTATATTGCCCGTATCGAACATTCTAGACTTCTTTCGGCAATTGACCAGCCAGTGTCCCTGGCTGTGGTATGAGCTGATCGTTTTCGTCAACAAAACCTGACTCATTAGTCATTACTCTCGCGTGCGGACGGCACGCGACTCTGGCGTACTGTCACGACTTACCTAACACTCGTTTAATTTTAAATCACACAACTAAATCTTTTGCCCCAAAATTTGGCCCGTTACAACAGTTTGTATAATAAACAATATATAGCTGAATTGGAAAAATAATAAATATTCCAGGTATTATTTTTTGTCGTGCTAGAATTAATTCAGTTAGGAGAACATAATAATTTGTTCACGCATGGAAATCATCCCGTTTCATTATTAGATTGTGCGCTACAATGTTTCACCAAGAAAGTAAGAATCGATATGCATCAAATACTGCGTACACTGCACCATTACTAGTTATTATTATTTTTTTTAAATGGTATTATTCTGCTACTAGGCGACAAGATGATAACCGCGTGGATAGTTTTGTGAACAAGAAACTAGAAAAATTCTGCCAATGCCTATATTATCAAACCGTCCCTGCGTTCAACCCGAGTGATTTCGGGAAACAATGAAAAACCGAAATCTGAATGACTCGGCAGGGAATCGAACCCCCTTCGTGACACAAGTGAGGTTTCATAGTTACCATTCATCCGTCTGGCTCGGTAAAACGACACGTCAGCACCCAGTGTTTTGGGTATAAGAAAAATTATACTCTCATCATACTTTAAGCGTGATTAAGGTTATTTCTGTGTAGGAGAAATGGCTTCATCGCCAAAAGCCGTGCATGCGGAGAGGTCGTAAGGTTTCTGGGTTTCACCCAGGGTAGGCAGGCGACATATGGCGGCCACGGAGCACGCAACAGATTGCGGGTTCTCAATGGCTCTCATTAGAGGGTCGACCTTACATCACGTGGAACAACGACATTGTACGGGCTCCAGCAGTTCCCTCCTCCGATTGTTAGTTCCCTAGCTAGGGTGCGGTCTGCAGGTGCTGTTTTTTCCATACCATTAAAAAAAATGGACGAATGGGATGGCAATGTGAACTGAAACGTGCTCTCAGAATTATGGATGGAGAAACTTATTTTCTGAATCAGCTGAAAGATAACTTCTCGCGTTTAGCGCCATGGAGTTGTTGGCATCATTGCATTCGTCATAACCTACTGAGCATCTGTGTTTTTGCTAACTCTTGAATTTTATTTCTTTATTATTAATTTGAATTGCAATGGAGCTAATACCCCTGAAGGAATTACCCTAGTCATCTAATTACCCTTTTTATTAACATTCTAAATTATCTTTTATAGTTGAAGTAATAAATTCCTTCCCCCTTTTACTTTTTCAATTTACAAATTTTAATTTTAAATCCCATAAGCGTTTTTGGTAAATTATTCACCACTGCACTCGGTAATTTGTTCCAATCCCTGACATCCTTACTGACAAAAGAAAAATTCCCCACTCCCCTATGCATGAAATCGAGCGTCAGCTTTTGGTCATGGTCATCTTTCCTCTTCCATGCACTATTCCTAATTCTTTGACCAATATCCCTCCAACCCCCATCGCCAACATTCTCAGTACTCTCTTCACCCTCCTCGTTTCCTCCAATCACTCTCAATCCAGCTCCTTTATCATATCAGTTACTGACTGCGACAATTTCCACAAATAAATCTAGTTGCTCTTCTTTACACGCCGTCCAACTCCTATATTTGATAAACAAAATGTGGGCCCCAAACTAAACCACCATATTCAACCAAATGTCTGACCAAACTTTTTTAACCCAATTCCCTAATTTCTCTGATATTCCGTCTTATCACAACTCCGGTAATTAAAGTATTTTGTAAACCTTTCCTACAACCTATCAATGTGCTCTGCCAAGTTGAGATTTGGATTGTTGATATATTTTTTTAGTTCTCGTATTAATGCCCTTTCGTTGCTGGGTGGTGTTCTATTCAAGATTACTTTTTCAGTTGCAATTTTGCAGGAGAATCGATACTGCGTGAAGTTTTGAGTGAAAATGGGTAAAAAATTCGCGCCAATGTTTCAGCTTTTGAAACAAACTCATGGATGTGGTGCTCTACGTCCTTCACAATGATACAAATTGTTTGGTCTACTAAAAAAAGTGGTCATTTATCAATTATAACCACCCTCGATAAAGAAGGTCATCGATCTAAAGTGATGGAACTCACTTTCATATAATCAATGATTTGGTGCGTACAGAATCGCTGTCTGACCGTCAAACAATTTATAGAAAAGGTTGGAATCTCAATAGAGACATGCCATGATATTTTTAGTGAAAAATTGAATATGCACCGAGTTGCTATAAGGTTTTATCTAGGGTCCGACCGAAGGTTCGGCTTCGGCTTCGGCTACGGCCACCTTCGGCCAAAAAAAGCACCTTCGGCCACACATTCGGCTTCGGCCAAATTCAGCCGAATGTTCGGCCGAAGCCGAAGGTTTACATCCAACTCCAGAAAATGAACTAACTTTTACGAATAGCGTCACGTAGCGCGCCAACAGACGATAGCAAAGATAAAGAACCATTTGGAAAACATCATAAAAATCAGTGGGAAGTATATTGTGAAACCAGTGTTAAATACCAAAGCTTGATTAATTTAAAAAAATCAGAGATCTTGTATGCGCCCAAAGATTTTACATAAGAAGTTTAACAGTCTACTTTACGCGATATCGTAGAAAAAAAGTATCGCCACCATGGCCCGATAATCATCTGATTTCTTTGCGGATTAGTGTATTACGTATGGACCTGGTCATTGTAAACATGTTTCCCTACAACCTCGTTGAAGGAGAAGGACTTCGCAGCCTTAATTTTACTGATCCTCAAACTCGACCCTAGTACAGACAAAAGCGAGAGAAATATTTTAGAAAGTCTTTAATGCCAGCTACCCACGAAAAAGTAAACAGTAAAGTTGCATTGATTTTAGAAAAAGGCTGAATGGATCAGTTTTACCACGAAGATATGAAGTGATCAAGCAAACTCGTTTTGAGTGTCACGGCACATGACATTTCCAAAGGTTCCAAAATAAAAAAAAATTATTAAATTGGTTGTTAGTGTGTTGGAAGATCATACAAGGCAATATATTGCACAAAAAATCACTGAAACTGTTACCAAATACAATTCAAAAGAAAATATCCATACGGGTATACATAATAATACTTCAAATATGAATGCAACCTTCCGCTATGGAAACTTCGTTTTTATTGGTTGTGTTGCTCACACTCTACAGCTCATGATTCACAAAGTAATTTTTAAAGAAATTGCTATAATAGAAATAGTGAAAAAGTGTTGTAAAACGTAAGAAGAGTGAACAAGCCATTCTATATCTTAATTAATAGAACAGAAAAATCGGTAAATCTGTATATGTTAGAACGTGATGGAATAGAAATTCCAACTGTAGAAGAATGGATACAAATGAACAATTTTATAACTACGCTGAAGTGTATTTAGGAAGCAACAACTAATATTTCTAGCGATTTATGAACAGTATCTTTAATTATATCAATCATTGACATCTTAAACACAAAACTTATTCAGAAGGATGAAGGCTGATCATATAATACTGCTCAAAAGCCGCTTGTGTGGGTCTGTTAACAGGAGATCTGCTTTCGCAAGAAAAACCTTACGGTTGTTGATTGCCGCTCTAATCGATCCACGGTTTAAAATTAAGTATTTGACTAGCGACAAAATTGTAAATACGAAGACTGATATTTTGTCATTTCTACGTCAAAACTGTGCACTGACAATAACAAATAAAAGGGTCATTTTGAGCGATTAAATCTTATTTTATTAGTGTCGATGTACTTTTTGTTTGGTTATATTTAGTACATTTTTACGTGAAACTACTTTAAAATATTGGTATTGATTCGGTTTTAACTGAAATTTTAATATGTGATACTAATGTAGACAGCAGAATATCGTATGTTAAAAGCTAGAATAATTTATGCTAGGTAAGAAGGTTGAAATTTATTTTTATTGTTGTTAAAAAACTATGGTATTACTATACATAAGCTAACATGTATTTGATTTACCAGAGCTAAAACTCCAAAACTTATCAATTTAATCCACGGGACAAATTATTCTGATTTGATTCGGGCTGATACTGTTAAATTTTATAGTTTCTTTTTATTAATGCTAAATAAAAATAAATGTATCTATTTTTGCTAAATTGCATTGCTCAGAACCTGGTTTGGTACTTTTTTTACTGTTTTGTTTTATTATAATAAATAAATATTAAAAACTTTGTTTATAATTATTGTAAAGGTGCAATTTATATAAAAAATACCACATATAAAACAAAATAACAGTTCATTTTTTGCATGTCATATATACTTCATGTTAATGTTCTAAGATATATAATTATTTTTGAACCTTCGGCTTCGGCTTCGGCCGAAGGTTATCCCAAGAGCCGAACATTCGGCTTCGGCTTCGGCCAAAATATGACCTTCGGTCGGACACTAGTTTTATCCTCGTTTGATGACGGAGGAGCAGAAGGAAGTTTGAATGGACGTATGTACCTTTACATGCAACTCCTTGAACAATCCAACGTGGACGAAACATTCATAGAAATTAATAAGACAGGAGATGAAACTTGGCGTTTATTGGTGTGACGTTGAGACAAGTTCAATCAACGCAGTTGGCTGCAAAGGTTCCCCACGTCCAAAATTAGTCTCGATCCAGTTTCAAGGTGATGATCAATGTTGGTTTTTCCCGATTTAAGTACATTAATGCAAATATAATTAAAAATAGTGTGACACAACATCTTGAAATCCAACGATGGTTTCATTTTACATCAATTCTCAGGGTTTTCTACACTCCTGGAAATTTAAATAAGAACACCGTGAATTCATTGTCCCAGGAATGGGAAACTTTATATACACATTCCTGGGGTCAGATACAACACATGATCACACAGACAGAACCATAGGCACATAGACACAGGCAATAGAGCATACACAATGTCGGCACTAGTACCGTGTATATCCTCCTTTCGCAGCAATGCAGGCTGCAATTCTCCCATGGAGACGATCGTAGAGGTGCTGGATGTAGTCCTGTGGAACGGCATGCCAAGCCATTTTCACCTGGCGCCTCAGCTGGACCAGCGTTCATGCTGGACGTGCAGACCGCGTGAGACGACGTTTCATCCAGTCCCAAACATGCTCAATGGGGGACAGATCCGGAGATCTCGCTGGCCAGGGTAGTTGACTTACACCTTCTAGAGCACGTTGGGTGGCACGGGATACATGTGGACGTTCATTGTCCTGTTGGAACAGCATGTTCCCTTGCCGGTCTAGGAATGGTAGAACGATGGATTCGATGACGGTTTGAATGTACCGTGCACTGTTCAGTGTCCCCTCGACGATCACCAGAGGTGTACGGCCAGTGTAGGAGATCGCTCCCCACACCATGATGCCGGGTGTTGGCCCTGTGTGCCTCGGTCGTATGCAGTCCTGATTGTGGCGCTCACCTGCACGGCGCCAAACACGCATACGACCATCATTGGCACCAAGGCAGAAGCGACTCTCATCACTGAAGACGACACGTCTCCATTCGTCCCTCCATACACGCCTGTCGCGATACCACTGGAGGCGGGCTGCATGATGTTGGGGCGTGAGCTGAAGACGACCTAACGGTGCGCGGGACCGTAGCCCAGCTTCATGGAGACGGTTGCGAATGGTCCTCTCTGATACCCCAGGAGCAACAGTGTCCCTAATTTGCCGGGAAGTGGCGGTGCGGTCCCCTACGGCACTGCGTAGGATGCGACAGTCTTGGCGTACGTCCGTGCGTCGCTGCTGTCTGGACCCAGGTCGACGGTGCCCGTGCACCTTCCGCCGACCACTGGCGACAACATCGATGTACTGTGGAGACCTCGCGCCCCACATGTTGAGCAATTCGGCGGTACGTACACCCGGCCTCCCGCATGCCCACTATACGCCCTCGCTCAAAGTCCGTCAACTGCACATACGGTTCACGTACACGCTGTCGCGGCATGCTACCAGTGTTAAAGACTGAGATGGAGCTCCGTATGCCACGGGAAACTGGCTGACACTGACTGCGGCGGTGCCCAACCGCTGCGCAGCTAGCGCCCTTCGACGGCCAACACTGCTGTTCCTGGTGTGTCCGCTGTGCCGTGCGTTTGATCATTGCTTGTACAGCCCTCTCGTAGTGTCCGGAGCAAGTATGGTGGGTCTTACACACCGGCTTCTATGTGTTCTTATTTCAATTTCCAGGAGTGTACGAGTATATGTCTATTCATTAAGCTCAGCGGGACAATGAGAGTTTTCTAGGGGAACACTAGTTTGATCAATACGATAATGATTTTCTGTGATCGCCATATCGACGCCGAGTCTACTGCCCACAGTTGTCCACATTTTCTGCTTGCCGTTGGAGACCCACGTCCACTCGGATAACGACGTGGAACACAAGAACCACACACTGCACCAACATTAGTCGCTGCTTATCTCCTTCTGCAGGCTGGCCACGGACGCATCACACAGCTCGCAATCCACGGTACCATCACCACCGCATCACCCTAGCGACAAGCTGCCTTCCTTCACTCAGGGCTACCCGGCCAAAGGTCACATTCCGGAACACAGCGGGGAAGTTACCGTTACTATTACCGTTACCTTTGTTGTTAGCACCATCCATCTGTGCGACCTACGGATCCAGCTTCTCTCCAATATATTTCGATGTTGTGTGGGAATACACTACAATAATAATATGAAGGAATTTATGTCTTATTGGATTTCGCGTTTCAAGGGCTAGATAGTCAAACTTTCTTTATGTGGTGCTAGCAAAGATTCCTTATGTCATACAGGGTTTGAAAATTCCTCCTTTTTTTTATTTTTTCTTGTTACAACAGTCGTCCATAGATCCATATTTTAAATATTTCAAATCCATAGATCCTGATGTGTGAACAATAACTTTGAGACCTTGCATTCGTAACAGTGATACATATTTCCGTTTTTTTCTAAAATCACTTTAGAAGAACGAAGAGATTGTGTCTTGAGAATACTGTGAGGGGTTGGGGTGTTATGGCACGAGTGGTTGCTATTGTACTAATTATCCAACATTACTAAAGATTTTCATCTAACTTTAATTTCACTTGTAACCGAAAAGGGGGGGGGGAGGAGGAAATTAGCTAGGAGATGTTAATTCTAGCAATTTATCAGGATTCTGACACCAGACAATCTTTGATTACGCAGAGATTATCAGACTGCAATTGATTTTATACTTGCTTACCTCATGGAAATAAAACTCCGTTCACTCTTCTTTATAGTATCAACTTAACAATATTATTCTGAAACACAATACAATATCATATCAGGATGATGTGGGGCTATGGATTCTTAGTCTACGAGTGTTATTGAGACCAAACATGATGCGGATAAGTTACAAACCATTTAATATAAAAAACCTAACATACATTTTAGTCCGATTCCAACTAACTGACCTGAAGAGAAAATGACACGTCTTTGCATTATTAAACTGAATTTACTGCTCAATGTTATCACGTAATTACTGCCTTTACTTTAACAAATGCTTCCTACAAATCACTTATTACTTTACAACCATTAACACAAATAGGCCGCTCTCTCTCACACATACGCATCATTCACTGAAATACAACGGCGACTGAATAATTCTCATAACTGGCGGCATCTTCTACCAACGCATATAAATGGAAGCCTAATCAACTAAATAAGTTACACCGGGGCAGTTTGAGCTACTTTACGACACATTATCCAACTTCTAACCAACCGAATACTTCAGGAATTATTATAACAAAGACCGAACACTTTTGGAGACAACCTAACTTGAAAACCAAACTTATTGACCTGGAGACAAACTAACTGACTTGGAGATCCAACCGAGGCTGCTGCATGTCTTACCTTCTGTAAACGACTACATGTTTGCTGCGCGCCGTTCCGTATAGAATGAAGAACGACGGTAGCGTGCAGGCTAACTATGTACCAAACCTAAAAGCGCTGAATCAACGGCGTCACCACGTGACCATAGCGTGATACACGTCCGCTCTAGCTACAAGCAGCCGCTTCTGAGCGAGTTGTAACTTGCACGTACAATGACAAAATTTACGTACCAATTCTCAAATAAAATCAAATCCTGTTTATTACCTTGGTTCCCTTACAATACCATGACCGATTTCCTCTCAATTCCTTACGTCCATTCCTTCCGCATCTTTAATGACCTCGTCATTGACAAATCGCCAAATCCATCTCTCCGTCCGCCAATCCAGAAAAAAAGTAAATGCCGAGCAACTTTATAAACCTTGCTTTTTTTTTTAAAACTGCTTTACGTCTCTTTTTAACATCGAGGTCTTTAGAAACGGGAAAGGATGGGGGACAAGGATGGGGGCAAGGAATGGGAAGGAATTCGGCCATGGCCTTTTGAAGGAAGCATCCCTGCATTTGTCTGGAGTGATTTGGATATATACCTTGCTGTCTTAGATTACATCATAGAGCAAAATCAGGAATTCAGACTAAATTATACAGTTAAATCGAAATAGAAACGTTGTTATTGGTTGCATGACAGACAATACAGTACAAAAATTTCCAGAAGTGCCCTGATCCTGCAATTGCTGCCTTGGAAGGTTCTTCTGTCTGTGGAATAGCCTTATTTTTGGCGGTTTGTCCTCTGTACGATTCCTGCGGTGTATGAAGACACTTGCTCAGCAGGTTTTGCGGGTGGTGTAGGCTTCCTCAGGTTGTCGTCGCTGCATTATTTTGGTCTGTTTTGCGGCAACGGTGGTATAACTTTCTTCACCTGCACATCAATGATATCTCCTCGGCGGCAACAGCGTCCTTGCACTGCTACGCATTTAATTACGAAACGAGCGCGCCTGAATATTGAGCGAGCGGAGTGTCGCCTCGCTTGATTTACGCTGCACGCAGACCAGCCTACTGTGCATCAGTCCAGAGACCGACTTCACCCGTAATTGCTGTCACGACAGCCGGCGTATAAGCTTAGTTCGCGAAGCTGTTGGGGCGTTCATTTAGACTGATTTGAATGATGATCCTGTTCCGACTGCGAAAAATTATGTACACTGAAATTCTGCGGGCTCTGGAATGTCAACAATGCTTCTAAGAACAATTAGTGAACATGCTATTCTGCTTTGTCCCCAGAAAGACTAATCCTAGGGGGAAGCTGCTCTAGGTAGGCCGTACTGGACAGTTATCAAGATACTTACTGGTCACGGAAACGGTATCTAAGGGCAATATTTATATCTCTCACAGGCTTATGATTGTGTGGTAATTAACATCCTGATGCAAAAACTCTCCAGCTCTGAAATTCCACATCATTCACTCATATCGGAAAGGGTCATATATTAATACACCTCAACTTAATGCGAACTGATAGGCCCTCATTGTATCTACGGTGGGATCCCACATTAGGCCCCCTCCCATACCTAATACACTCACGACTTGGAGAATATCTTTTTCCCCTCCGATTTTCGGATGATATCGTAATATACATTAGGAAGTCAACATTAGAACGAAGCGATATAGGGTTCAAAACGTGGGCCTTCCATTACGGATTAGACAAACCCAACAATAAATCATCAGCGGTGACATTTTCAATACGCAAAATCCCCGAAGAACCCACGATTTCACGGGATGAGATTTCCGGAATGAATTGCTAACTTTGTTGTTACACATTGTGCTGTACCATGTTTATAACCTCATTGTCAAATAGCATTTTAATTATTTTTGCATTTCTGTAGAATGGTGTTAAAATTTGGTGCTATTGTTAAAGACTAATTAGACAGTCAAAAAAACGAGAAATAGGCGAATATGTAAGTCGAAGTTATTTTGCCATCTGAAGGGACGTTACTGTCGGATCTGTGCGTTGGTTAAATTATTATAGTATGATTACAGGAAGTGAATCAAGATACAGATGGTACTAGTTGCTTCAAGATATCGATTTCATCAGAAATACGGGTGAGTTGGAAGATGACATCAAGCCAATCGCAATATTGGTGATGGAATCTAATTAAGCTAAATCTTTTTAGACAATAGCAAAAAAAAAAAAAAATCCTTTAAATTAAAATTAGTTACTCATTGTTACCACCTTTCTAATTTTGGAAATTTCTAAACAACTCTCAAAATTATTCTATTCCATTTAAATCTTTATGTATGTAGACACACCTTCAATAAAACTAAACATATTTTATTTCACATATTCTAATATTGTGTGTTCCTCCAACGTTTTCCCCTTCATTCTGTGATGTATTTACAGCAAATTATGCCTTCTATAAATGCGACTGCAAAAAGTGTTCTTTTTGTGATAATTCCTTTATTGTCGCCTCTCTTTAGCTTTTATTTTTATATCGGGTGTATTTCGTGCTATATGTGCACGCTTGAAGTTTAAGCATCCTTCTATACCAACAAATTAGAAATATTTGTATCTTCTTTCTCCTAGTATTCATTGACCAGTGATCGCTTAGATAAGTACTTCGCCCTGTACAAACTGCTTTAGGAAATTCTGAAACCCAATTATGTGGTTTTTAACATAATTATTTTCTTCAAGAAATACTATAATATCTAGATTATTACTTTTAATCAGTTTTAACTGCTTTACACCATTGAATCAGTTCTTTTCGTTATCGGTCACAATTTCTTTGAGGAAGAGGAGACAGGAATGGAACCCCCCCCCTCGTTTTATTTATGACTCTTAATGGAAATAGTTAAACTTAACTGCACTACTTCACATTAGGAATTTGTATGGAAAGTAGTTTTGAGGCCGAAACAGTTTCCCATTCTAAAATTTTCTTACATCTCTTAGGAAACTGGTTAAAAACCATTATCTGTATGTCTAGTAGTTGAGATCACAATCTAGATTACTCTTTCCTCAATGCTCTCAAACAAACTGGAGATCAGCAACAATTAATTACTTCGATAGCCGCAAAAATAGTCTTTTATTGCTTATAGTTTCATCATTTCATCCAGAAAATACCACATTGTTTCACATACGTATTTTTCGTAAAATTATGACTAGATTAATTTTTTATTTATTATACCCTTTTTCTGTTAAATAATGGCTAATTTAGAACCGAATCACAGCCTTAATTTTCCATTCATTCAATTCAGCGCCATTTTTTAGCTTGAGTTGTTTATGGCTGGTAGTTAACCTTGAAGAATCGCCAAACGTAAAAAGAAGTTCTCGACAGAACCAGACGTCGACAGAAAGAATCCCAGAGAGCAATGTATTGCACCAAGGTTCCAGATGGAAAACGTCTGTCCCAAGATTATCAGTATAATGTCAGCAATGCGATTTGATTGCCTCGGGGAAGAATAATAAAAACTGTTCTCTCCAAAAGCAGATATCATCATCGCATACCTTGCCTGTGCTACAACTCTTCTCCTTTCCTTATTGTTTTCCATCAGTTTGCTCATAGCGATGTATCTATTTTGCAGTTGAAGGGCACCCAATGTTCGATGTCTTCTTATTAGCTTCCAGTTTGTTGCTATGTTTTCCGACCCATCTCAATGGCTTATCAGACGTCCTACACAATTATTCCTGATATTTCTGACAGCGAATAAAACAGCTTCTGCTCTCACCAAGTTTGATCAGTGGTTTCTATTTTGCTCTTTCCAAGGAAAGGGAAGGAATTCGGCCATGGCCTTTTGAAGGAAGCATCCCGGCATTCAACTCGAGTGATTTGGGGAAACCATGGAAAACCCAAATCTAGATGCCCGGACGGGGATCGAACCGCCGTCCTCCCGAATGTGAGGCCAGAACGCTAACCATTACACCACCACGCTCGGCGTGTCTGTTTGTAGTCAATTATCACCAAAATAATCAATATAACGTTTTAGTACTTCATGCGATGGATGATCCGAAGATCGAATGTATATATCGATTTCGTTGTTCTAAAGTATGCGAACTTTGTTAGACTATTGAATCTACAAAATCTGACTTAACTGGACAAACACCTCGGACAAGTTGCTCTATGCCAATTAATTCCTCTGTAGCATAGTCTTCTACATCACTGTGCAAAGCCCCCATTGCATATTGGATTCTCTCTGCTTTGTTGGATAGCTTGGTCAGGTATACTTGATAGACAAAAGTCCAGATTTCCAGTTCCTTGGGAGGTGTCCACAAGGATGTTTGTGCAATGTCGATGGCTGTTAATATGTCGACATCACGGAGATGCTGTATTTTGTATGAAGAATATTATGAAAGATCTTTAGGCTCAGCTGGCATTAGGGCCGGCGCTAGGATTTTGGGGCTCGGCGTAAGCGTTCTTAGCAGTCACGTAACCAGTTGGAGGACCTCAGACTAAATGGGTGTGATGATATTAACCAATAAAAAATAGATTACATTTTACTTGGATAAAGGACGTTTGTTGTGCTGAAGAGATGCTGTGCTAGTGAGCGGAACTTGAAGTCAGCTGTGTAGGTTATGCTAGAAAGCGGAGTTAGAAGGCTGATTGAACTGAGGCGATGCTTGTGAACCAAATGAGAGTTGACACCGCTTATGAGCTGTAAGGCTCTCGACTTTCTACTGAGTCGTTGTACTGTATACCACTTTTATGCACACATTAAAACAATTCACGACGTATAAAACTGTAATAATTTCGTCGTCATGCAACGATGAATTGAGACTGTATAAACATCTTAGTGGTCAAGTTGGTCTCACGGCCTTATTCAGATTGCCGTAATAATAAGTCACATCTTACAACAATACCAGCGTCGTCTACCGAAAAATATCCGGGTTAGTTGCAGAAGAACATGGCGCGTCTGACTGAGGAATTAGCAATGGACTTGGCTAGTCTTTGTCAGGATGACATGTTATCGAGTGAATATGAGGTTCATTTGCAACTGGGTAGATTGAAAGCATCCAACTTGAAATTTAGAAAGGAAATAGCGTACGGTTTTCTGTACTGCATTCAAATAACTTCAAATATTGTTTCCGTATGGGTTAAGTCCTTGAGGGACCAATGTTCTAGGAAACCGCGGCAGACTTTGATTCAGTACCGCTGCTGCTTTCGGGTTACAATTTCAAACCGTACAAGTCACATGTGTTTATACGACGGCATACGCAAGTGGCAGCATTAGAGTTTCTGGCTCAAAATGTTCGGAGCAATGCCTTATTCTAGAACACTTCTAACATGATCTGCACCAGGCTGTCACCCCACTTGCTTCGTAGACTGGTGGTAAACATAATCGAAGAGTCATATTCTCGTAATGAAATAACCTTGTATACATACTGACTATTCTATTCGCACCGACTAATTATGGTGTTGATTATTACCTGAATTCACAAAATATATATATATATATATATATATATATATATATATTCTTTTTTTTTCTTTTTAAATGTCATTGAAAAGAATCAACAGCAATGTTCGGGAGTGTACAAGTGTTATACTAGAAACTAATGGGAAGATTTACTTCAAGAAGTAAAATACATTAATGCAATACTAAATGCTGAATTGAACAGGTACATACTTTACTTCTTGTATGGAATAAGAATTATAAGTAAGAGCGAACATTCTGATCAACAGTAATATTAGCATAATAAAATTTAATTTTTTAATTTTTTAAAACACAACATAATTAAAAACCTACTAATTAACTAGTACTTAGTCAGTTTGTCTCCATTTTACTCCCAGTAAAGGAAGCAATACCCAGCTCGTTGTCCAAGGTCACTGAAACACTATGGTGGTGTCTGTCACTCTACACACGTTTAGCTGGTTCGAATCCAGGTGATGGAAGCAATTCTCATAACTCGGGGTTTTACCAGATGGGTACGTAGCAGAAATTTTGTGCCCGATTCACAACCATCAAAGTCGGGAGTTAGGTTCCAAATCTCTCCCCAGTGCGTATGGCCTGAGAGCATACAGCATTGTAGATGGTAATTCGTTCATCAGATGATGATGTGCGTTGCCCCCATTGGTTTGAAACGACTAACGCCGAGTTTTATACACCTACTTTGATGATTCCTATTCACAAGGTGCTAAACTCAAGACGCACGCATCATCACAGTCATGCACACATACAGTAAGATTTACGGATATTTTCATACCCTGGAAGTTGATGTGTAGGAACAATCCTGCCTATGTGGCACCACTTACCCTCGGATCCAAGCATAGCACTAATTTTAGCAATTTTGAAAACAAACATCCAGATCTCTAACCGACATAATATAACTTCAGACAAGTGAAATTATTTACATATTTTTATATGGCATAAATGAGAAATCGGACTCACGAATCGCATGTAGTATTATATATGTGGAATAAATTGTTTTAATGTATAGTGGTTTCTCACGGCGCCATGCAGCCGCAGGCTAGCCCTCGTCACCTCCCCACCATGTTGCCCAGAGACATTTCAGCTACCCGGGCGTTTGATGTTTACCGACTGGGTGACGGATAGAGGATCGCCATCCCACCAGCAGAGTTGGCTCCCTTCCCACGACCCGCTGGACCGGCAAATGTACGGGAATCCACCTTTAATGAGTTCAGTGATGCAAGCTATATGCTATGATTCAGAATTAGTCTAATGCCGTTAATAGAACTTGGAAACATTTCTGGGAGATTTCATCATTCATCGTGTTCTGGCAGCCGTGAAGACAAAGTGCTGTAGTTCATCCCTCGATGAGGATCAGATTACACCAGTTCATATCGTCAGCCAGTAATTACGTTGCTCGTGCGAGTAAGTTATTGTGAGCGTACGTGCAATAGCACTGCGCTCTATAAATTCGTGACTCAGAACGCGCAGTCGTTCACAAAACGATCTTCACGACTCGTAAACATGATTATGCAATGCTGCTGCGGTCAGTGCATCAAGTAGAAGAACTCAATTAAATGAAATGGGCGTAGTACGGGGTATTGTTTCTCTGTTTGACACTGGATGATTCGCTCCCGTATTTAACTGTACTCCGTACCCTTTAACCTCTCTTTTTAAGCCGTGTTCCGCTATTGATTACAGAGGTACGATAAACAAAAAATTCTGGTATCTTATAACTGTTTCCTAATAACTATAATTACGTAATTGTCAATGATTACTGATCTGGCAGTCATCCCTATGTTTCAATGAATCGTAAAACCACTCACCCATTAATTTTTTAATTATCCATGGTTACCAAATTAATTAGTAGTCTTTTTCCAATAAGGTCCACAATGTTTTTGAAAGAAATACGGATTCCTTATGGAATCGTTCATTTGCGTGTCTGTCACACAGAGCGAGGTGATGAGCTGTATTGCTCAGGCCTAGCATTCAGAAGGACGCGGATCGAAATCATCGTTTGGCAATCCATGATTTCCCGACATCACTCCAGGCGAATGCCGAGATGGTTCCTTTAAAAGACTATTACCGAATTCCTTCCCGTTCCTTGCCACAGTCCTTCACAGTCTCTCATGATGTCGAAGAAGCGTTAAGCCATAAAAAACCGTCTGTCACAATTTCGTAACTTCTGAAGACTTTAACTTACAAATTTGTAACTGTGCCATATTTTAGTTCCTACTACGATAACATAAAAAATGGATATATCAATGGGATTAATAAATTGATTATAAGGTTTAGGTGAGGACTGATTTTTTTTTTTTAATAGGTAGCCACCGACTCTCATCGAATCATTAAAAACTAATTCCCTCTTTTAATAGCAAAACTACTGATCATTAAAATCTTTCGTAGTTTAAATATGATATGCAGCCTTTTAGAAGGTAATAGGAAATCTATAGCGACTTTTTTCGAGTTAATGGTTTTACAAAATAACTAAATGAGTAATTTTAAGGAATTTGATTCTTCAGAAATTAATCTTTTGCAACAGAAACTTGTATATTATCGGACAGAGAATTCCACCAATCCTATTATATACAGGTATATCGTGAAAATATCTTTTTAACAACATTAATTTTTTAAAATAGTTCACAGAATACTAATTGAGATATCTTTTATATTTGATTTACACATATCATCTAGAATATAATGTTAAGTTTTTCAGTACGTCACTGGAATCGAGTTGAAGAAGAATAATGGCTTACATCACCAAAGCATTACTGAGACATATAAAATATGTTAGTTTTATAAAATCGTCGAAATGGAAGTCTTTACCACTGGCAGAGGACTGGGGTAGGAATTTGGTCATTGCCATTTGAAGGAACCATCCGGCACGGAAAACCGAAATCTGGATTGCCGGACGAGAATTCGAACCTGTGTTCCCACGAATGCCAGACGGAAATGTTAATTTGTCACCCAACAATTTCGTTCGCAGAAAATTGTTTGCTTTCCTATTAGTAACATATTTTATACAAATCACAGAGCAAAAGACGATGACAAAAGCGTCAGAAAATTCACTGTAATTTCACATGTACAAAAACGAAAATTTTCATTGCTGCTTGAAGAACAATGAAGTAAGAAGAATAGGTTACTACTGCTCTGATAACTAACTATAAGCCCTAGTTTCAAGATTTAGATTTAACAAGTCGTTAGTTAATTCGAGTTCTGGTATCGGAAGGAATTTACTCCATGCGGAGATATGGTGACACACAGTTCCTGACCACCAGATTTTCTTGTCAAAGTCTGGGTTATATCACAAACTTTTCCGACGTGTTTGGAGTGAGGGTATGTCATACTACTAATGGTGATTTTTACGATGGTTGGAAACGTTACGCCTTACATCTCATTTGGCGTTTATCGGCGTAAAAACCGTTAATTGCTAGCACTGGATTTCATCTCCATCTTTAATTCGTAGTCATTCGTTACGCATTTAATTCGTCCTCATTCGGAACACATACGAGTATTCTGCTCTTTATACTCGTCCATACGCACAGACACAGGAAAGAAACCATGTGGCCATCTTTTCTGTCGTTTGTCTGGTATACCTCGTAGGAGATATCTAATATCTATTTTCGGTTAACGCTCAGTATTTCAGTTTAGCTTATTTATTAATTTCACTGATGTCCCAGTAGTGTACAGTGCGGTCGAGGCCGGTTTCATATTCTGGTGGGACCATGAATTTTTAAAAGTTATGTTTAATCAAATGAGCTACGCCTGGACCTTCCGTGGTTCGGATTCGACGTTAAATTGTGGGTCCAGCAACGACAGAGACCGAAAGCACGGAAAACCGAAACTCCATCACCAGGGCCCAAGACTACACGACTATTTACTGATGTCCCAGGTTTCGAGAAGAACAGCAAGTGATTGAGCTACAGAAGCGTTTTAGAAACTCTATATAATCAATACTTCCAATTTCTGGTCGAATTCGTGACGTAAAAAAAGAAGTGTAATATTCGGAACAGCTTTATCGTAACCACTAAGCTCGAATATTAAAATAATAATTAGCAACATTAATTATTTCTTGGATGCCCGACCAACATTGACGGGATTTGGCGGTGCTCGGGTCAAAGTCTCAGACGCAAAACGGACTATATTTTTCTGGCCTCGTAAACAGGTCTTGCTTTCGTGACTCCGGTTACGCAATTACAATCTCCATGAATATCAAAAGGTTCTTTATGTTAATTACACTGGCCCAGGGCTCTCGAAAAACGCTTAATTATCGCTGATACGTCTGACGACGGTGCACGCCAAGTTGGTTATCTATATATATCGGAACTTAAGTCTTACACGTCCTGAGATTACCTGGAATAGAATCATTTTTGTTTTTTGTTTTACCGAACAGAATTTATCAGCGGTACGATATTTTATTGCACCCCGTTATACTCTTTTCTCTTTCGTTTTCTACGAGTAGAAATCAACGCACTAGGCTCCACATTGTTTCTATTAGTCTCCCAAATAAATGCTATTCCAAGCTTAGGAAACTGATCTGAAAAATTCTGGACAGCAGCAGTTGATGAAACTATGGTCCGCAAAACGGATTATTCGATGACTCAACACCATTCTACAAAGAACAATAATTATACAGTGTACGCAATAACTTAAGTTAGAAGTTAATAATGTTCAAGAACCAGCCAGATTGTTTACTCCAGGGTTAAACGGAAAGGCGGAGTAATCATAAATAAATTACTGAAATTGCAACTAATTTAAGCCTCAAATGTACCAAGATTACTAGTTAGATTCATTTTTGTCTCCTTAAATACATGACAGCGAAAAGTATTCATTTTAACTCATCTTAGGCAATTTGTGCGTTACGATAAATAGCTGTAGATTTTCCTCGACGTCGGGATTTTGAGAAGATGGATAAGAATGTGATCTAGCAATGGGAAGGAATTCATCGCCCTTTCATCTGCAGTAATTTCGGTTACGAGTGGCATAACAATTTTGTTTATTAAAATAAAATATTGATTAATTAAAATCTCTATACAAATAACCTATGGATCAGTCTGACTGATCATCGTATTTTTCTTTTTTCATCTTTTTTTCTTTTATCGCATTTTATATCCGACCGACTGCATAGTCGACTCAAACCCTTATAATGAAGACGGTTCCGGTTTATAGCAGACTACAAACTTTAGGCCGTCTGGTATAACAAACAGATTATTTTTTCCGGAGGTCTTGTGATCAGAAAATATCAAACATTGAACTGTTCATCATTTCCTTGTGACACATTATTACCATATCTTAATACACAGAAAAGTCTCAGTACTTCACAAGTAATTATTTTTCCTCTTGGGGAGCTAGTTTCATGGTTGCTTTTAGGTTTCATTCCACCCATTAAAGCCTGGAAGGCGGGGTACTGGTAAGTTTCAGCGATTCTTTTCAGCCTATTTAACATCTAAAGGGGAGAAAACAGGGTTGGAAGTAGTTTGTAGCTTTTAAAAGGAACCGTCCCAGGCGAATGGAAAATCCGCAACCAGGATGGACGGACCCCGAACTGGATTGGATACCCCTACCCCCGATTAATAATACAAAGGCAACTATGATTTATCTTTCCCTTGGTGACATCCTCCCGATCAACAGTTCAAACACACATATGATATAATGTTACCTTAAAACTTAACTTAGTCCACAACCCGAAGGTTGGTTGGATCCTCCCGAAGGAGGCGTACTAAGCCATTGTGTCAGAGGTAGGACGGCCAGTTCCTTTCCTCTGGGACCTACAGTTTAACGTGGAATCCGAACCACCTTAAACACATTAAATCTACACTCTCAAAAAGTAAATAATATATGTCTTAAATTTCGACAGCGAGAAGAAATCAGACGTTCGCAAAAGATAGCTGAAAAATGTCAGAAACCTTTTCTATTGCTGGTCTGCTCTTTGCGTTAAGGTGTTGATAATATCGAACTGGCGCAGACATACTGAAATATAACACAGTGAAATCGTGAAAATCTTCCGTTTGAACTAAAATTGATGCAAAAATTAGAGTAAAAACATAAAATAAAGATAAGATCAATTTTTTTACAGACACAAAGCAATCATTACACAGCTGAGGTGGCATCTTGCTGTACTACGCAATACTACTGACTCTAAAGTATATCAGTTAAGCACTCATCTAGTACACGGAACATGGTGATGGATAATATGAGAAGAAAGCCATATTAAGGGATTCGGTAGCTGTAAATTTTCGTTCTCCAGAGACAAAGAGATAAGACGGACATAAAATACGATATGAATAAATCTTTACCGAGAAAGTCAAAATACGATCACCATTTTTTTTAAGGCTATTACCTTCAATGTCATCTTCGACGGACGGTTTCCTCTAGGTGTCTAGATATACAAGACGAAAGTAAGTCCGTCATTTCGATGTTGCTATCACCTGTTGAATACCGGTTAGGATTTTTTTTTTTTTTAATATAAAAATGGCATTCGGCCATGTTAGCCATTCAGCCAGCTCAATGTGTTTTTTCGTTTTACAATGTATAGATTTCATCCAAGTGTGATTGTTTTCTCTCTTTTGTAAGGACGACACAAGACGAACACAATACTTAATTAAAACCACCCATGCCCTCGGCCGGACTCGAACCGGCGACCCCTGCAACGCGAAGCAGGCACGCTACCCCTACGCTGCCGGGGTCGGCGGTTAGGCATTAAATGAAAAGTTGTACTTGAATCATCTAGATGGCACATTATCTTAAGTACTGTGTAAACATTGGCTTTCCCGGAGGGGAGGAAAGTCGCAGCATTCTGTAAACATCACCATATAGCTTCGTGTCAATCCCTTGGGTTTTTGGTTGTACTCTCTTCACATGTAGCGAAACATTTGGGCAATTTCTCAAGCTAGCTATATAATTTGCTGCGACTGGCATGCCAATTATCTTGATCGTAAGTTGAATCTGCACGCTATGGATAACGAAATTTGATCATCTTCCCAGTTTCCACCTTGGGGCTCATACTGTGGGACATGGGGTGATCCAGCAACATCAGGCCTGTACTGTAATAAACTTTCACTTTTGTTCTGTTGAGAGGTGCGACAGTAGCCAGGATGATATGGCTGTAGAATGTTTTGTGTAACAATTTACTATTTCTCCAAGTCTACTGTAATTGAAAGGGTAGAGTAGCTATTCCACTATACAAAATTTATGATAATATCTGTAAAAGTAATTAAAAAAAAAAAGACAGAGAGAGAGTGCGTGTGAAAAAAAGGAGGACTCGACGTGAGCTATATTAGACACTTTATAGATATATTGGACTGGAATTAGAACATAAAATCGAAGGAGCATGGACGCAGTAGGGTATTTAATAATTTAGTGTCTCAGGGATTGAATCAAAAATAAACGCAGTAAAATGAGCAAAAAATTAATTTTGACATGAAAATACTTGTTTACGACAGATTCGTGATTAAATATTTCTCGATTTTGATTAGCGTAATATCCTGCCCGATTCATATACATGAGTGTCCCAAGGTCATTTCAGTTCTACCAGGCATTTAAACCTCCTTTCCTGGAACTTAACGTCCTGTTGATAGCATAAAGATCATTACAGACGATCTAAGACAAGGAAGTGATTGTTGCCATCAATGTGCAAGCCGTTTAAGCCGTGTGATGATATGTAATGCGCTATTCTGCTTGTGTGGTCATACTGGTCTGATGATAGGGTTTAATACTGGCTGTGCAATTCGCCGCTATAGTAGCCGCCTAGCCTAAGGGGACGTACATTAATTACGTCAAGTAAAATGGAAAAAAGCGGAGGGGATTTCGGCGAAATCTTACTAAGGGGACGGGATCGACAGAAATGTCACATCATTTTTTAATTCCTTGAAGAATAGTAGAACAAAAAAAATTACAAACGACATCGATTGCAACGTTGAAAACAGTAGAGGTAAAAAAGGTCTTCAAAGATTACTAGGTTGTCAGCATGGAGGGGTGGGGGGAGAAAGTTGGATCCCTCAACATCTCATCTACCCACACTTCACCAAAAAAGGGGAGGCAGATTTTCGAACAAAAAAAAACAAACCTGACGTAATTAATGGACGTCCTATAACCCGGTAGTCCTATCGGGTACGGGTAATCTACAATTTAATGTGGAATCCAAACCACAAATTCTCTCTCGTGTAATTTACATTACACAGCAAGCTGTGCCAGAGGTGAAGTTCTCGTTAAGGGCCTATGAAAATCTCCGCGAGACAGGGATTCGAGCCCGGGACTTTTCTATCTCCAGTCAGACGCCTTAACCACTGAAACACCAGACCGCTCATTCTGCTTGTGGAAGGTGCACATCATAAACGAATGTTTGGTTCCATTGCAACATTTGTCTATGCCCGGGATCGCCAAACTTAGTGATAGGTGTATCCAAGAACACTGAAATTGCTAAGTAGTCCGGATGTATTTGTAATTGATAAATGATTTTAATTGCTTTTTAGTTGATGCTAACCAATTATGATAAACATTTTCAGAAATTTTATACTAACCTTAATTAAAAGCCTGTTAATAGGGGTGTGTACTCCCAGTTATATTCTTAAGCTGCATTCCCACGACGTCTTGTAACGAAGGCGGGACGGGACGGGACCTCATTAGCCGAAGTGTAAGGGCGAGCGCGCGCTGCAGGTTACCCCTCGCTTTCCTCGCCGCCACCTCCCCACCACGTTGCCTAGTGTTATTTGGCACAAAGCACTATACAGCAACAGAAGGGGTGCGAACCGCTGCTGCTAACCGATGGCAAGAGCGCTCCACTACGCACGGCTGTGATGTTTACCGACACAGAGTGGGTAGCTGCGTCTCGTCCCCGCTAGCAGAGGCGGCCCTGTTTCCATGGCGTGCTGTTGAGTATTCGTCCAGTCCCATCCCGTCCTTTCTTCGTTACAAGACGTAGTGTGAACTTGGATTTAAAGTTGTCTTTGGACCGCATAAAGAGCCGGATCTAATCTCCATGTGTTAGTACGGAGATCTCTAAACTTCACTTCCATATGCCAACACACCATTATTATAATGACAGGTACTCAAGTCACTGAATAAAGACCTACACCAAGATAAAATTTACTTACAGAAGAGTATTTTATATGATTTGCTTATGGCTTTACACCTTGTCAACGTCGACGTCGAAGTCATTAGAGGTGGGAAGGATAGGTACATGGAACGGGAAGGAATTTGGCCATGACCTATTGAAGGAAGCATTTTCATGGAGTGATTTGGGGAAACCATGGAAAACGCAAATCTGGATGCCCGGACCGGGATTCGAACCCGCGTTTTCCCGAATGTGAGACCAGTGCATTATAGCTCATCCACCACGCTCGATCTATCGGGTTATTTAATGGTCAATCCCCTGCCGAAATCGATAAATATTACTACATAGGAGCATGTTTCATGTAGATAAAACGGAAACTGAAATTGAACACGGCATTAATACTTATTTCCTGTAGGTTACAGTCTATCGTCGGCCCTCCTCAGTGAGGTAGTCGATACCAACTCAGGTCGATTGGAGTGGAGGCAGTTTCATTCCGGGAACGTTGGGCCGGTCGGAGGATTTACATTAAAGCGCCCCTCGGCCCCCGTTGTGCAGCACAAACAACTCGTACGCCTCGGAGGGCGAAAGAAGATCCGACGCCCTCCTCGGTGGAATCGATAACAACGTGAGGAATCCAGTGCAGCGGCAAACAGCGCCTTCAATGGCCGTCGTGGGCGCGGTAACGGTGTTTGCTCTGCTGGGCCTGAGCAAAGAAACTAGGCCCACTTCCCCCAGGAGACCAGCCGCTTCCCATTGACGAGAGAACTACCTGCGAGCCGTCACTCGCCTTCAGCCCACCCGTCCGAACAAACTGTTAAGACCTTCCCCCACACAAATTGAAAACTCTGAGTAGAGCTCCGAAACCATGCTTTAAATACAACAATTAAGGTGCAGTTTTCCCACCATGTTTAGTACGTTATGATCTTTCTGTGGGTGCTTGCCACAATAATAAATGCTGTATACTAATCAGACGCTAAGCTTGGTCATTGTCTAATCATGTTCGTGATGCTGTGACGTCATCAATCAACCTTCCTTGCTGACTGAGATATTATTACAAAGTAGAGGTTATAAACCTTTTTTTAATAACAGTACTATTTAGTTAAACATACATGAAAAAATGAATTGCTAAACCCATTGACAGTAAAGTAGATAATTAATTTAAATCGACATACAAATTTTTAGTTGCTTTTTGTTTATTTATATTACTTCGATGTACTGTATATGTTTTCTTATACTCCCTCTCTCCAGAATACTGTTGTTACAGTAAGCTAAGAAAAATAAGCATAACATTATTTTCAAGATTATGAGCGTTGCTTTGTAACAATTGTATTTAGTTAGCGAAGAAACGAATTGCCAAAATACTGCGTCTTTTTTTGCGGGCTTATAAGGTATTTATGTACGATGTAGATGTTTTTTATCCATGATTATAATCGAACTTAGTACATAATGATATCTCCTGTAAGTGCTTGTCAGAATAATAACGAATCTGTAATAATCAAGCTATAAGCTTGGTCATTGTGGTAGCCATGTCTGGTACGCCGTGAGGTCATGCATTTAGCCTTCTTTGCTGGGTTAAGAACGCCCAGAGGTATTACTAAGTAATAGGAAGCTCTGAACTTTTTTAATAACAGTAGGCCTACTATTTAGTTAAAACACACGAGAAAAAATGAGTCACCAAAACATTGACAGAAAATAAGATATTTAATTTAAATCAACACATTAATTACTAGTTTCTTTTTGTTTATTTATATTCGTCCGATGTTGACACATACTGTTGTTACAGTTAGCTTAGAAACAACTACATTACAGTATTTTTTAGGTTATGGACATTGTGTAATAACAATTGTATTTAGCTAGC
The DNA here is from genome assembly GCA_031002005.1 of Vandiemenella viatica. Taxonomy (NCBI): domain Eukaryota; kingdom Metazoa; phylum Arthropoda; class Insecta; order Orthoptera; family Morabidae; genus Vandiemenella; species Vandiemenella viatica. The sequence continues at coordinate 85,134,431 of JARYHS010009186.1, forward strand.
GAAGAAATGAATTGCCAAAATAATGCGTCGTTCTTGGCGGTCTTACAAAATATTTATATTGGATGTAGATATTTTCTCTATATTCCATGTCACTGTTACAGTTAACTTGAAGAAATGAATTCCCAAAGCACTGAAATAAAAGTATGTATGGCGTTTATAATAACATATGAATTATGAATTGCTGATGAAATTGTAACAGCCGCATGTAAATAGATCCAATGGGTCAAATTCAGTTAGCGATACAGTGGATGGATTCATGCATATGTAATGGCAACTATGATTTTCGTATGGCAATATGGAGGTTGAGATTTGGTTAGACTGCAGCCAGGACCAGAATGAAAGCTGACACACTTTACTACAGCATAATTTACGATGAATTTAGTTCTATAAACAATTTAAGCTATAACTTCATGCGGATGGAAGTAGTTCCATAGCTGTAGTGCTGAATGTGGTTTGCACCTGGATAAAACTAAAATTACGTGGATGAACATAAGGTTTTGGCATTCCTAATTTATTTTAAGGTCATTGGTTTCATACTTCTGTGGACACCAATTAAGTTTCTTTTATTTGGGACAGGGAACGGGAAGGAATTCGGCCATGGCCTTTTTGAACGAAGCATACCGGCATTCGCCTGGAGTGATTTGGGGAAACCATGGGAAACCCAAATCTGGATGCCCGAACGGGCATTCGATCCGGCGTCCTCCCGAATGCGAGGCCAGAGCGTTAACCTTTCACCCACCACGCTCGATATAATTAAGCTGACGTTCCAACTGTATCGCTATGTAAACTACAGCCGAGATATGTACAACATTACAAACTCAATGTTATCAACATTATGTAATAACAATTCTACTTGGTTATCAACAGCAAAGAAAATGAATTGCCACAATGCTGCGTTCACCCGTTATTTTCGAAGAATTTACAGGATAGTTATTTTTTTAATAAACGCCAGTGTCACTGTTAGTTTTTTTTTGATCTTGTTATGATTCTCGTCGAAGTATCTTCTGAGATCAAATGAAAACAGATTACATAAAACACTGGCTCGAAACGGATTTAATACCTACGATATAGGGCCGCCATGAACATTAAATCGGAAAATGTTTGTGAAAAATCAGTAAAAGTCAAGTGTCGGTCCTACGGAATTCTGTATCCAACGTTACCAAGGAGACAATGGCATCAAAGTTGTGTTGTTCCAAGAAAAGCAATACTAAAATTCAATCATTGAAGCTTTTTTAAATATCTCCCTTGCGTGGATGTTATGAAATTAGCAAGGGAGAGTCAAACCCCATGTAACTACGCAGATATTTTAAGTCATTCGCAGCCTTGTGTATGAGTGGAGCGCGCTACACGATGCAGTCACAGTACGTTTGTTACCAACGGAAGGCGGGCTACACTCGGTGAAGACGGCAGGGCCAACTTCCGGAACTTTGTGTTTCCACGACTCCATCCGGCTGAACGCCCGTGAAGACTGAATTCCATTCCAAACCTACATTTGTCCGGCAGATACAAATGAAAAACCTAAAGTGTTATCCCGAAGCGTAATTGAACCTTTAATCCCAATAAAACATCAGCCTTCAGTCCTCATCTTTTGCGTCACTAGGATTGATTAATGTGTAACGCATTTTTATTTCTGTAAAATGTTCGATTCTCCACATTCAAGTCACAATTCGTATTATAAACACACAAAATTCCTCTGACCCTTCAATAGTCCGTAACCTCGACGTTGCTGATTGAGATTATTACCAATTTCGCATCAGTGAAATTACCTCTGGAAGGGATCCATTCGAGTATCGGAGTAACAGATGCCCATTCTTCACAGAGCCTTGTGGGTGTGTGGTAACGCCCTGGCCTCGCATTCGGAAGGACGCAGGTTCGGATCTCCATCCGGTCATCCAGATTTCGGTGTTCCATGGTTCCTCAAAACCACTACCTTCATAATGCCATATCCGAATACCTTCCTGCTCCTTATCACAATCTTTCTTCGCCTCTCATGACCGTAAGGCTATAAGGAAAAAACTGTTCTTACGCCATACCGAAAAACGTACTCTTCATACTGCAACAGAATTCGTGTGGGGGAGAAATTAACGTTGCAGGCACAGTATTATGAATGGGAAAGTGATGACCGAGTAATGTGGGTGAGCAGTAACGCTCTGATCTCGCATTTAGGAATACGTGGGTTCGAATCCACGTCCGTCCAATTGCTTCAGACAAATTATGGGAGGGTTCATTCGAAAGGCCATAGCCGAATTCCTTACAGTTCCTTGGTCCACCTTTAATTAACTAGACACCAACAAGGCGATAAGCCAAAAAAAAAAAGAGAATTTGGTTTGTGCATTAATATATACAGGTGAGCAGTCGTACTGTTCTTTGGATAAGTGTAACACTTCTCGCATGGAGTGTATACGTTACAACATTTTCAATTCGGTATCGCTTTATCATTGTCTATTATTAATATTTGCTTTAGTACGTGCAGTCCAATAAAATGGATTATTTTGGTAGAATAACTTTCCATTATCAAAGAATTTCAATTTATACTTATTAAGGCAAGTTTTATTAACTATTCAAAAGAAAACTTTAACTGTTTCCCGATATAAACAAAATTAATCTGAGATTGCATAACAAACAATGACGGTTAAACATTCAAAGAAAAACAAGCAAAAACTTCAATTATGAGACCGAATATCTCAGAAAAATGTAACTCAACAAAATCTTCTCGGGTGTCCAGCCGAATTGTGGTGTAAAAACACGACGTTTCGACAGCTGACTCTGGTGTCTTCACCAGGTATCTTGTAGTTGTTCTCAGCTGAATGTCTCTGCCTCGAAGCAGAGACAGTCAGCTGAGAATAACTACAAGATACCTGGTGAAGACAGCAGATTCAGCTGTCGAAACGTCGTGTTTTTACACCGCCATCCGGCTGGACACCCGAGAAGATTTTGTTGCATCGATACGCCGGGAAAGTTTCCACTCACACATCAAAAATGTAACTGTTTTTAAACGTGCAAGAGTTCATTATTGATCGGTTGGTGAAAGTTAGTATGCAAAAAGAGCGAATGATCATCTTATCTTGGCGGATCTGCAGGGTGGTTTTAGGGAAAATCAATAGGAAAACCGGATATAATCGTCGAAAATTCAGCGTCCATTCCGTTGATCACACTGGACTGCCGCCGATGTTATGGCACACCACACTGCTACTGATACATATGAAATACGATGACTGTATCGCTTTATCACACACCGACTGGTGTTACACACCTGCCCACTAAACACTTTACACACTCTGCTGTATTGTTGCCGACATTCTACTGATCAGGGATTGAATTCACTCTGAAATCCACACTGTTTCTCCTTCGTTCGTCATGTAACCTTGCTCCCTCTACTCCACAACTGATTATCTTATCCATCACAAAGACTGATCACCAATCTGCTGGGGTTAACAATTACCGATCCATCGCGATTGGTCACATCGAAACAAATTTTGATTATTTAGGCCATTTTCCTTAGCAGCTATATAAAATAAACTTCGCTTTGGCATACTCTTTTCGATTTATTAAACCTTCATCGGTGCCAGTTTTATATGTATATTAAAGTTGGGAAATGTAATAAAAATAAACCGGAATCAATGATGATTTCATAAATCGAAACGCGTATGCCAAAATGAAGTTTACTTGCAGCTGCAATAGACGGATGAAAACCCAGTATTGGAAACATATTAATAACAATTGTTAATAATGCTTATCTTCCAGGACTGCGCATTCCCAGTTTTTTACCAAGCATTGTCATTGGTAAAATATTTCTCCTTCCTGACCACCATTCCAAGAATATTTACTTGTACTTTCTTGCCATTCCCTCGCCCCTTGTTTAAAACGGTATTGTATCTTTCTCAGTTCCTCCGCTTTCACGAAAGCCAGTGTAGCCAGCGTGCACGCTGGGCCAGACGCACTAATCCCCTAGGAATGCGAGGGCATTGTCAAAGCCTGTCCGTCTACTTGTGAGGACCGCTGCCTGTCTCACTCCTTCCCAGCTGCCAAAGTTCTAGCAGTAACGTAATGTAACTATTATTTTACAACAATACTGGAAGCATCCAACACAGTTTTTTTTTCACGCCTATTTACATAATATCCTCATTTACTTAATATTTATTAATAGAAATTTATCCCACATCTTGGCTTACGTCCGACACAACGACGTTTAAGTGAAACAGGCGGTTTCAAGCAGTTTTGCTGTAGCTTCGTTTCAATATCCTTCTCTTCAACTTCCACACAGCAATTTATTTACCTTTTCAAAAAGCATTTTCCCTTCCACCTGAGCACATTATACATAAAATCCAGTGCAATTATGACGTCGAGTGTAGGCTTCCTCTTATATTTCGTATATTTTATTCTCGTCTACCTGAAAGAGATATGCTTATCTTTCATATTGCTTGTTTAATTCGACTTTTACGAGTGATTACTTAAACAATCACTAACAAAAACATTTTTACTAATAACACTGACACATTGAATGACTTCGTTAAATCTTAACACAACTTTCTTAAAAAACAACTTTCTCAATCTTGTCGATCACATCTCTATTAAAAATTGTGATTCATCTAGTTAGTCTGCCATATTTTTCATCTGTTGGGTTCTGTCTTTATCTTTTATTCCTACTAACTAATCAGTCGAACATCGATCAGTACAATTCCTTCAATATAATTCGTTATAATAAAAGAAACGAATTCCTCAAGGACATGAACATGTACTCCCTAATAAGGACATGAGATTCAGTAGCAAGTATATCTATATTAGGTTCAAAAGTCTAATAGCACATCTGCAAGGTGTTTACTTGGAGACTTAGATGTTCCTTGTATTCGATGGAGCTTTATAATCCATTATGTTACGCAAAGCTTTCTTTGTCTATGTACACTACGCTGCAATAGCACTGTGGTCCTGATTCAACGTTAAACTGCAGGCAAGAAACTGGCAATTCTACCTCTGACATACTAAATAAGTACGTCTTCTTCAATGTTTTGTTCTGTTTGATAAAGTTTTTTTTTTGTACGAAACCGCACCTTTTCCCTCTTTCCTGCACCCACCTACATTTTCCCTCTACAAATTTCAACTTTAAATTCTTTCAACGTTTTTGGTAAATTATTCATCATTTCTTTTCGTAACTTCCACCCTGACCCTCTTACCTAAAAAAAGAGAATCTTCCTACACCCTTGTGCCTGAAATAGAGTGCCAGCTTGTGGTCATGGCTATCTTTTCTCTTCCATGCATGACTTTCAATGCTTGCACCAATATCTTTGCGTGCCTCATCAACAATATACGCCTTATGCACTCCCATTACCCCCTTCATCCTCTCCTCCGTGTGCTCCACCATTCGGTTTCTTAACCATTGCTGTCATAAACACAGGGAAAAAAATTGTGTTTAACTTGTGTGTACTTTGTTTTTTATTAAACTCTGGTTTATCTCAAATTAAATGCAATTTAATTTGGATTTTTTTTTTTTTAGATTGGCATTCGGGTGAAGAGCAACAGTAGTTTGTTATGTATGTTTGATTTTATTACGAGTATTATGGTACTTTACAGTTCGAACAACACAACGCAAAAGCAATATTGCATTGCAACTACCTACACCCTAGTACGGATTCGAATGAGCAACTCATGAAGCTCGAGTACTTCGCTCCCGGTAGTAGCTAATGAAACAAATGGCAGCTGTGTCATTATAGCTTCGTGCACAATCTCAGGACTGGCTCTGAATGTAGAAAAATTTAATAACATCTTTACTGCCGCTGCCTCAGGTTGAAAGATAAAAGGTACCTTGTAATCATCATTACATAAATGTTTCTCTAAAAATCGATATAATAAGTAACTTCAGCATACAGGTATTCCTTTATTTATATCTTAATTAGAAGCTACATCCAGTTATACGTGCAGGTGTTATTAAGATCTATAAGTTATGAGGCATGGAAGAGTTTCAGTCTGTCTGTGAGGTGGTTAACATGTTTTATGCTATGTGTTTGTGTTATTAATATCAACTTCATTATCATTTCGTGCCTATTACGTTATAAGTATATCGAAGAGAACTATCCAAAATGTATCGGATATTCGAAATGGTATTGTCACCCTTAAAGAACTCTCGTTTGGACTTAACGACAACATTGCAGTTTGCTGATGTATTTTTTGAAAATTTTTACTGCAGTTTGGTTCATTTCCCATTTTCTGTACGTGTTACATTAATGTTTATCCAAGACTCGTGCGATATGCTAGTTAATTCATTATCAGCAACTTTTAGGCAGTGTGCACGCTGTTTGCATCAAAAGTGTCGGAATGTTGCTAATTTCCCAGTCACGTACAATTAAGAATGTTCTGACTGGTTGTCAATATTAAGTTAAATGCCAGCCTAGCTACTCTGTGGATCCACAAACGGAATTAATATTTTCATTTATGATAAGTCGTTAACCAATCATCAGCTATTATATATCAATAGTATTATTTGGAGTAATACAGGAATCAGTTGAATTTACAATAGTTTGCATAATACTGTTATTTAGGGAGCGTGCATAAACCACGTAGCTCCATTTTGGCCTACTGCGAACTCCCCCCCCCCCCCCAAGTAGCCCAACGCCGCATTTGTCTCAAACCCCCCCTCCCCCCATGCAGCACGTAGCCTTTTTCCCAATTGAGTCCAGAAGACATTTTGTACTGTTTTCTCTTGTCAAACTATCATAAATTACATATGGGGATAATTAAATTGTGGAAATAAATATTCACAAGCGGTTTGTGTTCTGTATCTCATTTTAACGGATAAATTATATGAACGAAAAGCTACGTGGCCTGGCTCGCCCCCCTCCCCCCTAGACCAATCCACGTAGTTTATGCACACTCCCACACGGTTGTCTTGTAAGTGATTTATCCTTCCGGCAAGACTGAGCGTCGCACGACTTTATCCTCAAGATCAATAATTGTTTTTACGCTATATTGTTGGTGTTAAGTTACTGTCCGCATTAAATAGTATTTTAGTCAACACCCACATTACTGTCAAAAGTTTGCACGCAGACCATCTACGAAAAAGATATTCGGAGTCACATCGCTGTTGGAAATAATTTAATATCCCCCAACAACTTTAACAAAATGCCCAATTTTTTTTTTTTTTTTTTTTTTTTTTTTTTTTTTTTTTTTTTACGTGTCGTTGACGGCTAAGGTCATTAGAGGCGGGATGGGACTGGGGACAAGGAACAGGAAGGAATTCGGCCATGGCCTATTTGAACGAAGCCTGGAGTGATCTGGGGAACCAAATCTGGATGCCCGAACGGGGATTCGAACCCGCGTCTTCCCGAATGCGAGGCCAGAACGTTAACCGTTCACCCACCACGCTCGGTAAAATGCCCATGATTCGACTTTTCACAAGAGTTACAACAAGCAATCAAATCCAGGTCCACCTGACTCCTGTTCAAAGTGACGTCACTCAATCATTAAACTGTTGGAAACAATTAAGCCCCAATTTTTTTTTTGTTTTTTTTTTTTTTTTTTTTCGGCTATTAGAAGAAGCGGCGGTATCCTACACTCATTATACCGACTGCGTGCGTTTCCGTAGATGGGACCCTCTGTTCCTATGGATATCTAGATCAGAATCGCTAGGGTTGGTTAGCTCCCAGCAACAGCTGCAGTAGCCCAGTAAAGCCTAATTACGGACTGGAGTGGGTTCCGATATCGGCCTCTGTTTCCCAAGAGAGGAGTTGACACGGAAGGGCAATTTTCTCCGTGGCCCCGGGCGACACTTCATGGCCATACGTCACGTGTTAAACACCTGCTCCCAGCCAGACTACACGTGGCTCGTCGGTCTTTCAACCGGAACTTCCCCTTGGCAGACACCGACTCTGGGGGCGAATTAGGAACACACTGCTAGGATCCGCTTTGGATTTAGAGAAACCTTTTCTGTCGAATCGTAATGTTTATTATTATTTCAAAAAAGCCCATTAGGATTTCGCAAAGTACTTGGAAGCGTTTGTTTGCTTTCCTTTGTGCCCAAATTTCCTTCATACGTTTGCTGAGGCTTATTTTTACTCATTAGATCATGTTGTTCCAGTTCTGTACTCCCGGTCACTTGCCAACTATCTCCATGTTTTCTATGATCGTTGGAGTGATTCCTGCTAAGGGAGTGTCGATAAATTACGTGACTCCGTCTATGGGAGGAGAGGGGTTGTCTGGATAGCTACGCTGGCGTACGTGAGGGGGACAAGGGGTTTTGAGCAAGCCACGTAGCTTTTCGTTCATATTATTTGTCACAGTTAAAATAAGGTGACAGAACACCCAACAGCGTGTGAATATTTGTTTCCGTCATTTAATTATCTCCGTATGTAATTTCCGATAGTTTGACAAGAGAAAACAGCTCAAAAGGGGACATCCATTAATTACGTGAGGTGAAATAGGGGGAGGGGGGCCGGCGAAATCTCACCAGATCTCACCAGGGGGGAGGGGGGTCTACGGAAGTCTCACGTGAGATTTTGAGAAAAATTTTGGGACAGTAGAGCCAAAAAAAAGGTCTACAATTTGCACCAAAGTCGATTTTAGGAGGGTATTTCGTCAAAAAAGTTAGGGTGCGACCTAAAAAAAAAATAGGTCTACAAAAGTTTACAGGGCGATTTGTTGGGGGGGTTCTCACGGACCAGATCTCACCAGAGGGGGGGGGGGTCCGGCCAGATCTCACGAAATCTCACCAGGGGGGAGGGGGGGGTCCAGAAATCCGGAAAAACACCTCACGTAATTTGTGGATGCCCCAAAATGCCTTCTGGAATCAATAAGGAAAAAAGCTACCTACCACGTAGGGGAAGGGAGGGGGAAGGGGCAAAAGCCACGCTGGACTTCGTGGAGGGGAGAGGGAGGGTTCACAGGAAGCCAAAATTGAGCTACGTAGTTTATCGATGCTCCCTAATTTGACGTCTTTCTTAATTTCATCAAACATTTTGATTGTATCTAATGCTGCTTTTACTTCAGTTTTCATAGGATTCAACTATTTGTCTTCACCGTCCTTCTGGGTTCATTCTTTTATAATGTCTGATTTTTTGTTGATGTTGTTTATGGCTCTAGGCTTCGTCAATATCGAAGTCAGTAGAGGCGGAACAGGACTGGGGTCAAGGAATGGGAAGGAGTTAGGTCATTGTCTTTTTGAAGGAACCATCGCTTAGAGTCATTTGGAGAAACAATGGAAGAACCGAAATTTGGATGGCCGTAAGAGTAATCGAACCAGCGTTCTCCCGAATGCGAGGCCAGAGTATTACCGTTCACCCACCACGCTCGATAATGTGTCCGTAAAATTTGTGTTTTTTAATATCACTGTTTATGTCTGTATGTTGTAAGATTTCGGTACTACTTTTGAGACTATTGGTTTCCTGTGAGTTTTGAACCCAAAATTTTCCTATTAACTTTGCGTTCCTTTTCTAAATGTTTTATATGTCTGTTTTCCTGTTGAAAATGAGTTTTCGATCCATAGAGACATTCTGGTTTAATGACTGTATTGTAATGTCTCAGGTTTTTGTGTTTGGAGATGTTTTTTATGTTGTAGATTTTTTGTGTTAAGCGATACGCTATTTCCATCTTTTGACATTTGATTTCAGTGGCTTTAGCTTCAATTCAAGATCAATGGCCTTAATGACGGAAGAGGGATAGGATTGTTCCCAACAGCAGATAGGGCGGAAGTACTACATGTTTTGGAACTAACCCCTCCTGTCCTTAAAAACTGCTCATCGATCCAAGCTTTTTGATTATCATGTTAATCTTTATATTTTTTGTCTTCTGTCCCAAAACGAAGAGAAGGATTTCAGCTCTTAAACACTTTCTCAAAGAACACGTGAAGTTTCAAGTATCTGTACGGACGCAAACCCAGAATTGTCCGACGCTTCTTGTTGAGGAATCAATGACATCCGTTCCTTCGGCCAAAGTGGTCTGTTCTTTATGGAGGTTAACTATACTTATCTATTATAAAAGTATACTGGGCAATGTCGGGCAAAGATTTTGATAACGAATCTTAAAGGTTAATCGAACCTAAATTGTTCTCATATTCTCTTCAAAACTATCAATTCTTATATGTTGATGGCAGGTGCTGAAGTCCTTAATGCCAGCCTAACGATTAGTCATTCCACCATTAGCATCGTAAAATTTAAGAACCACTGAACATGATCATTCAGTCCTCTTACCCATCTCTTGATGATGTACTTAAGTCTTCTGTCTGACATCTCGATTATAATATCAGGCTTTGTGTCTTATTGGCCTGGGCACGAACTAGTATATTTCCTAGATTATTTTACAAGCCTTTAAAGTTTACTTATTTCCTTTTCTGACTCTGGTGGTGAGCAGTATTAACAATAATAAGTAACATTACAACTCATGCATTCCTTGTGTTTTACTGCAGTTTTCTTGAACATAATAACTGCTCTTGTAATAACTCCATTTAATAACTTCCATGTTATATTGGCTATTCCTACTGCTTCCCCGTATCACTAGTCATCTTATTTGAAAACAAAGCAGCGTAAGTAGCACACGAAGGACGCAAGTCAGTTTGTAACAACACCAGAACAGTCAGAAAGAATGGCTTTGCCTTGGCGTTTAAACGCAAGTTGTTCTGTACGTGATAAAGACAGTGGCTTCTATTCCAGCTTAGTAAGTTTTGGCTGGTCAAACTGACATTGGAACTGCTCTGACCAGACGTCTGTGAGGGTTGAGGTTCTCCTCACACACCTTTGCATAATTCAAAGATCTATGACCCTTCTGTGGTGGTTGGATTGACCGGACTGTGATGACGTTTTTGTTTCATACCATCGATGGTAATTTTTTTTACTTGTATTTCGTTTTCTGGGTCGAGGGACGTGTCGATTACATGCATCTTATTGTAAAGATATCCACGGTAACGTTCCTATGAGTTATATGTTCTCATCCCAAAAAATTTGTAACACAAATGTAATTTTTGTGATGAGAGGTGCCATTCTATTGCTACTTCAAGCTCAGCCAAAGTACAATGTTCCACATACAAGCCGGCAGCCGTCGTATTAAACGAAGCACTTTATTTCACGTAGTCACAATCCACTGATAAATTGAAGTACAATAGTTAAGTCGTCAAACACAGATTCCAATACAGTTTTACATCTTAATTCCAGCTACCTTCATTCAGTAACGAGTCTTTACCAAAGGCTTCTATGTACCATAGAACCATCTTTATTTAGTGAACGTTGATGACGAGGAAGAGTAGGGAACTTTACCCCTCCCAGGAGGCAGTTGCAGTGGCGCCACTTTTATTTGTTAATTGCCTCTCTCTGCTTCGCGATGCGCGCTCTGCGTGCGTGGGCAATATGAAATGTTCCATGGTTGACTACTGAAATGCAATCATATAGAATATAAATCATGATCACGGATAAAAAAAATAAATTGTCTGACCAACGAGGCGCTATATAAACAGATTTTATGAACAAAGGCGATTAAAATACTAAAAGGAAAGCAAAAAATAAAAATCAGAAAACCACTTGTCATGCACCTTTTTTTGCAGAGTGTTTAATAGTTTGTAAATTTTGAGGCCATTAGACCCGGGACAGAATGAAAGCAAGCAAAGGAAAGGAACTAGATCATGCCCTTAAGGGAACTTTCCAGCTTTCATCTGAATTCGTTTTGAGTGTCCCTGTTTCTCAGAAATAGTTCTGATAATGATGATAAGTCCTAATCCGACTCCTGTATAGTAGTTCCTAGAATACTTTGTGTAACTAGTGCACTGATGTCTTTACCAAGCACTAGTATGTGTCCTCGAGGGCTGTATTTTGTTGTAAGTGACACTGAATCGGAGTCTAGCTGGATCTTGCGAGGGATACTGTCCGTGTAGTCACAATGTCCCTCGGGAAGCGGAATCTGAAATCCGAGGTGTTCCCTAATGGGACGGCGACCCGGGCGGCATTCCCCCTGAGGGCCTAATTGTGCAGTCATCCCATACGGACGCAACCTGAGCTTCGCCGCCAGCCATATGCCTCAGTAATGGCGTTCGTCCTCAAGCCACTGCTGACCTCCACTGCCAAATTTAATGGCCTGCCTGCTGTCTGTCTATGGAGGTATCTTATCCATACCAATCTTTCTGAAAACATTCGCATAAATAACAGAGATTTTTAGCAAGCACGGAAACATAGGTTCAGGGCTCATTAAGTTCTGTTGTATTGGTCGTTAAATCGACCACTCGTATGTATTTTTTCTTAAAATGAAAACTTCTATAGGCGCGTTAGGCGATAATTGGATCGTGCTAAATATTTGAAATCGCTACTTTCCATCACCGATATGCATGACGTGTTGCACGGATGATATAAACACTTGATGTTTTTTTATGTGTAAAATCTTATGAATTTGCGTCACCAACATGCTGTGATAGTAGTATATCTGTAGCAATAAGTATGATGTGTTGTGCTTGGAAAGCGATAAAAGTATAGATTATACTTGTATTTAATATATAAAAAATATTTTTTTTCCAATGTTCAACATACAGTTTTTATCCGATTTTGATGGAACTTTGCATACGTATACCTTAAAACAAATAAAAAAAAGCACTGTTGATGTTAAGCTTCAAAAACCTAATCCCTCTCCTTTTACCACCTCACCTTAATTTCTGTCAATGTTGTTCATAGAAAATCACAGTTTTTAATCGGATTTTGATAGTACTTAGCACACATTTACTTCGATAAAAGGTGATCTCGTAGCTCAGCGTTCGCTGGTTCAAACCCAGTGGTGAGATACGCCGGGACGTTCTCTGGTTCTGATTCCACGTTAAACTGTAGGCCCCAGTGGAAGGGAATTGGCCTTCCTGCCTCTGACAAAATAGCTTGGTACTTCTCCTTCGGGAAGATTCTACCAACCTTCCGAAGGTCGCCGGTTCGAGTTCGGCCGGGGGTATGGGTGTTTAAGTGTTGTATGTGAGTGTGTTTGTCGTGTCCGTCCTGTGGTGTGTCTGGAATTACTTGAAAGGTATATATACACACGTGGAGAAACTGAATACAATGGATGAACTAATCTCATACTTGAGCTGGCCTATGAAATCCAAATGTCATAAAAAAAAAAAAAAAAAAACTTTCCGATTGTGGACTAAGCCAAATTTTTAGTTTTTGTAGTGAAAAGTTCTTTAGGCGCATTGAACGATTTTTGGATGGGTAAAATCTTGTGAGTTCGCGTCACCGAGATGTTAATGTTAACAGTATATCTGTTGCGGTCTTGTGGTTTAGTGGTTGAATTCGAGCCCCTGTCTTGGTGGGGATTTTCATAGACCTCTAACCCGACCTTCACCTCTGGCACAGATTACTGTGCAATGTGAAGTGCGCCAGAATGCTTCCGTGGTTCGGATTCTACGTTAAGCTGTAGGTCCCCTGAACTTTGTAGCACTACTGAGTTATGTTAAGGCGGCTAAGACAGGGGCGTAATACCCTGCCACCAGGACATTACGACCATATGGAATTATTACCAGTTTATTTAATGTATCTGTAGCTATAAGTATGACGTGATGCGCGTATGATATTCATAGTTTTAAGTTTTCTGTCGGCAATCCCCAATGACTGTCAATTGTTTTTTTTTCTGTTTATCTAATCGGCCTCTATGTGGTACAGGTCAATGATACTAAAAATGTGACACATATGGTAAAATTGTGCATAAAGGGTTTCATTAACTTTACCTATAATGACGCAATATTCAATTTGTATTTCATAAAATTTATAACTACACTATTTACGTGATACCTACAATCGAAGCTGATTATCAACGTCGTGGTTCATTCTCGGAACTCAGTTTGGGGAGCGTCCATAAACCACGTGGTTTCGGTCTATTGGGGAGGGGGGTAGGGGTGGCAAGAAGGATAAACTGCGCTACATGGAGGAGGGGGGATTCCCAGCCAGACCAAATTGCTATCCATTTTTCATAGTTGCAGAGGTACAGAACACACAACAGCATGTGAATATTTATTTCCTTCATTTAATTATTAGAATAGTCTGACGAGAAAACAGAACAAAATGTCTTCTGGAATCAAACGGGAAAAAAGCTACGTGCTACGTGTGTATGTGTGTGGGGGGGAGGGGGGGGAAGATTCACAGGAGAGCAAAATGGAGCTACGTGGTTTATGGACGCTCCATTGATTGCTTCACAGTAAGTAATAAACATATATATGTTCATATGTTTATATATTCGTGCAGCAAGACTTGACAGTTAAGGATTTTACCTAAGATACCTTAGTTCTCAAGTACAAATTTCATCAATACATTCTTACTATCATTTCGTGCCAAGGGTTTTTTTATATTCCAGCAGATTTTCACACAAAAATTTGCAAGAACATTTATTTTTATTTTTGTGCGAACATAAGTTGCGAGAAGAAATTGTAAATTCTTACCAATAACAACACATGGATTAGTAAACTATGCAAAATTCTTATGCTTGTCAATTTTATTTCATGGAGAAAATTGGAAAATGCATTAAGACCATATCTTGTAGCCGGTATTTTTCTCATTTTTTTGTTAAAAAAAGAACAGAGGCTTTCTATTGTATACAGTACAAGATAGCGAAAAAACAGCGCTGACTGAGTCTTTACTCACCAAATCTCTTGGGATCCAAGAGTGCATTTCCCATATTGAAAATAAAAGAAAAAAGACCCTGCTGCAGATGTTTTACAATGTACTCAGCTTGATTGCGAGTATATTCAAATCTCTGGGGTTGCGCCAACGTTAGCGATTTGGTAAAATCAATTCAAAGTTAGTTTTTAAAGCTAATGTGATTGTAAGTAAACATTAAAGTGTCGGCAGCTGTAGATCAATCGTGTGTGTTTGTATCAATAATTCCAGTAATAACCTGCTGTTGAACAGCACATTTTGTGACGTATCACATAATTTTTACCATGTAAAACATAGCGGTAGCTAATAATTCGCATAGTAGCTTTTTCGTTTGATAGTTGGCATGTCATTTAATTGCCTTCTATTGCAGAAGGGCTTATTGATCGTGAGATGATGAACCCTTCAGCTTATGCTTAATCAACTGTTGATTCAGAGAATTATTGCTGCTTCTGTGTATATTAGTATACAAGTTCACTACTTGTTTGATACGGAAGCAGTATTTCGCTTCAGTGTTCATTTCTGCGTATCGTTTCTCTCTTACCGTTGTTTTAACATCAGCTTTTTCAGAAAGTAGGTATTACTATTCATGTTTATTTCGGATAAGTCGAAGCTTCCGAATCAGCTCATTTTTCGTGAGTCCCTTAAAATTTTCCAAAGAGCATAAATTTAATTGGTTCACTCAGAATGGATAATTAGTAATACCGTTTATGCACACGCATCGAATGCGGGTAGTTCAAAATCGTGGGTTCACTTTGCGCGCTCATTTAGTACTGGCGCAAACTATCATTCTTTCTCTTAAAAAGATACAAAATATGAGTGATCTATTTTTTTTTTTTTTTACTTATGGCTTTACACCTCGTCGACGGCTAAGGTCATTAGCGGCGGGATGGGACTGGGGACAAGGAACGGGAAGGTATTCGGCCATGGCATTTTTGAAGGAAGCATCCCGGCATTAGCCTGGAGTGATTTGGGGAAACCATGGAAAACCCAAATCTGGATGCCCGGATGGGGATTCGAACCCGCGTCCTCCTGAATGCGAGGCCAGAACGTTAACCGTTCAGCCACCACTCTCGGTGAGAGAACTATGTATTCGTATGGTGATAATGATATGGTGATAGAGTTTCTTATCGGCTGCACAATCTGCCCCTATCGGATCCACATAGCCTATCCCCGAAATCCTAGCTGGTATACGGAACCTACAGTTTAAAGTGGAGACCGAACCACGGAAGCATTCTGGCGTACTCAACATTACACAGCATGCGGTGTCAGTACTGAAGGTCGGGTTAGGGGCCTATGAACATCCCCGCCGAGACTAGATTTCGAATCTGGGACCTTTCAATCTCCAGTCAGACACCTTAACTAATGAGCTATCAGACCGCAACTAAGTCTGCGTTTAGCAGATTTATTGAAATTTGAAACTACTTCATCATAAAATATCACTTCTTTGAGTGATACTTCATCTCCATACCCGTTGTCGATTTCACTTAAAAAAATAGATTAGTTAGAAATGTTAAACTTTTCCACGTAATTATTCACTTTTATCAGTTTTTAGCAGCAAATAGCAACAAGTAAGGAGGTAAAATAATAAATTCTATTGAATTAGTTTGCATATGCCTTAACTCAATTGTTTATAAGGCTCTTTTGCGGTCTTCAATCGGGGAAAAGCTACAAGTAGATTGAAAAATCTGAAGGCGGTATACGACTTCATTGCTTCACTCAAAGATGAAATAGCAGACTGACTTCAAAACGTTGCATCTGTTTGATGTGCTTGCCCATTGGGAGACCCGAGAACTTTTATAACGTTCCGTAGCCAAAATGGTAAAAACTGAAGATTTATAATTTCATCATTTCGTAAATCACAGGGATCGTGATTCCGCCATATTTTCACCGACTGTTATAAAATTTCACAGGAAGGTGTTTACATACTATTATTAAACATACCCTACCGCCAGATAGTTGATAAATAATGCGACTTTTGCAGTGTTTGTCACCAAGGTGCAGAGACAAAACGCTCCAGGATGAAAATACTAATATAGAAATGGTAAGCTTCTTCCTTATATGAACGTCTTGCCCGCGTCCGAGGGTAGGCGGTTACTATGGGGGATATTTATCCCTCTATGGCAACGTCAGGGTAGATGAACTGCTATGGTCTCCCATTACCTTCCCCATTGTGAGAGCGTTCATAAGTTATGATGACTGTGATAGTGTGTGTGTGTTTAGTATACAGTACTGTGGAAGGGAGATGAAAGAAGGGAGATGGTCACAACAGGTGCCGCCCCATTCAGGCCTACTCTTCCGAAAGACACCACGGGCCGCTATGCTTAACGTCCCAGTACGATCAAGGAATTGCCGTCAACAATGCCGAATGCTCTCACTCCATACACACTGCGGTGAGGTTTGGGATTTAACTGACGGCTTTGGTGATGTGGAATTGTGCACCACCACCTCTGCTACTCTGCCGTCAGATGAACATTTCTTTTCCTACCAGGACTCAAACCAGCTTAAACCCTGGACCTCATCACGGTGCCGCAGTCTACTTAGCCAACTGGCCATGCATTGTTAAACTGATAAGATTTTCTTATAGTAATTATGCTGATACCAAATGAGATCAACATGATGAAGATTTTCATATTAATTTTGCGAACACTACCATTTGAAACCTTCATTTAAATTTTTTTCACTATTAATACACTTTCTCTACACTCTCCTACGGAAAGAAAACAAACGATAGTATCATATGTCTTATGAGCCTTTTCGTGCTAATGAGACTATATAGTTTTTATTCACGTGTGTTAAATATCGGAATTCAGAGTTCTTACGCTTAGAATCTAGGGCCGTATTTCTTGTCTGTTACTTCTTACAGCTGTTGTAAATTTGATCACTTGTGGTTGTGTCTGCGGACTATATTTTTTGCGGCATTCCGGAGCAGTTCTCCTTGAAGGCGGCCTATTTTACGGCTCTGACCACATCACAGGACCAACGCGATGCGGTGCCACTCTACACACAAAGCCGCTAATAAATGCCTTCGCAAGATTTACGCCAATGTTCTCCGCAGTTGGTAATTCGTCGTTTGTATTATCTTTGTTTTTATACACTCGTGTGCAATTTTTGACACTAACACATAGCCAGGATATCACTTTCCTCTGCCTGTAGTCCGTTAAGTTGCTCCACATGATTTTACACATTCCGCTCGCTAATATTTTACTTTGCCATGCATGTTACAGAGGTATCATGTTGTGCGTGGGGGTGCAGAAATATAATGAAACATAGTTTCCGAGATTGAAATTTGTGATCAGCTGCAGAATTCACTGAGATCACTGCCAGAAAGCGTTAGCATGCGGTTCATAGTGGCTTTCCACACCCCTCATCTCATGCACCCCCACCCCTTTCCTCCCGTTTACCGCCCCTCCTTGGTTTACGGGAACACATCTGTAGATGTCTTCACCTATCTCTCATTTGCTGCAACAATGACATAACTCAAAACTGTTTCGAGTTATCATCTTTGGATAAACCATTTTCGTATATATTGCAATTGATACTATACATTTTCCTTTCTTTGATATTGTATTATTTCAATAAAACATGCAGATAAGTTTTTTTTTGAATGCATAAAGTTATGCATAAAGTTATTGCACATGAAACATTTGAACTGAACCTCCAGTAAAATTTAAGATTGAGTTATGTCACTGTTGCAGCAAATGAGATCGCCTCAATATGGTCTCCCTCATGCGCACGCAGGGACATGTACAAAGGAAATGAATGAAGCAGGGTGATCCTGGACACCTATTGAAAATTAACTGGCTATAGTATATGCCTACATTGTACAGTCCACCCACTCACAAAGCTGCAAACTTCAACCAAATATGAATGGGGTATCTACGCTTATATGACCCGAAATCGCGCGGCATGGACAGTCGGTGTCTTGCTGTCGCAGTGTTGTAGTGGTGTGTCTCTGTTTATGAGCGTGTGGTGCAGGGTTTGAGTCCCGCAGATGACGCCAGAGACCCGTTTTGGATGGCTGAGTGGTTATTGATTGGTGACTGGTTGGCTATCGGAGGTGTGATCACTAACCTCCGATAGCAACGTCTTCTTGATGTTCTTCTTTTCTTCTTGTCAGGACGACGGCCTTCTCTGACACCAGTCGATCGTTGGTGACGCAGAATCGACAACTGCGCGGACACTAGCCGTCGAAACGACTAATGAATAATAAAAGATGTTACTGTTTTTATTGAAGGCTGCGTAGAGTTCTTTGGCTTGAGTGTTGTTAGCCTGATACGGTTTGGTAAGGTTTATTACTGACGGAAACAGAGATTACAAATTAGTTCCAGTTTATTCGCCGTTAAGTTACACACGGACAGTTTCATAAATACAGGAACGTAATTTCTGCACCACGCAATATGTTAGCAATACCCCCGCTAGCTTGAATTTAGACTCGTTGCCGAAATGGGGTACAAAGTGATATGTTGGTAGTAAAATCACGACACACGCGCCTACATTGATGTGTTACGTTCTCACTCCCGAGGCGGACTGCCTGCGCGTAGCTGCCGGCCAGCGCGAGCGCTGATATCAGCACATACCTACTAGGATTACAGCGCACGGCTGTGCAGCTAGCCAGACGCGTATATTCACTTCGCTTTATTACAATATTACGGGGATTTATTTGGTTCCCTTACAACTCCCCCGCCTTTGAAACACGTGTTGCTCCTGCAACACTATCATGTGAAATCTCTGGAATAGTACTCTTATGCTGCTAACAGATTGCGTGGCTGCATTTGCAGCAAAATAATTCTGAATCATCTTATTCATACAATGTCTACATAACCAGATACCCAAAAACAAGACAATTAAAATACAAATAATAGACGTAACACTGGCAGATACAACTGTTATCTTATGTTGATCTCTAGAACTCATTGTGACTCCAAATGTGCAACAATCTTACTGAATTTAATAGTGTCATTAGATGCTTTAAGATACTTATCAATCTCTTCTTTAACCTCCTTACTATAAGTCAAATTCAATTCAACTAATTTAGGACTGTGATAAATTTCATAAGTTAAATTTGGTAAGTAATACAATGGATAAGACAAATCATAAGACTTCTTAACTGACTTAATTGCTGGTGTTCTAAAATCATTTCCAATTATTTGACAACCTGTTGTGTTTACAAACATTCCTGAACCACTTACTGATAATTTAGTTGTCTGCTGAGATTGAATACAATTGACACTGACAGTACAAGGTGTTAACAAGGTAAATATCCAATTATCATGAACTCTAGCAAAATATGATTTAGTGAGGGTCGCAACTTCTCTTTGACATGACTCAACAAACTTTTCTGAAAAGAACATATCAGATTCACAACTACTTACACTTACATCATGCAAAGTCATCAATGGACATATTTCTACAATATTAGATTCACATTTCTGCATGTCATTCTGATTAAGTGTCACATATGACTTATGATCTTTGCTCAATAAAATTACATCTTTCATATCCCATCTTACATATCTGCCTGTTTCACTCCAATAGATCGGAAAAGTATGAATACTATATCTCTCTAAAACCGAATCATGTGCACCAATAGGAACATTAACAACTAACCTCAAATTACTACCCATTAAAACAATATTACCTTTGACAATTGGTAATACACACTTAAACTCTCCTCTGTACAAGGGGCAATCATAAACATACTTAAATCTAATTTATTCTGTATCAACTGTAAATATTTCAAAAATACTCTAGGGCTCAATAAAATATCACTAACTTTCCCACTAGAACCTTGTAATAGAGCAATTCTTAATCTAACTAACTCCATACGCACATTTGTTAACCCAAAAATAAGCTCTTGTAAAGTTTTAACACTAAAAATCTGAAAATTCAAAACTGTTAGTACACTTTC
>JARYHS010009186.1:85155929-85290026 GCA_031002005.1 Vandiemenella viatica
ACATGCAACCATAATGGCGTCACTAGCCGTGACCCATACAAATGTGTATGAGGGCTACTCAACACAAATGATTACGGATATACCAAACAAATTTTTATTACCTAAATTGAAAAATAGTTCTGAGATTGTTTCCTATTATATTTTATTTTTTAATCTCATTCATGACAAAAATTCTTCTCGGGTGTTCTGTCGGATCAGTCTTCCATGTCGGCGTTTCGGCAATAACCTCTGTTGTCTTCATCAGGCGAAAAGGTCAAAGTTGAACACTGTAAGGGAACCAAATAAATCCCGTAATATGTGTTAAAGCGAAGTGAATATACGCGTCTGGCTAGCTGCACAGCCGTGCGCTGTAATCCGGAGGTATGTGCTGATATAAGCGCTCGCGCTGGCCGGCAGCTACGCGCAGGCAGTCCGCCTCGGGAGTTTGTACGTAACACATCTGATGTAGGAGTGTGTCGTGATTTACTACCAACATCGCTTTGTACCCCATTTCGGCAACGGGAGTCTAAATTCAAGCTAGCGGGGGTATTGCTAACATATTGCGTGGTGCAGAAATTACGTTCCTGTATTTATGAACTGTCCGTGTGTAATTAACGGCGAATAAACTGGAACTAATTGTAATCTCTGTTTCCGTCAGTAATAAACCTTACCAAACCGTATCAGGCTAACAACACTCAAGCCAAAGAACTCTACGCAGCCTTCAATAAAAACAGTAACATCTTTTATTATACATTAGTTGTTTCGGCAGCTATTGTCCGCGCAGTTGTCGATTCTGCGTCATCAACGATCGACTGGTGTCAGAGAAGGCCGTCGTCCTGACAAGAAGAAAAGAAGAACATCAAGAAGACGTTGCTATCGGTCAGGTTAGTGATCACACCTCCGATAGTCAACCAGTCACCAATCAATAACCACTCAGCCATCCAAAACGGTACTCTGGCGTCATCTGCGGGACTCAAACCCTGCACCACACGCGCATAAACAGAGCACCACTACAAAAAGTGGCTGTCAGATCGTGGGATTTATTCGATACGGAAGGTGTTAGAAAGTGAATGTTGGTAGTCGCGAACGTAAAAAATTGTGGAACAGTGCCCGGAAGAAGGAGAACGTCGGTTCGAGCCCAGGAACCAGTGGAGTCAAAAGCAGCTTGGAGCCAAGCAGCAGCCCAACGGCGGTGAGGAACAACGCGGTAGCAGCCTCCAGACAACGGCAGTAGCGTCGGTCGGTGAATTCCAGCGTCGGAAGTTAGTAGTAGGTGAACGGGGATTCGAGCACACCAACCTGTAACTTCGAAGTTTGGCTAATAGGTGAGTGGAAATCACCATGTCTGTCCTTCTAGAGAATAGAGAAGTCCCTTTGCAAGACGCAATTAACATTTTGAGTCAAAAATTGGCGGAATTAAACCCGCGTAGAGTTGTTGATCCTGAATCAAAGTCTAAAATTAATAATGCAGTTATGAATAGTAATTTAACATTTGGTGGTACAGCTAATGAGTCAATTCAAGAATTTTTTATGAAATTTGAAGATTTTTTGTCATTTAGTGATTTGTCAAGTAGTGAGAAAATGAGGATTCTGAGGACCAAATTGGTCGGTGAAGCATTTAAGTTTGTTGTTTATGATGATGATTGCAAACAAACTGAGACGTATGAAGGGTTGAAAGATGAGCTTTTAAAGCGCTTTTCAAAGAAGCAGACATTGAGATTTTATAGGGAACAGTTACGTAAGTTGAGAAGACAGCATGGGGAGGACATTCAACATTTTGCTGATAGAATTAAGATAGTAAATGATAACACATTCACATTAAAGGGCTGATGAAGAGACCATAAGGAGTATAACTTGTTGTAAGGCATGAGGCAGATCAAAGAGCACTTGACGCGTTTTTAGGTGGTTTAGGAGGTGAAATTGGAGAATATGTGAGCCTACAGAAACCCAAGACATTTAACGAGGCGATTGAGCATGCTGTGACGTATGAGCAAGTGAAGAGTAGGCCAGTAGGTGATCAAGAGAGAAGCCACCGAGGCGAGTATTTCATGCTAAGAGGGGGCCAAAATGTTATGCATGTGGGAGATTTGGGCATATAGCTGTGAATTGTTCAAGTGAGTCAAGATTTCAGGGCAATTATCGTGGAAGGGGTAATAGGATGTGGCGTGGAAAGGTTGAACAAAAGAATTTAAACGAGGAAGGGGTGAGCAGAGCCGCGATGTCG
Organism: Vandiemenella viatica; assembly: GCA_031002005.1. Classification (NCBI taxonomy): domain Eukaryota; kingdom Metazoa; phylum Arthropoda; class Insecta; order Orthoptera; family Morabidae; genus Vandiemenella; species Vandiemenella viatica. Next base: position 85,158,133 of record JARYHS010009186.1, read on the forward strand.
CACCCCCAGTAAAGAGGGTACCTGTTGTATTCCCAGGGCAAATCCTCAAGTGGCAAATTTAATTGTAAGTGTCAGCATAAGTGGAAGACAGTGCGATTTATTAGTTGATACAGGTGCAGAGGTGACCTTGTTGTCTAAGAGTATTTGTGGAACTCAGGGGTTATGTCCACCCGATTGTAAGATTACTGGTCTGGATGGGAGTAGAGATATTACAATATTGGGAATGAAGAATGTTACCATCTTAGTAGATAATTATGTTCATGATGCATTAGTTTATGTAGTACCTACACTAAATTCTTCATATCAGGGTATTTTAGGCATTGATTTTCTGACCAAGCACAATGCGGTGATCGATGTGGCGGAACGATCGATTGTTTTGCGGAAACACAAAAGTGTAGACCCACCTTCGTCGTTACCAGATAACAAACAGTGTTCGTGTCCAAAGGAGGGAAAGGCCATCCCAAATTTGGCAGTTACCCGAACCTACAAATCTGTCGCCCGTCTAACCAAAGCAGAGAAAATTCCAAAAGCATCAGGTAAAGTTATTAATGTCCCAGTCCGAGATAGTTTAGGGTGTGATGAAAATTCTGTAGTGTTGGTCGACACACCAGATGAGTCTGGATGGTTGGACTTGAACCAATGCTATGTTAAGAGAAGTGTTTGTAAAGTGCGCACAGTTAACGGTAGTAGATGTGTTCCCGTTATAATTGAGAATTTTGGTGAAGAAGATGTTGAGATACCACGTGGTCATGAGATAGCACATGTCGAAGTTTTACGTGATAAGGAGCTAGCTAGCAGTATATTTGTTGATGTTGATGATGATGTTAATGAGGCTGACCATAGAGTAAGAGGTGAAAAGGCGCGTATTGCCCAAGTGAAGCGCGAAGTATGTTTTAAGGATAAGTTGAGCCACTTGCCCCAGAGAGATAAAGAGAAGATTGAAGGTTTATTGCGGGAATTTAGAGAGTTGTTTGAACCAGGTAGAACCCTCCCAGCCACAGATATAGTTGAACATAGAATTTTGACAGGAGATGCATTACCCATATATAAGAAGGCGTATCGAGTTCCTTTCCATCAGAGACAACTGATCGATGAGTTTATTGATCAACAATTAAAGGATGGTATTATTAGGCCTTCAAATAGCCCGTGGGCAGCACCGGTCGTTATCGTCCCAAAGAAGAGTCCAAATGGAGAAACTAAGTTCAGATTTTGTGTAGATTACAGGTGTTTGAATGCTGTTACAACTTCAGATGTCTATCCTTTACCTTCTATTTCAGAGACAGTGGATTACCTAGGCCAGTGTAAGTATTTTACAACCTTGATTTGCGAAGTGGTTATCATCAGATAAGAGTTGCTGACGAGGACATTCAAAAACTGCGTTCAATGTTCCGAACGGTCATTATGAATATACAAGAATGCCTTTTGGATTAAAAAATGCTCCAGCTACGTTTCAGAGCTGATGGACGGTGTTTTGAGGGGATTAAAGCCTTTTTCTACATTGGTTTATATGGATGATGTAATCGTATTTTCCAAAGATATTGATGAACATGTCAGGAGATTGAGAAGTGTTTTCGAACGTCTGCAGAAAGCTAATTTAACCTTGTCGATGAAAAATGCAATTTTGCAGTTTCAGAGTTAGAATATTTGGGTCATCATATTTCTAGAGAAGGAGTTAAACCGCATCCACGTTTAGTTCAGGCAGTAAAAGAGTTTCCAACACCAACTTGTGTCAAAGAGTTACAATCATTTCTTGGTCTTGCTAATTATTACAGAAAATTTGTTCAAAATTATGCCCTTAAGGCTAAACCATTAACCAACTTATTGAGAAAAGGTGTAAAATTCGAATGGACAGTTGATTGTGATCAAGCTATGGATACTTTGAAAGAAGCACTCACAACCTATCCAATTTTGGCTTTTCCAGATTTTTCCAAACCTTCGTTCTTTCCACAGATGCAAGTAATGTAGCAATAGGTTCAGTTTTATCTCAGGTCATAGATGGAAAAGAAAGACCAATTGCCTATGCTTCCCGCCAACTAAATAAAGCAGAAACAAATTACAGTGTTACAGAGCGTGAACTTTTGTCAGTTATTTGGAGTATTAATTTTTCAGATGTTACCTTTATGGCAGAAAATTTACTATAATCACAGATCACGCAGCGTTAAAATGGATGTTAGGATTAAAAGACCCGTCGAGCAGATTAATGCGTTGGACATTAAGGCTAAGTGAGTTCGAATTTGATGTTGTCCACAAGCCCGGAAAATTGCATGGTAATGCGGATGGTTTGAGTAGAAAAGTTCGGATGGTAGAGGCACAAGACCCCCCTTCACTAGTAGTTGCCAATTGCGCAAGCAGAAGATGAGGAATGCAGTAAGTGGAGAAAAAATAAATGGTTTGTATTTCATGATAATGTGTTGCATCGCATAACAAAGCGCGGTGACAGAGTAGTAGTCCCCAAAGTCTTACGTGAGTCAGTTATGAAGTTGTATCATGATTCCATTTTGTCAGGTCATTGTGGATGGAAGTTGACTAATCAGAGGATAGCTAAACAATATTGGTGGCCAGGTCGTAAAGGAGATGTCAGAGAGTATGTAAAAAGTTGTATTCAGTGTAATGAGAGACTAGGTCCAGGAAGAGCCAGAGAAAAGTTACAACAGTTACCAGAAACAGCAGAGCCATTTCAGAGAGTTGGTTTAGATGTAATGGGTCCTTTTAAGCGTACTAAAGCAGGTTACAGTTATGTACTTACATCACAGATGCTTTTTCAAGATATTTAGTAATGGTGCCTTTGGAAGATCAAACAGCAGAGAGTGTAGCAAGAGCTTTTGTATTAGGATGGATACTTAAATTTGGCGTACCGAATTCTATTATTACGGATCAAGGATCAAATTTCATGTCAGCATTGTTCACACAAGTCTGTAAGTTATTGGGTATTGAGAAATTGCGAACTACAAGTTTTCACCCACAAGGAAATGGTAGAACTGAAAGAATTCACAGAACTATTGGAAAAATGTTGAGCAACTATGTAAATAAGTCACATAATGATTGGGATTTATTGTTACCATATGTGGTGTCAGCTTACAACACTAGAGTCCATGTTAGCACAAGGAGAACCCCATTTGAAATTATCTATGGTCGAGAAATGACGTCACCTTTCGAACTATTCAAAACTTCAAAAGATATTGATAATCCAGAAGTACGTAGTCTAGCATTCAAATTGAAGAAAATATGGTCAGAAGTTCGTAGAAACAATCAAAAAGCATTTCAGCACAAGCTAAACAGTATGATAAAACAGCTAAACCACAAGAGATTAGCGTCGGAGATTTTGTAATGTTGAGCACACCATTTTTGAGAAAAGGTCAAACACGTAAATTCACAACAAATTGGTCAGGTCCATTTGAGGTAATACAGATTCTTTCCAGTTACAGTTAAAATTAAGCTACCAGATAGGGATATTGTGGTCCATAAAAATCGTCTTCGGGTGTATAGTTGGAATAGGAAAACATAGTGAACCCAGGTGAAAATACATCAACAGACAGAACAGCAACACAACATGTGGGACAACCTAAGCAAATTCCAAAGACAGTAGATCCACAAAGTTCAAGTCCGTATTCATTGCGAAGTAAAGGCCCAGTTCAACCATCTCATACATCTCAAAAGCCAGCAGTAAGGTATAGTTTGAGACCTAGGAAGTAATCAGTAGTCAATAGAATATATGTATTTCATTTTGCATCTGCTGTAACATCAAGTGTAATTTTTTTTTGTATGGTTAGATATTTGAGTTTAAGATTTGAGTTGATGATGTTCATGTTTGCAACGTGTTGCAAAGAGACATGTGCGTATGGTGATTTTCAACCACCTAGCCTTGTCCCTTTGGAAGTGTGCATAAAACACGTTTACTGCGGTGAACAAAATGTTGTAGCCTCGTGGAGAGCAGTCGAGCAGAGCAGCTGAGCAGAGCGAGCAGTGAGCAGTGCAGAGCGCGGGCAGCAACTGAGGCGCCCCAGTCAGCGCTAGTAGAGGAGACTCAGAGTGGCACGTGTGTGTGTGTCCAAGTGAAGTGCAGTGCAGAAAGTAACATTGAGTATTCATTATGTTTTATTCAGTATTTTATTGGGTATCTTGTTTCCTTTTGTTTATTTAGTCCATGTAAAGCCTCTTAGTAATGGTGTAGTATTTTCTAAGGAGAGTGATGTAATTGCTTCAGATAATTATTGGTCACTAGTAATAGATTATGATTTGGGAATTGTAAGAGATGAATGCACCAAGCTAGATAGCACATTCAGTACTCTTGATGAGCTTACTAAAGAAAATCTGTCGCATAATGATTCAGCTATAAATTCAGTTTCTTTGAATCTAAAAGTAATGTATTCTGCTTTACAGCAAGAATTTTACAATATTTTGGAAATTCTACCTCATAAGCCAAACAGAGTCAGAAGGTCATATTTCGATCTTGGAGGAAAAATTTTGAAAACTGTATTTGGAACTTTAAATTCTGAAGACCTAGAGCATTTAGAGTCAAGGTTGAATAATTTGGAAGCTGTAGGGAATGATGTTAAACTTAGTCTTTCGTCACAGTTGATTTTGATTCAGCATATGGAGGAGTCCATTACAAATCATACACAAGCAATACAAGTATTAGCAGATGCCTTCATCTCACAGACTAGGGAAATTCAATCAGTAATAAGTAAGAATATGCATGAAGTAGAAAGTGTACTAACAGTTTTTGAATTTTCAGATTTTTAGTGTTAAAACTTTACAAGAGCTTATTTTTGGGTTAACAAATGTACGTATGGAATTGGTTAGATTAAGAATTGCTCTATTACAAGGTTCTAGTGGGAAAGTTAGTGATATTTTATTGAGCCCTAGAGTATTTTTGAAATATTTACAGTTGATACAGAATAAGTTAGATTCAAGTATGTTTATGATTGCCCCTTGTACAGAGGAGAGTTTAAGTGTGTATTACCAATTGTCAAAGGTAAATATTGTTTTAATGGGTAGTAATTTGAGGTTAGTTGTTAATGTTCCTATTGGTGCACATGATTCAGTTTTAGAGAGATATAGTATTCATACTTTTCCGATCTATTGGAGTGAAACAGGCAGATATGTAAGATGGGATATGAAAGATGTAATTTTATTGAGCAAAGATCATAAGTCATATGTGACACTTAATCAGAATGACATGCAGAAATGTGAATCTAATATTGTAGAAATATGTCCATTGATGACTTTGCATGATGTAAGTGTAGTTGTGAATCTGATATGTTCTTTTCAGAAAAGTTTGTTGAGTCATGTCAAAGAGAAGTTGTGACCCTCACTAAATCATATTTTGCTAGAGTTCATGATAATTGGATATTTACCTTGTTAACACCTTGTACTGTCAGTGTCAATTGTATTCAATCTCAGCAGACAACTAAATTATCAGTAAGTGGTTCAGGAATGTTTGTAAACACTACAGGTTGTCAAATAATTGGAAATGATTTTAGAACACCAGCAATTAAGTCAGTTAAGAAGTCTTATGATTTGTCTTATCCATTGTATTACTTACCAAATTTAACTTATGAATTTATCACAGTCCTAAATTAGTTGAATTGAATTTGACTTATAGTAAGGAGGTTAAAGAAGAGATTGATAAGTATCTTAAAGCATCTAATGACACTATTAAATTCAGTAAGATTATTGCACATTTGGAGTCACAAATGAGTTCTAGAGATCAACATAAGATAACAGTTGTATCTGCCAGTGTTACGTCTATTATTTGTATTTTAATTGTCTTGTTTTTGGGTATTTGGTTATGTAGACATTGTATGAATAAGATGATTCAGAATTATTTTGCTGCAAATGCAGCCACGCAATCTGTTAGCAGCATAAGAGTAACTATTCCAGAGATTTCACATGATAGTGTTGCAGGAGCAACACGTGTTTCAAAGGCGGGGGAGTTGTAAGGGAACCAAATAAATCCCCGTAATATTGTAATAAAGCGAAGTGAATATACGCGTCTGGCTAGCTGCACAGCCGTGCGCTGTAATCCTAGTAGGTATGTGCTGATATCAGCGCTCGCGCTGGCCGGCAGCTACGCGCAGGCAGTCCGCCTCGGGAGTGAGAACGTAACACATCAATGTAGGCGCGTGTGTCGTGATTTTACTACCAACATATGTCACTTTGTACCCCATTTCGGCAACGAGTCTAAATTCAAGCTAGCGGGGGTATTGCTAACATATTGCGTGGTGCAGAAATTACGTTCCTGTATTTATGAAACTGTCCGTGTGTAACTTAACGGCGAATAAACTGGAACTAATTTGTAATCTCTGTTTCCGTCAGTAATAAACCTTACCAAACCGTATCAGGCTAACAACACTCAAGCCAAAGAACTCTACGCAGCCTTCAATAAAAACAGTAACATCTTTTATTATTCATTAGTCGTTTCGGCGGCTAGTGTCCGCGCAGTTGTCGATTCTGCGTCACCAACGATCGACTGGTGTCAGAGAAGGCCGTCGTCCTGACAAGAAGAAAAGAAGAACATCAAGAAGACGTTGCTATCGGTCAGGTTAGTGATCACACCTCCGATAGTCAACCAGTCACCAATCAATAACCACTCAGCCATCCAAAACGGTACTCTGGCGTCATCTGCGGGACTCAAACCCTGCACCACACGCTCATAAACAGAGACACACCACTACAACACTGCGACAGCAAGACACCGACTGTCCATGCCGCGCGATTTCGGGTCATATAAGCGTAGATACCCCATTCATATTTGGTTGAAGTTTGCAGCTTTGTGAGTGGGTGCATTGTTGGACTGTACAATGTAGGCATATACTATAGCCAGTTAATTTTCAATAGGTGTCTCAGGATCACCCTGCTTCATTCATTTCCTTTGTACATGTCCCTGCGTGCGCATGAGGGAGACCATATTGAGGCGATCTCATTTGCTGCAACAGTGACATAACTCAATCTTAAATTTTACTGGAGGTTCAGTTCAAATGTTTCATGTGCAATAACTTTATGCATAACTTTATGCATTCAAAAAAAAACTTATCTGCATGTTTTATTGAAATAATACAATATCAAAGAAAGGAAAATGTATAGTATCAATTGCAATATATACGAAAATGGTTTATCCAAAGATGATAACTCGAAACAGTTTTGAGTTATGTCATTGTTGCAGCAAATGAGAGATAGGTGAAGACATCTACAGATGTGTTCCCGTAAACCAAGGAGGGGCGGGTAAACGGGAGGAAAGGGGTGGGGTGCATGAGATGAGGGGTGTGGAAAGCCACTATGAACCGCATGCTAACGCTTTCTGGCAGTGATCTCAGTGAATTCTGCAGCTGATCACAAATTTCAATCTCGGAAACTATGTTTCATTATATTTCTGCACCCCCACGCACAACATGATACCTCTGTAACATGCATGGCAAAGTAAAATATTAGCGAGCGGAATGTGTAAAATCATGTGGAGCAACTTAACGGACTACAGGCAGAGGAAAGTGATATCCTGGCTTGTGTTAGTGTCAAAAATTGCACACGAGTGTATAAAAAACAAAGATAATACAAACGACGAATTACCAACTGCGGAGAACATTGGCGTAAATCTTGCGAAGGCATTTATTAGCGGCTTTGTGTGTAGAGTGGCACCGCATCGCGTTGGTCCTGTGATGTGGTCAGAGCCGTAAAATAGGCCGCCTTCAAGGAGAACTGCTCCGGAATGCCGCAAAAAATATAGTCCGCAGACACAACCACAAGTGATCAAATTTACAACAGCTGTAAGAAGTAACAGACAAGAAATACGGCCCTAGATTCTAAGCGTAAGAACTCTGAATTCCGATATTTAACACACGTGAATAAAAACTATATAGTCTCATTAGCACGAAAAGGCTCATAAGACATATGATACTATCGTTTGTTTTCTTTCCGTAGGAGAGTGTAGAGAAAGTGTATTAATAGTGAAAAAAATTTAAATGAAGGTTTCAAATGGTAGTGTTCGCAAAATTAATATGAAAATCTTCATCATGTTGATCTCATTTGGTATCAGCATAATTACTATAAGAAAATCTTATCAGTTTAACAATGCATGGCCAGTTGGCTAAGTAGACTGCGGCACCGTGATGAGGTCCAGGGTTTAAGCTGGTTTGAGTCCTGGTAGGAAAAGAAATGTTCATCTGACGGCAGAGTAGCAGAGGTGGTGGTGCACAATTCCACATCACCAGATTGTGCACCAAAGCCGTCAGTTAAATCCCAAACCTCACCGCAGTGTGTATGGAGTGAGAGCATTCGGCATTGTTGACGGCAATTCCTTGATCGTACTGGGACGTTAAGCATAGCGGCCCGTGGTGTCTTTCGGAAGAGTAGGCCTGAATGGGGCGGCACCTGTTGTGACCATCTCCCTTCTTTCATCTCCCTTCCACAGTACTGTATACTAAACACACAACACTATCACAGTCATCATAACTTATGAACGCTCTCACAATGGGGAAGGTAATGGGAGACCATAGCAGTTCATCTACCCTGACGTTGCCATAGAGGGATAAATATCCCCCATAGTAACCGCCTACCCTCGGACGCGGGCAAGACGTTCATATAAGGAAGCTTACCATTTCTATATTAGTATTTTCATCCTGGAGCGTTTTGTCTCTGCACCTTGGTGACAAACACTGCAAAAGTCGCATTATTTATCAACTATCTGGCGGTAGGGTATGTTTAATAATAGTATGTAAACACCTTCCTGTGAAATTTTATAACAGTCGGTGAAAATATGGCGGAATCACGATCCCTGTGATTTACGAAATGATGAAATTATAAATCTTCAGTTTTTACCATTTTGGCTACGGAACGTTATAAAAGTTCTCGGGTCTCCCAATGGGCAAGCACATCAAACAGATGCAACGTTTTGAAGTCAGTCTGCTATTTCATCTTTGAGTGAAGCAATGAAGTCGTATACCGCCTTCAGATTTTTCAATCTACTTGTAGCTTTTCCCGATTGAAGACCGCAAAAGAGCCTTATAAACAATTGAGTTAAGGCATATGCAAACTAATTCAATAGAATTTATTATTTTACCTCCTTACTTGTTGCTATTTGCTGCTAAAAACTGATAAAAGTGAATAATTACGTGGAAAAGTTTAACATTTCTAACTAATCTATTTTTTAAGTGAAATCGACAACGGGTATGGAGATGAAGTATCACTCAAAGAAGTGATATTTTATGATGAAGTAGTTTCAAATTTCAATAAATCTGCTAAACGCAGACTTAGTTGCGGTCTGATAGCTCATTAGTTAAGGTGTCTGACTGGAGATTGAAAGGTCCCAGATTCGAAATCTAGTCTCGGCGGGGATGTTCATAGGCCCCTAACCCGACCTTCAGTACTGACACCGCATGCTGTGTAATGTTGAGTACGCCAGAATGCTTCCGTGGTTCGGTCTCCACTTTAAACTGTAGGTTCCGTATACCAGCTAGGATTTCGGGGATAGGCTATGTGGATCCGATAGGGGCAGATTGTGCAGCCGATAAGAAACTCTATCACCATATCATTATCACCATACGAATACATAGTTCTCTCACTGAGCGTGGTGGCTAAACGGTTAACGTTCTGCCCTCGCATTTTGGAGGACGCGGGTTCGAATCCCCATCTGGGCATCCAGATTTGGGTTTTCCATGGTTTCTCCAAATCACTCCAGGCGAATGCCGGGATGCTTCCATCAAAAAGGCCATGGCCGAATACCTTCCCGTTCCTTGTCCCCAGTCCCATCCCGCCGCTAATGACCTTAGCCGTCGACGAGGTGTAAAGCCATAAGTAAAAAAAAAAGTTCACTCATATTTTGTATCTTTTTAAGAGAAAGAATGATAGTTTGCGCCAGTACTAAACACGATATTAGTCGTTCCACGACGTCATGAAATTAGCGCGCAAAGTGAACCCACGATTTTGAACTATCCGCATTCGATGCGTGTGCATAAACGCTATTACTAATTATCCATTCTGAGTGAACCAATTAAATTTTTGCTCTTTGGAAAATTTTAAGGAACTCACGAAAAATGAGCTGATCCTGAAGCTTCGACTTAGCAAAACTTATCCGAAATAAACATGAATAGTATTGCCTACTTTCTGATAAAGCTGAAGTTAAAACAACGGTAAGAGAGAAACGATGCGCAGAAATGAATACTGAAGCGAAATACTGGTTCCGTATCAAGCAAGCAGTGAACTTGTATAACAGTATACACAGAAGCAGCAATCATTCTCTGAATCACCGGATGATTAAGCATAAGCTAAAAGGTTCATCATCTCACGATCAATAAGCCCTTCTGCGATAGAAGGCAATTAAATGACATGCCAACCGTCAAACGAAAAAGCTACTATGCGAATTATTAGCTACCGCTATGTTTTACATGGTAAAAATTATGTGATACGTCGCAAAATGTGCTGTACAACAGCAGATTATTACTGGAATTATTGATACAAACACACACGATTGATCTACAGCTGCCGACACTTTAATGTTTACTTACAATCACATTAGCTTTAAAAACTAACCTTGAATTGATTTTACCAAATCGCTAACGTTGGCGCAACCCCAGAGATTTAAATATACTCGCAATCAAGCTGAGTACATTGTAAAACATCTGCAGCAGGGTCTTTTTTCTTTTATTTTCAATATGGGAAATGCACTCTTGGATCCCAAGAGATTTGGTGAGTAAAGACTCAGTCAGCGCTGTTTTTTCGCTATCTTGTACTGTATACAATAGAAAGCCTCTGTTCTTTTTTTTAACAAAAAAATGAGAAAAATACCGGCTACAAGATATGGTCTTAATGCATTTTCCAATTTTCTCCATGAAATAAAATTTACAAGCATAAGAATTTTGCATAGTTTACTAATCTATATGTTGTTATTGGTAAGAATTTACAATTTCATCTCGCAACTTATGTTCGCTCAAAAATAAAAATAAATTTCTTGCCAAATTTTTGTGTGAAAATATGCTGGAATATAAAAAAACCCTTGGCACGAAATGGTGGCAGAATGTATTGATGAAATTTTTACTTAATTAAGGTATCTTAGGTAAAATCCTTAATTTTCAAGTCTTCCTCAACGAATATATAAATATATACATATATATGTGTTTGTTACTTACTGTGAAGTAATCAAGGGAGCGTCCATAAACCACGTAGCTCCATTTTGGTCTCCTGTGAATCTTCTCCCTCCCCCCCCCCCCACGTAGCACGTAGCTTTTTTTCCTTTTTGATTCCAGAAGACATTTTGTACTGTTTTCTCTTGTCAGACTTCTGTAAATTGCGTACGGAGATAATTAAATGAAGGAAATAAATATTCACATGCTGTTGTGTGTTCTGTACCTCTGTAACTATGAAAAATGGAAAGCAATTTGGTCTGGCTCGGAATCCCCCCTCCCCCATGTAGCGCAGTTTAGCCTTCTAGTTAACCCCTCCCCCCCCCAAATAGACCGAAACCACGTGGTTTATGGACGCTCCCCAAACTGAGTTCCGAATACGAACCGCGACGTTGAGAATCCGCTTAGATTGTAGGTATCACGTAAATAGTGTAGTTATAAATTTTATGAAATACAAATTGAATATGGTGTCATTATAGGTAAAGCTAATGAAACCCTTTATGCACAATTTTACCGTATGTGTCACATTTTTAGTATCATTGACCTGTACCACATAGAGGCCGATTAGATAAACAGAAAAAAAAACAATTGACAGTCGTAGGGGATTACCGATACAAGTGAAAACTTAAAACTATGAATATCATATGCGCAACACGTCATACTTATAGCTACAGATACATTAAATAGACTGGTAATAATTCCATATGGTCGTAATGACCTGGTGGCAGGGTATTACGCCCCTGTCTTAGCCGCCTTAACATAACTCAGTAGTGCTACCAAGTTCAGGGGACCTACAGCTTAACGTGGAATCCGAACCACGGAAGCATTCTGGCGCACTTCACATTGCACATTGCAATCTGTGCCAGAGGTGAACGTCGGGTTAGGGGTCTATGAAAATCCCCGCCGAGACAGGGGCTCGAACTCAGCCACTAAACCACAAGACCGCAACAGATATACTGTTAACATTAGCATGTCGGTAACGCAAACTCACAAGATTTTACCCATCAAAAATCGTTCAATGCGCCTAAAGAACTTTTCACTACAAAAACTAAAAATTTGGCTTAGTCCACAATCGGAAAGTTTTTTTTTTTTTTTTAAATGACATTTGGCTTTCATAGGCCAGCTCAAGTATGAGATTAGTTCATCCATTGTATTCAGTTTCTCCACGTGTGTATATATACCTTTCAAGTAATTCCAGACACACCACAGGACGGACACGACAAACACACTCACATACAACACTTAAACACCCATACCCCCGGCCGAACTCGAACCGGCGACCTTCGGAAGGTTGGTAGAATCTTTCCGAAGGAGAAGTACCAAGCTATTTTGTCAGAGGCAGGAAGGCCAATTCCCTTCCACTGGGGCCTACAGTTTAACGTGGAATCAACCAGAGAACGTCCCGGCGTATCTCACCACTGGGTTTGAACCAGCGAACGCTGAGCTACGAGATCACCTTTTATCGAAGTAAATGTGTGCTAAGTACTATCAAAATCCGATTAAAAACTGTGATTTTGTATGAACAACATTGACAGAAATTAAGGTGAGGTGGTAAAAGGAGAGGGATTAGGTTTTTGAAGCTTAACATCAACAGTGCTTTTTTTATTTGTTTTAAGGTATACGTATGCAAAGTTCCATCAAAATCGGATAAAAACTGTATGTTGAACATTGGAAAAAAAATATTTTTTATATATTAAATACAAGTATAATCTATACTTTTATCGCTTTCCAAGCACAACACATCATACTTATTGCTACAGATATACTACTATCACAGCATGTTGGTGACGCAAATTCATAAGATTTTACACATAAAAAAAACATCAAGTGTTTATATCATCCGTGCAACACGTCATGCATATCGGTGATGGAAAGTAGCGATTTCAAATATTTAGCACGATCCAATTATCGCCTAACGCGCCTATAGAAGTTTTCATTTTAAGAAAAAATACATATATATATATATCATTGTTGGTCGATTTAACGACCAATACAACAGAACTTAATGAGCCCTGAACCTATGTTTCCGTGCTTGCTAAAAATCTCTGTTATTTATGCGAATGTTTTCAGAAAGATTGGTACGCCTGCTATGGATAAGATACCTCCATAGACAGACAGCAGGCAGGCCATTAAATTTGGCAGTGGAGGTCAGCAGTGGCTTGAGGACGAACGCCATTACTGAGGCATATGGCTGGCGGCGAAGCTCAGGTTGCGTCCGTATGGGATGACTGCACAATTAGGCCCTCAGGGGGAATGCCGCCCGGGTCGCCGTCCCATTAGGGAACACCTCGGATTTCAGATTCCGCTTCCCGAGGGACATTGTGCCTACACGGACAGTATCCCTCGCAAGATCCAGCTAGACTCCGATTCAGTGTTATTTACAACAAAATACAGCCCTCGAGGACACATCCTAGTGCTTGGTAGAGACATCACTGCACTAGTTACACAAAGTATTCTAGGAACTACTATACAGGAGTCGGATTAGGACTTATCACCTTTATTAGAACTATTTCTGAGAAACAGGGACACTCAAAACGAATTCAGATGAAAGCTGGAAAGTTCCCTTAAAGGGCATGATCTAATTCCTTTCCTTTGCTTGCTTTCATCCTGTCCCGGATCTAATGGCCTCAAAATTCACAAACTATTAAACACTCTGCAAAAAAAAAAGGTGTATGACAAGTGGTTTTCTTATTTTTATTTTTTGCTTATCTTTTAGTATTTTAATCGCCTTATTTCATAAAATCTGTTTATATAGAGTCTCGTTAGTCAGACAATTTATTTTTTTTATCCGTGATCATGATTTATGTTCAATATGATTGCATTTCAGTAATCAACCACGCAACAATTCATATTGCACACACACGCAGTGTGCGCATTACGAAACAGAGAGAAGCAACTAACAAGTAAAAGTGGCGCCACCGCAACTGCCTCCTGGGAGGGGGTAAAGTCCCCTCCTCTTCCTCGTCACCAACGTTCGCTAAATAAAGATGGTTCTATGGTAGATAGAAGCCTTTGGTGAAGACTCGTTACTGAATGAAGGTAGCTGAACTAAGAATGTAAAGCTGTATTGGAAACTGTGTGTGACGACTTAAGTATTGTACTTCAATATATGATTGGATTGTGACTACGCGGAATAAAGTGCTTTTTCTATTCCGACGGCTGCCAGCTTGTATGTGCTTTGGCTGAGCTTGAAGTAACAATAGAATGTTTATGCGACGAAAACCAACACAACATTTTGGCGACGAAGTTGTTAGCCAACGTGCGACACAACTGGTTTCGTTTTTGCAACACCAGGCACATTAGCTGTGAAAGAGGTACCTCCCAACACAAAAATTAGAATTGTGTTACAAAATTTTAGCGATGGAACGTTACCGTGGATATCTTCACAATAAGATGCAGGTAATCGGCACGTCCCTCTAACCAGAAAACGAAATACAAGTAAAAAAAATTACCATCGAAGGTATGCAATAATAAACGTCATCACAGTCTGGTCGATCCAATCACATCAGAAGGGCCATAGATCTTTAAATTATTCGAAGGTGTGTGAGGAGAACCTCAACCCTCACAGACGTCTGGTCAGAGCAGTTCCATTGTCAGTTTGACCAGCCGAAACTTATTAAACTGGAGCAGTAACCACTGTCTTTATCACGTACAGAACAACTTACGTTTAAACGACAAGGCAAAAGAGAATATGAGAACAATTTACGTTCGATTAAACTTTAAGATTCGTTATCAAAATCTTTGCCCGACATTGCCCAGTATACTTTTATAATAGATAAGTATAGTTAACCTCCATAAAGAACAGTCCACTTCCGCCGAACGAACGGATGTCATTGATTCCTCAACAAGAAGCGTCGGACAATTCTGGGGTTGCGTCCGTACAGATACTTGAAACTTCACGTATTCTTTGAGAAAGCGTTTAAGAGCTGAAATCCTTCTCTTCGTTTTGGGACAGTAGACAAAAAATATAAAGATTAACATGATAATCAAAAAGCTTGGATCGATGAGCAGTTTTTAAGGACAGGAGGGATTAGTTCCAAAACATGTAGTACTTCCGCCCTCTGTGCTGTTGGAAACAATCCTATCCCACTTCCGTCATTAAGGCCATTGATCTTGAATTGAAGCTAAAGCCAATGAAATCAGATGTCAAAAGATGGAAATAGCATATCGCTTAACACAAAAAATCTACAACATAAAAAACATCTCCAAACACAAAAACCTGAGACATTACAATACAGTCATTAAACCAGAATGTCTCTATGGATCGGAAACTCATTTTCAACAGGAAAACAGACATAGAAAACATTTAGAAAAGGAACGTAAAGTTAAAAGGAAAATTTTGGGTTCAAAACTCACAGGAAACCAATAGTCTCAAAAGTAGTACCGAAATCTTACAACATACAGACATAAACAGTGATATTACAAAACGCAAATTTTACGGACACATTATCGAGCGTGGTGGGTGAACGGTAATACTCTGGCCTCGCATTCGGGAGGACGCGGGCTCGATTACTCTTACGGCCATCCAGATTTGGGTTCTTCCATTGTTTCTCCAAATGACTCTAGGCGGTGGTTCCTTCAAAAAGACAATGACCTAATTCCTTCCCATTCCTTGACCCCGGTCCTGTTCCGCCTCTACTGACTTCGATATTGATGAAGCGTAGAGCCACAAACAACATCAACAAAAAATCAGACATTATAAAAGAATGAACCCAGAAGGTCGGTGAAGACAAATAGTTGAATCCTATGAAAACTGAAGTAAAAGCAGCATTAGATACAATCAAAAGGATTGATGAAATTAAGAAAGACGTCAAATTAGGGAGCGTCCATAAACTACGTAGCTCAATTTTGGCTTCCTGTGAACCCTCCCTCTCCCCTCCACGAAGTCCAGCGTGGCTTTTGCCCCTTCCCCCTCCCTTCCCCTACGTGGTAGGTAGCTTTTTTCCTTATTGATTCCAGAAGGCATTTTGGGGCATCCACAAATTACGTGAGGTGTTTTTCCGGATTTCTGGACCCCCCCCTCCCCTCTGGTGAGATTTCGTGAGATCTGGCCGGACCACTCCCCCCCCCCTCTGATGAGATCTGGTCCGTGAGAACCCCCCCGACAAATCGCCCTGGAAACTTTTGTAGACCTATTTTTTTTTTTAGGTCGCATTCTAACTTTTTTGACGAAATACCCTCCTAAAATCGACTTTGGTGCAAATTGTAGACCTTTTTTTGGCTCTACTGTCCCCAAATTTTTCGCAAAATCTGACGTGAGATTTCCGTAGACCCCCCCTCCCCCCCTGGTGAGATCTGGTGAGATTTCGCCGGACCCCCCCCCCTATTTCACCTCACGTAATTAATGGATATCCCCTTTTGAGCTGTTTTCTCTTGTCAAACTATCGGAAATTACATACGGAGATAATTAAAAGACGGAAATAAATATTCACACGCTGTTGGCTGTTCTGTCATCCTTATTTTAACTGTGACAAATAATATGAATGAAAAGCAACGTGGCTTGCTCAAAACCCCTTATCACCCTCACCCCAGCGTAGATTTCCAACGAACCCCTCCCCTCCCATAGACCGGAGTCACGTAGTTTATCGACGCTCCCTTAGCAGGAATCACTCCAAAGATCATATAAAACAGGGAGATAGTTGGCAAGTTGACCGGGAGTAAAGACTGAAGAAAAGAACTGGAACAACATGATCTAATGAGTAAAAATAAGCCTCAGCAAACGTATGAAGGAAATTTGGGCACAAAGGAAATCAAACAAACGCTTCCAAGTACTTTGCGAAATCCTAATGGGCTTTTTTGCAAATAATAATAAACATTACGATTCGACAGAAAAGGTTTTTCTAAATCCAAAGCGGATCCCGAGCAGTGTGTTCCTAATTCTCCCCCCGTAGTTGGTGCCTGCCAAGGGGAAGTTCCGGTTGAAAGACCGACGAGCCACGTGTAGTCTGGCTGGGAGCAGGTGTTTAACACGTGACGTATGGCCATGAGGTGTCGCCCCGGGCCACGGAGAAAATTGCCCTTCCGTGTCAACTCCTCTCTTGGGAAACAGCGGCCGATATCGGAGCCCACTCCAGTCCGTAATTAGGCTTTACTGGGCTACTGCAGCTGTTGCTGGGAGCTAACCAACCCGAGCGATTCTGATCTAGATAGCCACAGGAACAGAGGGTCCCATCTACGGAAACGCACGCAGTCGGTATAATGAGTGTAGGATACCGCCGCTTCTTCTAATAGCCGCAAAAAAAAATATAAAAAAATCGGGGCTTAATTGTTTCCAACAGCTTGGTGATTGAGTGACGTCACTTTGAACAGGAGTCAGGTGGACCTGGATTTGATTGCTTGTTGTAACTCTTGTGAAAAGTCGAATCATGGGCATTTTACCGAGCGTGGTGGGTGAACGGTTTACGTTCTGGCCTCGCATTCGGGAGGACGCGGGTTCGAATCCCCGTTCGGGCATCCAGATTTGGTTCCCCAGATCACTCCAGGCTTCGTTCAAATAGGCCATGGTCGAATTCGTTCCTGTTCCTTGTACCCAGTCCCATCCCGCCTCTAATGACCTTAGGGGGCATCCATAAATTACGTGAGGTGAAATAGGGGAGGGGGGGGTCCGGCGAAATCTCACCAGGGGGGAGGGGGGGGTCTACGGAAAATTTGGGGATAGTAGAGCCAAAAAAAAGGTCTACAATTTAGGAGGGTATTTCGTCAAAAAAGTTAGGGTGTGACCTAAAAAAAAAAAAAAAAAGTCTACGAAAGTTTCGAGGGCGATTTCTCGGGGGGGTTCTCACGGACCAAATCTCACCAGAGGGGGGGGGGGTCCGGCCAGATCTCACGAAATCTCACCAGGGGGGAGGGGGGGGTCCAGAAATCCGGAAAAACACCTCACGTAATTTGTGGATGCCCCCTTAGCCGTCAACGACACGAAAAAAAAAAAAATGGGCATTTTGTTAATGTTGTTGGGGGATATTAAATTATTTCCAACAGCGATGTGACTCCGAATATCTTTTTCGTAGATGGTCTGCGTTCAAACTTTTGACAGTAATGTGGGTGTTGACTAAAATACTATTTAATGCGGACAGTAACTTAACACCAACAATATAGCGTAAAAACAATTATTGATCTTGAGGATAAAGCCGTGCGACGCTCAGCCTTGCCGGAAGGATAAATCACTTACAAGACAACCGTGTGGGAGTGTGCATAAACTACGTGGACTGGTCTAGGGGGGAGGGGGGCTTGTTCCGAGCCAGGCCACGTAGCTTTTCGTTCATATTATTTATCACAGTTAAAATGAGATACAGAACACAAACCAGCTTGTGAATATTTATTTACGCAATTTAATTATCCCCATATGTAATTTATGATAGTTTGACAAGAGAAAACAGTACAAAATGTCTTCTGGAATCAATTGGGAAAAAGGCTACGTGATACATGGGGGGAGGGGGGGGGTTTAGAGACAAATTCGGCGTTGGGCTACGTGGGAGGGGGAGTGTTCACAGGTGGCCAAAATGGAGCTACGTAGTTTATGTACGCTCCCTAAGTAACAGTATTATGCAAACTATTGTAAACTCAACAGATTCTTGTATTACTCCAAATAATACTATTGATTTATAATAGCTGAAGATTGGTTAACGACTTATCATAATTGAAATTATTAATTCCGTTTGTGGATCCACAGAGTAGCTAGGCTGGCATTTAACTTAATATTGACAACCAGTCAGAACATTCTTAATTGTACGTGACTGGGAAATTAGCAACATTCCGACACTTTTGATGCAAACAGCGTGCACACTGCCTAAAAGTTGCTGATAATGAATTAACTAGCATATCGCACGAGTCTTGGATAAACATTAATGTAACACGTACAGAAAATGGGAAATGAACCAAACTGCAGTAAAAAATTTCAAAAAATACATCAGCAAACTGCAATGTTTTCGTTAAGTCCAAACGAGAGTTCTTTTAAGGGTGACAATACCATTTCGAATATCCGATACATTTTGGATAGTTCTCTTCAATATACTTATAACGTAATAGGCACGAAATGATAATGAAGTTGATATTACTAACACAAACACACAGCATAAAATATGTTAACCACCTCACAGACAGACTGAAACTCTTCCATGCCTCATAACTTATAGATCTTAATAACACCTGCACGTATAACTGGATGTAGCTTCTAATTAAGATATAAATAAAGGAATACCTGTATGCTGAAGTCACTTATTATATCGATTTTTAGAGAAACATTTATGTAATGATGATTACAAGGTGCCTTTTATCTTTCAACCTGAGGCAGCGGCAGTAAAGATGTTATTAAATTTTTCTACATTCAGAGCGAGTCCTGAGATTGTGCACGAAGCTATAATGACACAGCTGCCATGTGTTTCATTGGCTACTACCGGGAGCGAAGTACTCGAGCTTCATGAGTTGCTCATTCTAATCCGTACTAGGGTGTAGGTAGTTGCAATGCAGTATTGCTTTTGCGTTGTGTTGTTCGAACTGTAAAGTACCATAATACTGGTAATAAAATCAAACATACATAACAAACTACTGTTGCTCTTCAACCGAATGCCAATCTAAAAAAAAAAAAAAAAAATCCAAATTAAATGCAATTTAATTTGAGATAAACCAGAGTTTAATAAAAAACAAAGTACACACAAGTTAAACACAATTTTTTTCCCTGTGTTTATGACAGCAATGGTTAAGAAACCGAATGGTGGAGCACACAAAGGAGAGGATGAAGGGGGTAATGGGAGTGCATAAGGCGTATATTGTTGATGAGGCACGCAAAGATATTCGTGCAAGCATTGAAAGTCATGCATGAAAGAGAAAAGATAGCAATGACCACAAGCTGGCACTCTATTTCAGGCACAAGGGTGTAGGAAGATTGTCTTTTTTTAGGTAAGAGAGTCAGCGTGGAAGTTACGAAAAGAAATGATGAATAATTTACCAAAAACGTTGAAAGAATTTAAAGTTGAAATTTGTAGAGGGAAAATGTAGGTGGGTGCAGGAAAGAGGGAAAAGGTGCGGTTTCGTACAAAAAAAAAACTTTATCAAAGAGAACAAAACATTGAGGAAGACGTACTTATTTAGTATGTCAGAGATAGAATTGCCAGTTTCTTGCCTGCAGTTTAACGTTGAATCAGGACCACAGTGCTATTGCAGCGTAGTGTACATAGACAAAGAAAGCTTTGCGTAACATAATGGATTATAAAGCTCCATCGAATACAAGGAACATCTAAGTCTCCAAGTAAGCACCTTGCAGATGTGCTACTAGGCTTTTGAACCTAACATAGATGTATTTGCTACTGAATTTCATTTCCTTATTAGGGAGTACATGTTCATGTCCTTGAGGAATTCTTTTATTATAATGAATTATATTGAAGGAATTGTACTGATCGATGTCGATGTCGCGTGATTAGTAAGGAGGAATAAAAGATAACGAGAGAACCTAACAGATGAAAAAATATGGCAGACTAACTAGATGAATCATAATTTTTAATAGAGATGTGATCGACAATATTGAGAAAGTTGTATTTTAGGAAAGTTGTGTTAAAATTTAACAAAGTCACTCAATGTGTCAGTGTTATTAGTAAAAGTGATTTTTTTTAGTGATTGTTTAAGTAATCACTCATAAAAGTCGAATTAAACAAGCAATATGAAAGATAAACAAATCTCTTTCAGGTAGACGAGAATAAAATATACGAAATATAAGAGCAAGCCACACTCTACGTCATAATTGCACTGGATTTTATGCATAATGTGCTCAGGTGGATGGGAAAATTCGTTTTGAAAAGGTAAATAAATTGCTGTGTGGAAGTTGAAGAGAAGGATATTGAAACGAAGCTACAGCAAAACTGCTTGAAACCGCCTGTTTCACTTAAACGTCGTTGTGTCGGACGTAGGCCAAGATGTGGGATAAATTTCCATTAATAAATATTAAGTAAATGAGGATATTATGTAAATAGGTGTGAAAAAAAACTGTGTTGGATGCTTCCAGTATTGTCGTAAAATAATAGTTACATTACGTTACTGCTAGAACTTTGGCAGCTGGGAAGGAGTGAGACAGGCAGCGGTCCTCACAAGTAGATGGACAGGCTTTGACAATGCCCTCGCATTCCTAGGGGATTAGTGCGTCTGGCCCAGCGTGCACGCTGGCTACACTGGCTTTCGTGAAAGCGGAGGAACTGAGAAAGATACAATACCGTTTTAAACAAGGGGCGAGGGAATGGCAAGAAAGTACAAGCAAATATTCTTGGAATGGTGGTCAGGAAGGAGAAATATTTTACCAATGACAATGCTTGGTAAAAAACTGGGAATGCGCAGTCCTGGAAGATAAGCATTATTAACAATTGTTATTAATATGTTTCCAATACTGGGTTTTCATCCGTCTATTGCAGCTGCAAGTAAACTTCATTTTGGCATACGCGTTTCGATTTATGAAATCATCATTGATTCCGGTTTATTTTTATTACATTTCCCAACTTTAATATACATATAAAACTGGCACCGATGAAGGTTTAATAAATCGAAAAGAGTATGCCAAAGCGAAGTTTATTTTATATAGCTGCTAAGGAAAATGGCCTAAATAATCAAAATTTGTTTCGATGTGACCAATCGCGATGGATCGGTAATTGTTAACCCCAGCAGATTGGTGATCAGTCTTTGTGATGGATAAGATAATCAGTTGTGGAGTAGAGGGAGCAAGGCTACATGACGAACGAAGGAGAAACAGCGTGGATTTCAGAGTGAATTCAATCCCTGATCAGTAGAATGTCGGCAACAATACAGCAGAGTGTGTAAAGTGTTTAGTGGGCAGGTGTGTAACACCAGTCGGTGTGTGATAAAGCGATACAGTCATCGTATTTCATATGTATCCGTAGCAGTGTGGTGTGCCATAACATCGGCGGCAGTCCAGTGTGATCAACGGAATGGACGCTGAATTTTCGACGATTATATCCGGTTTTCCTATTGATTTTCCCTAAAACCACCCTGCAGATCTGCCAAGATAAGATGATCATTCGCTCTTTTTGCATACTAACTTTCACCAACCGATCAATAATGAACTCTTGCACGTTTAAAAACAGTTACATTTTTGATGTGTGAGTGGAAACTTTCCCGGCGTATCGATGCAACAAAATCTTCTCGGGTGTCCAGCCGGATGGCGGTGTAAAAACACGACGTTTCGACAGCTGACTCTGCTGTCTTCATCAGGTATCTTGTAGTTATTCTCAGCTGACTGTCTCTGCTTCGAGGCAGAGACATTCAGCTGAGAACAACTACAAGATACCTGGTGAAGACAGCAGAGTCAGCTGTCGAAACATCGTGTTTTTACACCACAATTCGGCTGGACACCCGAGAAGATTTTGTTGAGTTACATTTTTCTGAGATATTCGGTCTCATAATTGAAGTTTTTGCTTGTTTTTCTTTGAATGTTTAACCGTCATTGTTTGTTATGCAATCTCAGATTAATTTTGTTTATATCGGGAAACAGTTAAAGTTTTCTTTTGAATAGTTAATAAAACTTGCCTTGATAATGGAAAGTTATTCTACCATAATAATCCATTTTATTGGACTGCACGTACTAAAGCAAATATTAATAATAGACAATGATAAAGCGATACCGAATTGAAAAAGTTGTAACGTATACACTCCATGCGAGAAGTGTTACACTTATCCAAAGAACAGTACGACTGCTCACCTGTATATATTAATGCACAAACCAAATTCTCATTTATTTATTTATTTATTTATTTATTTTTTTTGGCTTATCGCCTTGTTGGTGTCTAGTTAATTAAAGGTGGACCAAGGAACTGTAAGGAATTCGGCTATGGCCTTTCGAATGAACCCTCCCATAATTTGTCTGTAGCAATTGGACGGACGTGGATTCGAACCCACGTATTCCTAAATGCGAGATCAGAGCGTTACTGCTCACCCACATTACTCGGTCATCACTTTCCCATTCATAATACTGTGCCTGCAACGTTAATTTCTCCCCCACACGAATTCTGTTGCAGTATGAAGAGTACGTTTTTCGGTATGGCGTAAGAACAGTTTTTCCTTATAGCCTTACGGTCATGAGAGGCGAAGACAGATTGTGATAAGGAGCAGGAAGGTATTCGGATATGCCATTATGAAGGTAGTGATTTCGAGGAACCATGGAACACCGAAATCTGGATGACCGGATGGAGATCCGCACCAGGGCGTTACCACACACCCACAAGGCTCTGTGAAGAATGGGCATCTGTTACTCCGATACTCGAATGGATCCCTTCCAGAGGTAATTTCACTCATGCGAAATTGTTTTTTTTTTTTTTTTTTTACTGCTTTACGTCTCTCAACAGCGAGGTCTTTAGAGACGGGAAAGGATGGGGGGGGCAAGGATGGGGGGGCAAGGATGGGGGCAAGGAATGGGAAGGAATTCGGCCATGGCCATTTGAAGGAAGCATCCCGGCATTTGCCTGGAGTGATTTGGGAAACCATGGAAAACCCAAATCTGGATTCCCGGACGAGGATTCAAACCGCCGTCCTCCCGAATGGCGAAATTGGTAATAATCTCAATCAGCAACGTCGAGGTTAGGGACTATTGAAGGGTCAGAGGAATTTTGTGTGTGTATAATACGAATTGCGACTTGAATGTGGAGAATCGAACATTTTACAGAAATAAAAATGCGTTACACATTAATCAATCCTAGTGACGCAAAAGATGAGGACTGAAGGCTGATGTTTTATTGGGATTAAAGGTTCAATTACGCCTCGGGATAACACTTTAGGTTTTTCATTTGTATCTGCCGGACAAATCGAGGTTTGGAATGGAATTCAGTCTTCACGGGCGTCGAGCCGGATGGAGTCGTGGAAACACAAAGTTCCGGAAGTTGGCCCTGCCGTCTTCACCGAGTGTAGCCCGCCTTCCGTTGGTAACAAACGTACTGTGACTGCATCGTGTAGCGCGCTCCACTCATACACAAGGCTGCGAGTGACTTAAAATATCAGCGTAGTTACATGTGATTTGACTCTCCCTTGCTAATTTCATAACATCCACGCAAGGGAGATATTTAAAAAAGCTTCTATGATTGAATTTTTGTCGCGCTGTATAAAGTATTGCTTTTCTTGGAACAACCCAACTTTGATGCCATTGTCTCCTTGGTAACGTTGGATGCAGAATTCCGTAGGACCGACACTTGACTTTTACAGATTTTTCACAAACATTTCCCGATTTGATGTTCATGGCGGCCCTATACCGTAGGTATTAAATCCGTTTCGAGCCAGTGTTTTATGTAATCTGTTTTCATTTGATCTCAGAAGATACTTCGACGAGAATCATAACAAGATCAAAAAAAAACTAACAGTGACACTGGCGTTTATTAAAAAAATAACTATCCTGTAAATTCTTCGAAAATAACGGGTGAACGCAGCATTGTGGCAATTCATTTTCTTTGCTGTTGATAACCAAATAGAATTGTTATTACATAATGTTGATAACATTGAGTTTGTAATGTTGTACATATCTCGGCTGTAGTTTACATAGCGATACAGTTGGAACGTCAGCTTAATTATATCGAGCGTGGTGGGTGAAAGGTTAACGCTCTGGCCTCGCATTCGGGAGGACGCCGGATCGAATGCCCGTTCGGGCATCCAGATTTGGGTTTCCCATGGTTTCCCCAAATCACTCCAGGCGAATGCCGGTATGCTTCGTTCAAAAAGGCCATGGCCGAATTCCTTCCCGTTCCTTGTCCCAAATAAAAGAAACTTAATTGATGTCCACAGAAGTATGAAACCAATGACCTTAAAAATAAATTAGGAATGCCAAAACCTTATGTTCATCCACGTAATTTTAGTTTTATCCAGGTGCAAGCCGCAAAAAGGCCATGGCCGAATTCCTTCCCGTTCCTTGTCCCAAATAAAAGAAACTTAATTGATGTCCACAGAAGTATGAAACCAATGACCTTAAAATAAATTAGGAATGCCAAAACCTTATGTTCATCCACGTAATTTTAGTTTTATCCAGGTGCAAGCCGCATTCAGCACTACAGCTATGGAACTACTTCCATCCGCATGAAGTTATAGCTTAAATTGTTTATAGAACTAAATTCATCGTAAATTATGCTGTAGTAAAGTGTGTCAGCTTTCATTCTGGTCCTGGCTGCAGTCTAACCAAATCTCAACCTCCATATTGCCATACGAAAATCATAGTTTCCATTACATATGCATGAATCCATCCACTGTATCGCTAACTGAATTTGACCCATTGGATCTATTTACATGCGGCTGTTACAATTTCATCAGCAATTCATAATTCATATGTTATTATAAACGCCATACATACTTTTATTTCAGTGCTTTGGGAACTGATTTCTTCAAGTTAACTGTAACAGTGACATGGAATATAGAGAAAATATCTACATCCAATATAAATATTTTGTAAGACCGCCAAGAACGACGCATTATTTTGGCAATTCATTCTTCGCTAGCTAAATACAATTGTTATTACACAATGTCCATAACCTAAAAAATACTGTAATGTAATTGTTTCTAAGCTTACTGTAACAACAGTATTAGTGTTGCCCAAATGCAAGAACAAGACCAGACTTGGCCGGTCTTGGTCTTGCATCAATACACCTGGTCTTGGTCTTGGTCTTGCAAAAATGCAAGACCAAGACCGATTTTGGGCAACACTAGTGTTGCCCAAATGCAAGAACAAGACCAGACTTGGCCGGTCTTGGTCTTGCATCAATACACCTGGTCTTGGTCTTGGTCTTGCAAAAATGCAAGACCAAGACCGATTTTGGGCAACACTAAACAGTATGTATCAACATCGGACGAATATAAATAAACAAAAAGAAACTAGTAATTAATATGTTGATTTAAATTAAATATCTTATTTTCTTTCAATGTTTTGGTGACTCATTTTTTCTCGTGTGTTTTAACTAAATAGTAGACCTACTGTTATTAAAAAAGTTCAGAGCTTCCTATTACTTAGTAATACCTCTGGGCGTTCTTAACCCAGCAAAGAAGGCTAAATGCATGACCTCACGGCGTACCAGACATTTCTTCAAGCTTATAGCTTGATTATTACAGAGTCGTTATTATTCTGACAAGCACTTACAGGAGATATCATTATGTACTAAGTTCGAATATAATCATGGATAAAAAAACATCTACATCGTACATAAATACCTTATAAGCACTACACTGCACTGACTTCATACCTTCAGCAAATTCTACAAAACATACACACAGAAGCTAACCCTGATCATGAGAAAAAAGTAACATGTAAGTAAATTTAATTTCACCTCAACTTTATATTGTTTTGTAAACCAAATGTAACTAAATAAATGAATAAATACCAAACAGATGTCGCTGATGATGCTCTTGATATAGAGCGAAACGCGTACGACACCAAAATAAAACAAAATTCAATTGCATTGGCGTGTTATTCACCTTTATAAAAAATTGATTAGACAATGACCAGGCTTAGCGTCTGATTAGTATAAAGCATTTATTATTGAGGCAAGCACCCACAGAAGAGATCATAACGTACTAAACATGGTGGGAAAACTGCACCTTAATTGTTGTATTTAAAGCATGGTTTCCGAGCTCTACTCAGAGTTTTCAATTTGTGTGGGGGAAGGTCTTAACAGTTTGTTCGGACGGGTGGGCTGAAGGCGAGTGACGGCTCGCAGGTAGTTCGCTCGTCAATGGGAAGCGGCTGGTCTCCAGGGGGAAGTGGGCCTGGTTTCTTTGCTCAGGCCCAGCAGAGCAAACACCGTTACCGCGCCCACGACGGCCATTGAAGGCGCTGTTTGCCGCTGCACTGGATTCCTCACGTTGTTATCGATTCCACCGAGGAGGGCGTCAGATCTTCTTTCGCCCTCCGAGGCGTACGAGTTGTTTGTGCTGCACAACGGGGGCCGAGGGGCGCTTTAATGTAAATCCTCCGACCGGCCCAACGTTCCCGGAATGGAACTGCCTCCACTCCAATCGACCTGAGTTGGTATCGACTACCTCACTGAGGAGGGCCGACGATAGACTGTAACCTACAGGAAATAAGTATTAATGCCGCGTTCAAGTTCAGTTTCCGTTTTATCTACGTGAAACATGCTCCTATGTAGTAATATTTATCGATTTCGGCAGAGGATTGACCATTAAATAACCCGATAGATCGAGCGTGGTGGATGAGCTATAATGCACTGGTCTCACATTCGGGAAAACGCGGGTTCGAATCCCGGTCCGGGCATCCAGATTTGCGTTTTCCATGGTTTCCCCAAATCACTCCATGAAAATGCTTCCTTCAATAGGTCATGGCCAAATTCCTTCCCGTTCCATGTACCTATCCTTTCCCACCTCTAATGACTTCGACGTCGACGTTGACAAGGTGTAAAGCCATAAGCAAATCATATAAAATACTCTTCTGTAAGTAAATTTTATCTTGGTGTAGGTCTTTATTCAGTGACTTGAGTACCTGTCATTATAATAATGGTGTGTTGGCATATGGAAGTGAAGTCCAGAGATCTCTGTACTAACACATGGAGATTAGATCCGGCTCTTTATGCGGTCCAAAGACAACTTTAAACCCGAGTTCACACTACGTCTTGTAAGGAAGGCGGGACGGGATGGGACGGGACGAATACTCAACAGCACGCCATGGAAACAGGGCCGCCTCTGCCAGCGGGGACGAGGCGTAGCTACCCACTCTGTGTCGGTAAACATCACAGCCGTGCGTAGTGGAGCGCTGTTGCCATCGGTTAGCAGCAGCGGTGCGCACCCCTTCTGTTGCTGTAAAGTGCTCTGTGCCAAACGACACTAGGCAACGTGGTGCGGAGGTGGCGGCGAGGTAAGCAAGGGCTACCCTGCGGCGCGCGCTCATCCCTACACTTCGGCTAATCAGGACCCGTCCCGTCCCTCCTTCGTTACAAGACGTCGTGGGAGTGCATCTTAAGAATATAACTGGGAGTACACACCCCTATTAACAGGCTTTTAATTAAGGTTAGTATAAAATTTCTGAAAATGTTTATCATAATTGGTTAGCATCAACTAAAAAGCAATTAAAATCATTTATCAATTACAAATACATCCGGACTACTTAGCAATTTCAGTGTTCTTGGATACACCTATCACTAAGTTTTGCGATCCCGGGCATAAACAAATGTTGCAATGGAACCAAACATTCGTTTATGATGTACATCTTCCACAAGCAGAATGAGCGGTCTGGTGTTTCAGTGGTTAAGGCGTCTGACTGGAGATAGAAAAGTCCCGGGCTCGAATCCCTGTCTCGCGGAGATTTTCATAGGCCCTTAACGAGAACTTCACCTCTGGCACAGCTTGCTGTGTAATGTAAATTACACGAGAGAGAATTTGTGGTTTGGATTCCACATTAAATTGTAGATCACCCGTACCCGATAGGACTACCGGGTTAGGGGGCGTCCATTAATTACGTCAGGTTTTTTTTCCTTCGAAAATCTGCCTCCCCCTTTTTTGGTGAAGTGTGGTGAGGTGAGATGTTGAGGGATCCAACTTTCGCCCCCCCCCCCCCATGCTGACGACCTAGTAATCTTTGAAGACCTTCTTTACCGCTACTGTTTTCAACGTTGCAATCGATGTCGTTTGTAGGATTTTTTTTTTTGTTCTACTATTCTTCAAGGAATTAAAAAATGATGTGAGATTTCTGTCGATCCCGTCCCCTTGGTAAGATTTCGCCGAAATCCCCCCCCCCTTTTTTCCATTTCACTTGACGTAATTAATGTACGTCCCCTTAGGATAGGCGGCTACTATAGCGGCGAATTGCACAGCCAGTATTAAACCCTATCATAAGACCAGTATGACCACACAAGCAGAATAGCGCATGACATATCATCAAACGGCTTAAACGGCTTGCACATTGATGGCAACAATCACTTCCTTGTCTTAGATCGTCTATAATGATCTTTATGCTATCAACAGGACGTTAAGTTCCAGGAAAGGAGGTTTAAATGCCTGGTAGAACTGAAATGACCTCATGTATATGAATCGGGCAGGATATTACGCTAATCAAAATCGAGAAATATTTTATCACGAATCTGTCGTAAACAAGTATTTTCACGTCAAAATTAATTTTTGCTCATTTTACTGCGTTTATTTTTGGTTCAATCCCTGAGACACTAAATTATTAAATACCCTACTGCGTCCATGCTCCTTCGATTTTATGTTCTAATTCCAGTCCAATATATCTATAAAGTGTCTAATATAGCTCACGTCGAGTCCTCCTTTTTTTTCACACGCACTCTCTCTCTGTCTCTTTTTTTTTAATTACTTTTACAGATATTATCATAAATTTTGTATAGTGGAATAGCTACTCTACCCTTTCAATTACAGTAGACTTGGAGAAATAGTAAATTGTTACACAAAACATTCTACAGCCATATCATCCTGGCTACTGTCGCACCTCTCAACAGAACAAAAGTGAAAGTTTATTACAGTACAGGCCTGATGTTGCTGGATCACCCCATGTCCCACAGTGTGAGCCCCAAGGTGGAAACTGGGAAGATGATCAAATTTCGTTATCCATAGCGTGCAGATTCAACTTACGATCAAGATAATTGGCATGCCAGTCGCAGCAAATTATATAGCTAGCTTGAGAAATTGCCCAAATGTTTCGCTACATGTGAAGAGAGTACAACCAAAAACCCAAGGGATTGACACGAAGCTGTATGGTGATGTTTACAGAATGCTGCGACTTTCCTCCCCTCCGGGAAAGCCAATGTTTACACAGTACTTAAGATAATGTGCCATCTAGATGATTCAAATACAACTTTTCATTTAATGCCTAACCGCCGACCCCGGCAGCGTAGGGGTAGCGTGCCTGCTTCGCGTTGCAGGGGTCGCCGGTTCGAGTCCGGCCGAGGGCATGGGTGGTTTTAATTAAGTGTTGTGTTCGTCTTGTGTCGTCGTTACAAAAGAGAGAAAACAATCACACTTGGATGAAATCTATACATTATAAAACGAAAAAACACATTGAGCTGGCTGAATGGCTAACATGGCCGAATGCCATTTTAAATATATTAAAAAAAAAAAAATCCTAACCGGTATTCAACAGGTGATAGCAACATCGAAATGACGGACTTACTTTCGTCTTGTATATCTAGACACCTAGAGGAAACCGTCCGTCGAAGATGACATTGAAGGTAATAGCCTTAAAAAAATGGTGATCGTATTTTGACTTTCTCGGTAAAGATTTATTCATATCGTATTTTATGTCCGTCTTATCTCTTTGTTCTCTGGAGAACGAAAATTTACAGCTACCGAATCCCTTAATATGGCTTTCTTCTCATATTATCCATCATCACGTTCCGTGTACTAGATGAGTGCTTAACTGATATACTTTAGAGTCAGTAGTATTGCGTAGTACAGCAAGATGCCACCTCAGTTGTGTAATGATTGCTTTGTGTTTGTCAAAAAATTGATCTAATATTTATTTTTATGTTTTTACTCTAATTTTTGCATCAGTTTTAGTTCAAACGGAAGATTTTCACGATTTCACTGTGTTATATTTCAGTATGTCTGCGCCAGTTCGATATTATCAACACCTTAACGCAAAGAGCAGACCAGCAATAGAAAAGGTTTCTGACATTTTTCAGCTATCTTTTGCGAACGTCTGATTTCTTCTCGCTGTCGAAATTTAAGACATATATTATTTAGTTTTTGAGAGTGTAGATTTAATGTGTTTAAGTTAACATATCTTATATGTCTTTGAACTGTTGATCGGGAGGATGTCACCAAGGGAAAGATAAATCATAGCTGCCTTTGTATTATTAATCGGGGGTAGGGGTATCCAATCCAGTTCGGGGTCCGTCCATCCTGGTTGCGGATTTTCCATTCGCCTGGGACGGTTCCTTTTAAAAGTCTACAAACTACTTCCAACCCTGTTTTCTCCCCTTTATGTTAAATAGGCAGAAAAGAATAGCTGAAACTTACCAGTACCCCGCCTTCCAGGCTTTAACTGGGTGGAATGAACCTAAAAGACAACCAAGAAACTAGCTCCCCAAGAAAAAAAATAATTACTTGTGAAGTACTGAGACTTTTCTGTGTATTAAGATATGGTAATAATGTGTCACAAGGAAATGATGAACAGTTCAATGTTTGATATTTTCTGATCACAAGACCTCCGGAAAAAATAATCTGTTTGTTATACCAGACGGCCTAAAGTTTGTAGTCTGCGATAAACCGGAACCGTCTTCATTATAAGGGTTTGAGTCGACTATGCAGTCGGTCGGATATAAAATGCCATAAAAGAAAAAAAATGAAAAAAGAAAAATACGATGATCAGTCAGACTGATCTATAGGTTATTTTGTATAGAGATTTTAATTAATCAATATTTTATCTTAATAAATAAAATTGTTATGCCACTAGTAACTGAAATTACTGCAGATGAAAGGGCGATGAATTCCTTCCCATTGCTAGATCACATTCTTATCCATCTTCTCAAAATCCCGACGTCGAGGAAAATCTACAGCTATTTATCGTAACGCACAAATTGCCTAAGATGAGTTAAAATGAATACTTTTCGCTGTCATGTATTTAAGGAGACAACAATGAATCTAACTACTAATCTTGGTACATTTGAGGCTTAAATTAGTTGCAATTTCAGTAATTTATTTATGATTACTCCGCCTTTCCGTTTAACCCTGGAGTAAACAATCTGGCTGGTTCTTGAACATTATTAACTTTAACTTAAGTTATTGCGTACACTGTATAATTATTAAATAACAGTTCTTTGTAGAATGATGTTGAGTCATCGAATAATCCGTTTTGCGGACCATAGTTTCATCAACTGCTGCTGTCCAGAATTTTTCAGATCAGTTTCCTAAGCTTGGAACAGCATTTATTTGGGAGACTAATAGAAACTATGTGGCGCCTAGTGCGTTGATTTCTACTCGTTGAAAACGAAAGAGAAAATAGTATAACGGGGTGCAATAAAATATCGTACCACTGATAAATTCTGTTCGGTAAAACAAAAAACAAAAATGATTCTATTCCAGGTAATCTCAGGTCGCGTAGGACTTAAGTTCCGATATATATAGATAACCAACTTGGCGTGCACCGTCGACAGACGTATCAGCGATAATTAAGTGTTTTTCGAGAGCCCTGGGCCAGTGTAATTAACATAAAGAACCTTTTGATATTCATGGAGATTGTAATTGCGTAACCGGAGTCACGAAAGCAAGACCTGTTTACGAGGCCAGAAAAATATAGTCCATTTTGCGTCTGAGACGTTGACCCGACAACCGCCAAATTCCGTCAATGTTGGTCGAGCGTCCAAGATATAATTCATGTTGCTAACTTTTATTTTAATACTAGCAGAGTTTCCGGCGTTGCCCGGTATGATTTATATTGATTTGCACACACAGTGAATATTTTTTAGGGATTCTACGATAACCGTGGAGCTGCAATTTGATGATGGAATCCCAGAAGAAAAATTTCGCCTTAGCCAAATTTAATAATAATTTCGTATGTAACTTGGTGAGACAAATCGAAAATAAAGTATAAATGTTTTTGATATCTCGCTTAGTTCTCGAGATATTGTATCACCAAATCACTATATCTACAAGGTGGAAATGCACTATAGGTGTTTTATTTTCTTTCTAGTGGTTGTTTTTTGGTTGAAATACAGCCTGAACCAGATGAAACGTCATCAAAAGCACAAGGAACTATAACTGATGTTTGACATGTTAAATCTTGAAAATCAAGTGAGATATCAAAAATGTTATTCTTTATTTTAGATTTTTTTCGCCGAGTTCTATAAGAATTAATCATCAGATGATAGAACTGCCAGTTTTTTGCACCTGTGAATTAAATTTCATGTCAGTCGCTCCATTTTTCTACACGTATTTAAACGGCTAATCCCCTATGTGACAGAAAAGAGATGGGGTTGGGGTTGATATATTCCTGCAATATTTTTAGCCATAATATCAGGAACATGTGTTTTAAGTTTTATCATAATAACTGCTGCAATTCGTGCAGCAATAGAAACATTGTTTTTTTTCAGGAAATATAGTAAAGACAGAATCGCTCATCAATAAATAACAAAAAAGTAACACTATGTCAACACTAAAGGTTTTAAACAGTTCAATTTTATGTTCAAAGCCACTAGTTGTGCATTACTTACTATTAACAGCGAGAATCCAAACCTCAGAGATTGTAGCTGTGCGGCCAGTGACCGTAATTTCAAAAAGCAGCAAATTTCTCGGAAGGTTCTTCACTAAAGGTTTTAAACAGCTCATTTTCATGTTCAAACACGTCAAATATGCAATATACAATTAAAATTTACAACATCAGAGATTGTAGCAGTGCGGCCTCACATAGTAACATCAAGAAACAAAGAATATATCGAAAGGTTTTTTCATTGTAATATTAAAATTAATTTAAATATTTTCCACTTTACGTAGTTTCCTCTCCGCATTTGATGTAACTATGTATGGGGTTTAAAGATTAAAAACCAAAATTTAAGAAAGCAAACGTTACATGCGATAACATGGCTATTATTTTTTACGATGTATGACATAAGCATCGTATTTCTTTTATTTTTTGTTTCAGGCTGTACGTTAAGATTTTCATTTACCACTCCTGCGTTATGTTACGTTGGAGCATAAGACATACCAAACACTCCAATTAAGATTCTAATCTTTAAAACGGTGAAAACTCCATCGAAATCTGCTCTGTAGTTTCCGAGTTTTTATGCTTCAAATATATCCGGTTTTCGTTTTATAGATATAGATAGATTCGAACTTAATGGTTACGTTAAAACTGTTCCGAATGTTACATCTTTTTTACGTCACGAATTCAACCAGAAATTGGAAGTATTGATTATGTTTACTTTCTAAAACTTTTCTGTTGTTCAATAACTTGCTGTTCTTCTCGAAACCTGGGACATCAATAAATAGTTGTGTAGTCTTGGTGATGGAGTTTCGGATTTCCGTGCATTCTGTCTATGTCGTTGCTGGACCCACAATTTAACGTCGAATACGAACCACGGAAGGTCCTGGCGTAGCTCATTTGATTACACATAACTTTTAAAAATTCCTGGTCCCACCAAAATATGAAACCGGGCTCGACCGCACTGGACACCACTGGGACATCAGTGAAATTAGTAAATAAGCTAAACTGAAATATTGAGCGTTAGCCGAAAATTTTTATCAGATAACTCCTACGAGGTATACCAGACAAACGACACAGAAGATGGCCACATGGTTTCTTCTCTGTGTCTGTGCGTATGGACGAGTATAAAGTGCAGAATATGTGTTCCGAATGAGGACGAATTAAATGCGTAACGAATGACTACGAATTAAAGATGGAGATGAAATCCAGTGCTAACAATTAACGGATTTTACGCCGATAAACGCCAAATGAGATGCAAGGCGTAACGTTTCCAACTATCGTAAAAATCACCATTAGTAGTGTGACATACCCTCACTCCAAACACGTCGGAAAAGTTTGTGATATAACCCAGAACTTTGACAAGAAAATCTGGTGGTTAGGAACTGTGTGTCACCATATCTCCGCATGGAGTAAATTCCTTCCGATACCAGAACTCGAATTAACTAACGACTTGTTAAATCTAAATCTTGAATATAAAGCTTATAGTTAGTTATCAGAGCAGTAGTAATCTATTCTTCTTACTTCATTGTTCTTCAAGCAGCAATGAAAATTTTCGTTTTTGTACATGTGAAATTACAGTGAATTTTCTGACGCTTTTGTCATCGTCTTTTGCTCTGTGATTTGTATAAAATATGTTACTAATAGGAAAGCAAACAATTTTCTGCGAACGAAATTGTTGGGTGACAAATTAACATTTCCGTCTGGCATTCGTGGGAAAACAGGTTCGAATTCTCGTCCGGCAATCCAGATTTCGGTTTTCCGTGCCGGATGGTTCCTTCAAATGGCAATGACCAAATTCCTACCCCAGTCCTCTGCCAGTGGTAAAGACTTCCATTTCGACGATTTTATAAAACTAACATATTTTATATGTCTCAGTAAATGCTTTGGTGATGTAAGCCATTATTCCTCTTCAACTCGATTCCAGTGACGTACTGAAAAACTTAACATTATATTCTAGATGATATGTGTAAATCAAATATAAAAGATATCTTAATTAGTATTCTGTGAACTATTTTAAAAATTTTTTGTTAAAAAGATATTTTCACGATATACCTGTATATAATAGGATTGGTGGAATTCTCTGTCCGATAATATACAAGTTTCTGTTGCAAAAGATTAATTTCTGAAGAATCAAATTCCTTAAAATTACTCATTTAGTTATTTTGTAAAACCATTAACTCAAAAAAGGTCGCTATAGATTTCCTATTGCCTTCTACCTTCTAAAATGCTGCATATCATATTTAAACTACGAAAGATTTTTATGATCAGTAGTTTTGGTATTAAAAGAGGGAATTAGTTTTTAATGATTCGATGAGAGTCGGTGGCTACCTATTAAAAAAAAAAAAATCAGTCCTCACCTAAACCTTATAATCAATTTATTAATCCCATTGATATATCCATTTTTTATGTTATTGTAGTAGGAACTAAA
Source organism: Vandiemenella viatica (assembly GCA_031002005.1). Classification (NCBI taxonomy): domain Eukaryota; kingdom Metazoa; phylum Arthropoda; class Insecta; order Orthoptera; family Morabidae; genus Vandiemenella; species Vandiemenella viatica. The sequence goes on from JARYHS010009186.1 coordinate 85,193,801, forward strand.
ATATGGCACAGTTACAAATTTGTAAGTTAAAGTCTTCAGAAGTTATGAAATTGTGACAGACGGTTTTTTATGGCTTAACGTTTCTTCGACATCATGAGGGACTGTGAAGGACTGTGGCAAGGAACGGGAAGGAATTCGGTAATAGTCTTTTAAAGAAACCATCCCGGCATTCGCCTGGAGTGACGTCGGGAAATCATGGAAAACCGAAATCTGAATTGCCAAACGAGGATTTGGATCCACGTCCTCCTGAATGCTAGGCCTGAGATATACAGCTAATCACCTGGCTCTGTGGACAGACAGACAAATGAACGATTCCATAAGGAATCCATCTTTCTTTCAAAAAAATTCTGGACCCAATTAAAAAAAATAATTTGGAAACCGTGGATAATAAAAAAGACTGATAAGGGAGTGGTTTTACAATTCATTGAAATATTGTGACTACTGCCAGATTAGTAATCATCGAAAATTACATAATTATAGTTACTAGGAAACAACTATAACATACCAGAGAATTTTTGTTTATCGTACCTTTGTAATCAATAGCGGAACACGGCTTAAAAAGAGACGTTAAATGGTACGGAACACAGCTAAATACGGAAGCAACTCATCCAGTGACCAACGCAGAAACAATACCCCGTACTACGCCCATTTCATTTAATTGAGCTCTTCTACTTGGTGCACTGACCGCAGCACCATTGCATAAACGTCCGGAGAATCATGTTTACGAGTCGTGAAGATCGTTTTGTGAACGACTGCGCGTTCTGAGTCACGAATTTATCGAGCGCAGTGCTATTGCACGTACGCTCACAATAACTTACTCGCACGAGCAACGTAATTACTGGCTGACGATATGAACTGGTGTAATCTGATCCTCATCGAGGGATGAACTACTTTGTCTTCACGGCTGCCAGAACACGATGAATGATGAAATCTCCCAGAAATGTTTCCAAGTTCTATTAACGGCATTACACTAATTCTGAATCATAGCATATAGCTAGCATCACGGAACTCATTACAGGTGGTTCACCACGGACCGTGCATTTGCCGGCCGCGCCGGTCAATTATCAACAGCGGGTCATGGGAAGGGAGCCTCTATCCGTCACCCAGTCAGTAAACATCAAACTCCCGGGTAGTTGAAATGTCTCTGGGCAACGTGGTGGGAAGTTGGCGATGGCTAGGCCTAGACGCTGATCCCTACAATTCGCTGCATGGCACGGCCTACAAAACCGGGCCTTGAGAAGCCACCATAAGACAATTTATTCCACATATATAATATATATGCGATTCATCTGATTTCTCATTTATGCCATTAATGGACGCCCCCTATACAAATACATAAATAATTTCACATGTCTGAAGTTATATTTTGTCGATTAGAGATCTGGATGTTTGTTTTCAAAATTGCTAAAATTAGTGCTATGCTTGGATCCGAGGGTAAGTGGTGCCACATAGGCCGGATTGCCCCTACACATCAACTTCCAGGGTATGAAAATATCCGTAAATGTTACTGTATGTGTGCATGACTGTGATGGTGCGTGCGTCTTGAGTTTAGCACCTTGTGAATAGGAATCACCAAAGTAGGTGTAGAAAACTCGGCGTTAGTCGTTTCAAACTGATGGGTGCAACACACATCATCATCTGATGAACGAATTACCATCTGCAATGCTGTACGCTCTCAGGCCATACGCACTGAGGAGAGATTTGGAACCTAACTCACGACTTTGATGGTTGTGAATCGGGCACAACATTTCTGCTACGTACCCATCTGGTAAAACCCCGAGTTATGAGAATTGCTTCCATAACCTGGATTCGAACCAGCTAAACGTGTGTAGAGTGACAGACACCACCATAGTGTTTCAGTGACTTCGGGCAACATGCTGGGTATAGCTTCCTTTACTGGGAAGTAAAATGGCGATAAACTGACTAAGTACCAGTCAATTAGTAGATTTTTAATTATGTTGTGTTTTTTTAAATAATTTATTATGCTAATATTACTGTTGATCAGAATGTTTGTTCTTACTTATAATTTTTAGGAAATAAAGTATGTGGCTGTTAAAAATTCTATTGAATTGAGCATTTAGTATTTAATCAATGTATTTTACTTTTTTAAGTAAATCTTCCAATTAGTTTCTAGAGTGACACTTGTACACTCCTAAACGTTGCTGCTAATTATTTTCAGTGACTCTGAAAAAGAATAATATTTATTGTGTATTCAGGTAATTAATTAACACCATAATTAGTCGGTGCGAATAGAATAGTCAGTATGTATATAAGGTTATTTCATTACGAGAATATGACTCTTCGATTAAGTTTATCAACAGTCTAATACGCAGTTGGGGTGACAGCCTAGTGCGGATCATGTTAGAAGTGTTCTTGAACAGGGCATTGCTTCCAACATTTTTAGCCAGAACCTCTAATGCTGTCATTTGTGTATGCCATCGTATAAACACATGTGACGGTTTGAAATTCTGACCCGAAAGCAGCAGTGGTGTTGAATGAAAGTCTTCCACGGTTTCCCAGAACATTTGAATGTTCTCTTGTTTCTCCCTCAAGCACTTAAACCACACGGAAACAATATTTGAAGTTATTTGAATGCAGTACAGAAAGCCGTACACTATTTCCTTTCTGAATTTCAAGTTGGATCCCTTCAGTCTACCCAGTTGCAAATGAACCTCATACTTACTAAACAACATGTCATCCTGACAATGAATAACCAGAATCCAACAAAGCCCAGTCCATTGCTAAGTTCATAAACCACGTAGCTCCATTTTGGACTCCTGTGAATCCCCCCTCCCCCCACGTAGCCCTAGGTGGCTTTTGCCTCTACCCCCTCCCCCCTCCACGTAGCAGTAGCTTTTTTCCCCTTTGATTCCAGAAGATATTGTGTACTGATTTCTCCAGTCAGACTATTGTAAATTACATACAGAGATAATTGACTGAGGGAAATAAATATTCACATGCTGTTCTGTTTTCTGTTCGTCATTTTAACGGTGAAAAATGTTATGAAAAGAAGGCTACGTGGCCTGGCTCTGAACCCCACCCCTCCCCACACGTAGCCCAGCGTAGCCTTCTAGCCAACCCCTCCCTCCCTGGACCGAGCCACGTAGTTTGTGCACGCTACCTAATTCCTCAGGCAGACGTGCCCTATTCCTCTGCAACTAACCCGGATCTTTTTCGGTAGACAACGCTTATATTGTTATAAGATGTGACTTACCGTTACAGCAATCTGAATTAGGCCGTGTGACCAACTTGAGCACTAAGATGTTTATACAGGCTCAATTCATCAGTGCATGACGGCGAAATGATTACAGTTTTATATGTCGTGAATTGTTTTAATGTGTGCATAAAAGTTTTATACAGTACAATAACTCAGTAGAAAGTGGAGAGCCTTACAGCTCATAAGCGCTGTCAACTCTCATTTGGCTCACTAGCATCGTCTCAGTTCAATCAGCCTTCTAACTCCGCTTTCTAGCATAACCTACACACCTGACTTCAAGTTCCACTCACTAGCTCAGCATTTCTTCAACACGACAAACCTCCTTTCTCCAAGTAAGATGTAATCTATTTTTTATTGGTTAATATCATCACGCCCATTTGGTCTGAGGTCCTCCAACTGGTTACGTGACTGCTAAGAACGCTTACCCCGGTAACCAAAATCCTAGCGCCGGCCCTAATGCCAGCTGAGCCTAAAGATCTTTCATAATATTCTTCATACAAAATACAGCATCTCCGTGATGTCGACATATTAACAGCCATCGACATTGCACAAACATCCTTGTGGACACCTCCCAAGGAACTGGAAATCTGGACTTTTGTCTATCAAGTATACCTGACCAAGCTATCCAACAAAGCAGAGAGAATCCAATATGCAATGGGGGCTTTGCACAGTGATGTAGAAGACTATGCTACAGAGGAATTAATTGGCATAGAGCAACTTGTCCGAGATATTTGTCCAGTTAAGTCAGATTTTGTAGATTCAATAGTCTAACAAAGTTCACATACTTTAGAACAACGAAATCGATATATACATTCGATCTTCGGATCATCCATCGCATGAAGTACTAAAAACGTTATATTGATAATTTTGGTGATAATTGATTACAAACAGACACGGCGAGCGTGGTGGTGTAATGGTTAGCGTTCTGGCCTCGCATTCGGGAGGACGGCGGTTCGATTCCCGTCCGGGCATCTAGATTTGGGTTTTCCATGGTTTCCCCAAATCACTCGAGTTGAATGCCGGGATGCTTCCTTCAAAAGGCCATGGCCGAATTCCTTCCCTTTCCTTGCCCCCATACTCTCCCGTCTCTAAAGACCTCGCTGTTAAGAGACGTTAAGCAGTTAAAAAAAAAATACAAACAGACATGGCTTTCGGGAACGCGATACAACCGTAAAGATTTCAATTACCTGTTTTTCAATGGTTTTCCAAAATCACTCCATGCTAATGCTGGGCTGGTTCCTTCTACAAGGTCGACTATGAGGAAAGAAACATAAAGGTCATTTGAGATGTCTGATATAAACTTCTGGAGGATGATGGAAAATATCAGTTGATGGAAGAGCAAAATAGGAACCACTGATCAAACTTGGTGAGAGCAGAAGCTGTTTTATTCACTGTCAGAAATATCAGGAATAATTGTGTAGGACGTCTGATAAGCCACTGAGATGGGTCGGAAAACTTAGCAACAAACTGGAAGCTATTAAGAAGACATCGAACATTGGGTGACCTTCAACTGCAAAATAGATACATCGCTATGAGCAAACTGATGGAAAACAATAAGGAAAGGAGAAGAGTTGTAGCACAGGCAAGATATGCTATGATGATATCTGCTTTTGGAGAGAATAGTTTTTATTATTCTTCCCCGAGGCAATCAAATCGCATTGCTAACATTATACTGATAATCATGGGACAGACGTTTTCCATCTGGAACCTTGGTGCAATACATTGCTCTCTGGGATTCTTTCTGTCGACGTCTGGTTCTGTCGAGAACTTCTTTTTACGTTTGGCGATTCTTCAAGGTTAACTACCAGCCATAAACAACTCAAGCTAAAAAATGGCGCTGAATTGAATGAATGGAAAATTAAGGCTGTTATTCGTTTCTAAATTAGCTATTATTTAACAGGAAAAAGGCATAATAAATAAAAAATTAATCTGGTCATAATTTTACGAAAAATACGTATGTGAAACAAAGCGATATTTTCTGGATGAAATGATGAAACCATAAGCAATGTAAATTCTATTTTTACGGTTATCGAAGTAATTAATTGTTGCTGATCTCCAGTTTGTTTGAAGGTATTGAGGAAAGAGTAATCCAGATTGTGTTCTCAACTTCAATCTACCAGACATACAGATAATGGTTTTTAAACCAGTTTCCTAAGAGATGTAAGAAAGTTTTGGAATGGTGCACTGTTTCGGTCTCAAAAATACTTTCCATACAAATTCCTAATGTGAAGTAGATACAGGTAAGTTAAACTATTCCCATTAAAGTCTTAAATAAAATGAGAAATAGGGAGGGGGGGACCATTCCTGACGAAAAAAATATGCCTTCCCTTCCTCAAAGAAATTGTGACCGATAGCGAAAATAACTGATTCAATGATGTAAATCAGTTAAAACTGATTAAAAGTAATGATCTAAATATTATCGAATTTCTTGAAGAAAATAATTATGTTAAAAACTACATAATTGGGTTTCAGAATTTCATAAAACAGTTTGTACAGGGCGAAATACTTATCTAAGCGATCAATGGTCAATAAATAGTAAGAGGGAGAAGACACAAACATTACTGATTTGAAGGTATAGAAATTTAAGCGAGCGCATACAGCACGTAATAAATCCGATATAAAAATAAAAGCTGAAGAGAGGCGACAATCAAGGAATGTTCGCAAAATACTTTTTGCAGTCGCATCTATAGAAGGCATAATTTACTGTAAATACATCACAGAATGATGGGGAAAACGAAAGAGGAACACACAATGTTAGAAAATGTAAAATAAAATACGTTTAGTTTTATTGAAGGTGTGTCTACATACATACATAGAACAATTTTGAGAATTGTTTAGAAATTTCCAGAATTAGAAAGGTAGTAACAATGATTAACTAATTTTCAATGTTTTTTTGATATTATTTAAAAAGATTTAGCTTAATCCGTCACCAATATTTATATTGGCTTGATGTCATCTTCCAACTCACCCGTACTTCTGATGAAATCGATATCTTGAAGCAACCAGTACAATCTGCATCTTTACTCACCTCCTTCACATCCTGTAATCATACTATAACAATTTAACCAAACTCACAGATTTGAAAAAAATTACGACAGTTATGTCCCTTCAGTTTGCAAAATAACTTCCACTTAGATATTCGCCTATTTCTCGTTTCTTGACTGTCTAATTAGTATTTAACAATAGCACTTAATTTTAAACCCTTCTACAGAAATGTAAAAATAGTTAACAGTGAGGTTGTAAACGTGGTACAGCACTATTTCTCTCAACAAGTTGGCAATTCATTCCGGAAATCTCATCCCGAGAAATCCTGGGTTCTTCAGAGATTGTTTTGAAAATATCACCACTGATGATTTATTATTGGGTGTGTCTAATCCATTATGGAAGGCCCACGTTTTGAACCCCAAATCGCTTCGTTCTATTGTTGACTTCCTAATGTATATTACGATATTACCCGCAAATCGGAGAGGGGAAAAGATATTGTCTAAGTCGTGAGTGTATATTAGGTATGGGAGGGGGCTTAATATCGCGCCTTATGAGAGCCCATTGTAGATACACCGGGGGCTTATCAGTTCGCGTGAAGTTGATATGTATTAATATGACGCATTCCGATATGGGTGAATGATGTGGAATTTCAGAACTGCAGAGTTTTTGCATCAGGATGTTAATTACCACACAATCGTAAGCCTGTGAGATATATAAATATTGCCTTTAGAAACCGTTTCCGTGACCAGTATCTTGATAACTGTCCAGTACGGTCTTTTTGTTGATATACCTAGAGGCAAAGAGATGAAGTTTGTGGTTCCATTATGGTGGTGCTTGCTAAGCGGAATAGACTACTGATGCTATCACCGATTTTATGCCGTGGATGCAGACAATTCAATATGGCTGGGACGATGGTTACAGAGCAATTATGGCAGAAACAGTATAAAATATTGTTATTACGGGAAAAGGAGTCCTTTTTCTTGGACGCTGGTAAGAGGAAGAAATGTCTGTCGTAGGTGGGAGATCCAGCAAGCGTAGCTAGAAGGCTACTGTGTATAGGTGACGAAACAATTCAGATCATATGCAGCTGCAGTCATTTCGCCGTGGTGTACATATGAATCAAACCTGTATAAATATAAAAGCGAACAAGTTGGAGCGGTCTTATGGCTCAGTGGTTATCGTATCTAACTGGAGATCAAAATGTCACTGGTTCGAATCTCTGTTTCGGCGGAGGTTTCCACTTCTGACACAGCTTGATATGTAATGTGGAGTACACCAGAACCCATCCATGGTTCTGATTCTATGTTAAACTGAAAGTCCACTATATCCAATTGCATTACACGGTTGGGTTTAGGCGGAATTCGCAACCATGTAAAACCCTTGTTACCAGTTCATTACGAGTGAGCAAGTTGGATTCCCTGCCTCATTTACAAAGCTTTCGCGATGAATCACAGCTTACAACTACGCCGGTTGAAGTGAACTACACTTAATGGTTCCTTGAGGTTTATTACTATGTACACAAAACACTGGTAAACAATAACAATTGTGGTACAGTTAGCGGATGACCGTCGAGAAATTTAGCCTGGTCCTGATCCGGGGTAGAGAGAGACGGCTTCTACTTCTCGCGAACTTCCGGTGGTCTTCTGTAGTTGAAGCTGGTTCCGCGGTCAGGCCGGAACTGGCGGTGGAGCGGCCGGCTACGCTTATATAGGCGGCCTGGCGCAGGAATTCCGTTGTGTGGTAGTACGGCGACCTCTGTAAGAAATAGTCCCACTTAGCCTCTAGATGATTCTATTTGTTTTCCTGGTTTGTTTTGATGCCTCTGCGCCTGTTTGGAGTCGTATATGTATCCCGGCGTGCAGGCGCGTTGTGTGTGAGGTCTGCCTGGCAGGGGCCTTTACTGGCAGACTGAACACCGGTAATGTCTCCAAAAAAGGACACGCATATTAAAGGAAAAGAGACCTGGAAGATTTGAGAACATCATCATGGAACAGGATTCCTTGCATTCAGGCACTTGGCACTCTGGCATCCCCTTCCAAAATGACATGATTTTCAGAATGTGACTCATTTGAAAGCTGCTTCCTCCCAGGATTAGTCTTTCTGAGGACAAAGCAGACCAGCATGTTCGCTAATCTTTCTTAGAAGCATTGTTCACATTCCAGGACCCGCAGAATCTCAGTGTACATTATTTTCCGCAGTCAGAACTGGATCATCATTCAAATCAGTTTAAATGATCGCCCCAACAGCTTCGCGAACCAAGCTTATACGCCGGCTGTCGTGACAGCAATTACGGGTGAAGTCGGTCCTAGACTGATGCACAGTAGCCTGGTCTGTGTGCAGTGTAAATCAAGCGAGGCGACACTCCGCTCGCTCAATATTCAGGCGCGCTCGTTTCGTAATTAAATGCGTCGCAGCGCAAGGGCGCTGTTGCCGCCGAGGAGATATCAGTGATGTGCAGGTGAAGAAAGTTATACCGCCGTTGCCACAAAACAGACCAAAATAATGCAGCGACGAAAACCTGAGGAAGCCTACACCACCCGCAAAACCTGCTGAGCAAGTGTCTTCATACACCGCAGGAATTGTACAGAGGACAAACAGCCAAAAATAAGGCTATTCCACAGACAGAAGAACCTCCCAAAGCAGCAATTGTAGGGTAAGCGCACTTCTGGAAATGTTTGTACTGTATTGTCTGTCATACAACCAATAACAACGTTTCTATTTCGATTTACCTGTATAATATAGTCTGAATTCCTGATTTTGCCCTAGGATGCAAACTAAGACAGCAAGGTATATAAAGTTGCTCGGCATTTACTTTTTTTCTGGATTGGCGGACGGGGAGAAGGATTTGGCTATTTGTTCAAGGACGAGGTCATTAAAGAAGCGGAAGGAACGGACGTAAGGAATTGAGAGGAAATCGGTCATGGTATTCTCAAGAGACGATCTCTTCATTCTTCTAAAGTGATTTTAGAAAACATAAAAAATACGGAATTATGTATCACTGTTACGAATGCAAGGTCTCAAAGTTATTGTTCACACATCAGGATCTATGAATTTGAAATATTTAAAACATGGATCTACGGATCTATGGACGACTGTTATAACAAGAAAAAATAAAAAAAGGAGCAATTTTCAAACTCTGTATGACATAAGGAATCTTTGCTAGCAGCACATATAGAAAGTTTGACTATCTAGCCCTTGAAACGCGAAATCCAATAAGACATAAATTCCTTCATATTATTATTGTAGTGTATTCCCACACTACATCGAAATATATTTCAGTGAAGCTGGATCCGTAGGTCGCACAGATGGACGGTGCTAACAACAAAGGTAACGGTAACTTCCCCGCTGGGTTCCCGAATGTGACCTTTGGCCGGGTAGCCCTCAGTGAAGGAAGGCAGCTTGTCGCTATGGTGATGCGGTGGGGATGGTACCGTGGATTGCGAGCTGTGTGGTGCGACCGTGGTCAGCCCGCAGAAGGAGATAAGCAGCTACTGATGTTGGTGCAGTATGTGGTTCTTGTGTTCCACGTCGTTGTCCGAGTGGACGTGGGTCTCCAACGCCAAGCAGAAAATGGAATCATCGCGTCGGACGACTGCGGACAGTAGACTCGGCGTCCGTATGGCGATCACAGCAAATCATTATCGTATTGTTCAAACTAGTGTCCCCCTAGAAAACTCTCACTGTCCCGCTGAGCTTAATGAATAGACATATAGAAAACCCTGAGTATTGATGTAAAATGAAACCATCGTTGGATTTCAAGATGTTGTGTCATACTATTTTTAATTATATTTGCATTAATGTACTTAAATCGGCAGAAACCAAAATTGATCATCACCTTGAAACTGGATCGAGACTAATTTTGGACTTGGGGAACCTTTGCAGCCAACTGCGTTGATTGAACTTGTCTCAACGTCACACCAATAAACGCCAAGTTTCATCTCCTGTCTCATTAATTTCTATGAATGTTTCGTCCACGTTGGATTGTTCAAGGAGTTGCATGTAAAGGTACATACGTCCAATCAAACTTCCTTCTGCTCCTCCGTCATCAAACGAGAATAAAACCTTAGAGCAACTCGCTGCATATTCAATTTTTCACTAAAAATATCATGGCATGTTTTTATTGAGATCCCAACCTTTTCTATAAATTGTCTGACGGTCAGACCGCGGTTCTGTACGCACCAAATCATTGATTTTATGAAAGTGAGTTCCATCACTTTAGATTGATGACCTTCTTTATCGAGGGTGGTTATAATTGATAAATGACCACTTTTTAGTAGACCAAACAATTCGTATCATTATGAAGGACATAGAGCACCACATCCATGAGTTTGTTTCAAAAGCTGAAACATTGGCGCGAATTTTTTACCCATTTTCACTCAAATCTTCAAGCAGTATCGATTCTCCTGCAAAATTGCAACTGAAAAAGTAATCTTGAACAGAACACCACCCAGCACCGAAAGGGCATTAATACGAGAGCTAAAAAATATAGTAACAGTCCAAAACTCAACATGGCAGAGCACATTGGTAGGTTGTAGGAAAGGTTTACAAAATACTTCAATTACCGGAGTGGGTGATAAGACGGAGTACCAGAGAAGTTAGGGAATTGGGTTAAAAAGTTTGGTCAGACAATTGGTTGAATATGGTGGTTTAGTTTGGTGCCCACATTTTGGTTAACAAATATAGGAGTTGGAGGGCGTGCAAAGAAGAGCAACTAGATTTATTTGTGGAAATTGTCGCAGTCAGTAACTGATATGATAAAGGAGCTGGATTGAGAGTGATTGGAGGAAACGAGGAGGGTGAAGAGAGTACTGAGAATGTTGGTGATGGGGGTTGGAGGGATATTGGTCAAAGAATTAGGAATAGTGCATGGAAGAGGAAAAATGACCATGACCAAAAGCTGACGCTCGATTTCATGCATAGGGGAGTGGGGAATTTTTCTTTTGTTGGTAAGGATGTCAGGGATTGGAACAAATTACCGAGTGCAGTGGTGAATAATTTACCAAAAACGCTTAAGGGATTTAAAATTAAAATTTGTAAATTGAAAAAGTAAATGGGAGAGAAATTTCATACTTCAACTATAAAAGATAATTTAGAAAATTAATAAAAAAGGGTAATTAGATGACTAGGGTAATTCCTACCGGAGTATTAGCTCCATTACAATTCAAATAATAAAGAAATAAAATTCAAGAGTTAGCAAAAACACGTTTGCTCAGTAGGTTATGATGAATGCAATGATGCCAACAACCCTACGGCGCTAAACGCGAGAAGTTATTTTCTAATAAGATCTTGCAAATCTTTCAACTGATTCAGAAAATAAGTTTGTTAGCTGACTCGATCCATAATTTTGAGAGCACGTTTCAGTTCACATTGCCATCCCATTCGTCCCATTTTTTTTAATGGTATGGAAAAACATCACCTGCAGACCGCGCCCTAGCTAGGGAACAACAATCGGAGGAGGGAACTGCTGGAGCCCGTACAATGTCGTTGTTCCACGTGATGTAAGGTCGACCCTCTAATGAGAGCCATTGAGAACCCGCAATCTGTTGCGTGCTCCGTGGCCGCCATATGTCGCCTGCCTACCCTGGGTGAAACCCAGAAACCTTACGACCTCTCCGCATGCACGGCTTTTGGCGATGAAGCCATTTCTCCTACACAGAAATAACTTTAATCACGCTTAAAGTATGATGAGAGAATAATTTTTCTTATACCCAAAACACTGGGTGCCGACGTATCGTTTTACCGAGCCAGGCGGATGAATGGTAACTATGGAACCTCACTTGCGTTTCGAAGGGGGTTCGATTCCCTGCCGAGTCATTCAGATTTCGGTTTTTCATGGTTTCCCGAAATCACTCGGGTTGAACGCAGGGACGGTTTGATAATATAGGCATTGGCAGAATTTTTCTAGTTTCTTGTTCACAAAACTATCCACGCGGTTATCATCTTGTCGTCTAGTAGCAGTATAATACCAATTTTTAAAAAATAAAATAATAATAATAATAACTAGTAATGGTGCAGTGCACACAGTATTTGATGCATATCGATTCTTACGTTCTTGGTGAAACATTGTAGCGCACAATCTAATAATGAAACGGGATGATTTTCATGCGTGAACAAATTATTATGTTCTCCTAACTGAATTAATTCTAGCACGTCAAAAAAGAATACCTGGAATATTTATTATTTTTCCAATTCAGCTATATATTTTTTTATAATACAAACTGTTGTAACGGGCCAAGTTTTGGGGCAAAAGATTTAGTTGTGTGATTTAGAATTAAACGAGTGTTAGGTAAGTCGTGACAGTACGCCAGAGTCGCGTGCCGTCCGCACACGAGAGTAATGAGTCAGGTTTTGCTGACGAAAACGATCAGCGCATACCACAGCCAGCGACACTGGCCGGTCAATTGCCGAAAGAAGTGTAGAATGTTCGATACAGGCAATATAAGCAACGCACGACATGCGTTCGGGCTTCTCAGTGACAGATTTACAGTAGGAACGTCACTATGCCAGTGAGCGAATAGAAAATAGTCTCTCTCTCTCTCTCTCTCCAATAGCGTGGTCTCGCGTTAGTGTCGACAATGCTGCAACACTTGGCGGAATCCTCCGATAGCCATTCTACATGTATGTAAATAATTGTTCCATCATCTGCTAGTACTTCAGAAGATGTAAATCCAATAAAAGCCTACGGGGATAGCCTCGCAGACGGCGTCAAAACGGATGATATGTATTCAGTCAAGGACGAGCAATAAATAGTATCGTACAGCAGTTCTCATTGGTAGAATATAAGAGAACCTGCTGTTTGCGATAGTAAGCCTAAGTTGGTGAATCCATATTAACAACCACACAGGTCTGTGGCCTTAATCCACAGTGGTGTCAGAACCTGATATTAGTAAATAGCCTTACAGCTGAAGCTGGAGAGTGGAGCCGAGGTCGCCGGAGGTCAGCAGCAGCAACTCCAATAAAGGTTAGTACCTGAGTTTCCAGACACTCTCTGCCGATTCCAAATTACGCCCACAGAAGAGGAGTTAGACCACTCGACTAGTCTGTTACACTGTGTAACATTATTACTATTGGTTCTTAGATCATGAATCCTGTCTTAAAGCGTCTTGTTCTCTTCGGTATCGAAAGCCTTTGATGAGTTTTTCTCATCACTAAGGTTCGGATCTTTAGGACCAAAAAAGTAGAGAAATATGCAGGCAAATATGACTTTAAAAATGGGTAAATATGACGTAAAAATGACAAAATATGACCAAACAGTTAAATTTACTGTACATCATAACATGCTCAGTTCGACATTATTTATTTTATCTGGTAGTGTCGCTTTCATGTAGACAGCATAATTTGCTTCCGTACACTCGCTGCACCATTGGGAAATCAAATTTTAAATCGTTTTGTTGAAGTCGCTTTAATTTCAGATAATTTACAGAACAGAACTCTTTCATCTGTACGAAAATACTCCTTTCTAAATTCCCTTACGTAACTGCACACTTTCAGAAAACTTTATCTTTGGTATGGCGGTAGGTTTACTCACTGATCCACTGCCGATTTAACGATGACTAAGGATATTTCATTGAGATATTGGTTGACGCGAATCGACACAGGCATGCTTCTGCTGCATTGCCCAGATTAAAAGGCGGGCGGAATATTACGTTTAGAGAGTGTCGATAATGTATAACTTTAATTCTTGACTGGTGAAATCTGACCACAGTGAAAATTAGTTTTGTTCCCCCCCCCCCCCCCCATCTATATAGCATAAGTACAGTTCTGTGAATAATTATCTTAATTTCTTTTCATCTATATCTAGTGAATTCCTGGTACTATTAAAAAACTACCAGATTATTCCTCAAAATATGGCCATATAACCATAAATATTATAGAAATATGACCAAAACTAGGAAAATGGTCTGAATATGCGTTTATACACTATATAAAATACATTTAAATGCAATCAGAAACGTCCAATCAGTGTTTAACTCAGCATTTCAGCTCAAAAAGAACGCTGGAAAAAAAATATTGCTTGTCCTAAAGATCCGAAACCTACTCATCACTGGCATGGTCAAAAATGGCGGTTTGGTTTTATGACCACATGCCCTTGCTGACGTCAAGCATTTACCTACTGCCGGGCCGTACTACCTACTAATAGAGGAAGTTAAGTGTTGCCATTTATATGCGAAATGTGCCACTATGGTCGTTGTAGCCTATATAAGGGTTTTGTTAGTTTGTGAAATGTTTAGTTTATGAGACCGAGATTGGGGAATGTTCCGGTACTGGCCTTGATGGCAGTGTAAAAAGGCCCGAAAACCGCTGTCATGGGGGATTGAGGGGGGGGGGGGCTGGATTCGTGCCCCGCCCCGTTGTACCTCCCCGACACAGTGTACGGCGCATCATCACCAGTAGTCTTGACTCTACCATTTCTTTGGTATTTCTTCCGATATTGGTTCTGTCCTACCAAAATGTAACAATTTCTCCAAAATTTCTGAGAAGACAAGAAAATTTTCCAGATTTTACATTTTCAAGTTGGCAATCCTTTTCGTTTATGCTTTACGGGGAATTCCTCGATCGATTATATGATAACTAGTTATCTGCTGCAGAATGTTCCGAATATCTTTTGGGGAATACCCTGGTGCCCTGACATTTTTAGGGGATTGTTGAGCTAATTCGCTTGTCTATATAAACGAGAATTCAGATTTTATTGGTTCATTTCAATCACTTAGAAGAGAAATTTTCTCTGAGTTAATAAGTCAAAATATTGTCAGACGAAGAACCGAGTACAAGAGAGAGTGTAAGAAGATAAAAGTACCTTTAATGTGATGGTAAAGAATGGGAAGAAGACCTTTCATGATGGCTGCAAAAAAAATCGTAAAAGCGCAAAATATGCCTAATGCAAGAGTTATAATAAGAATATTATAATTGCATCTGTGAAAGACTCTCTGAAGAAACACAATTCTTTACAAACACATTCGGTATAGTCAAAGGACATTAAATCACAAAGATATCGTCATTTACTTTGAAAAAAAACTTAAAACCTGATATGCAAATTAAACAAGGTAAAAATATTTCATTATTTTTGTGATAAGTACCGGTACTTACAATGTTATTAACCTCGTTTGTTGCGGAACATAATGTACCATTTACCATTATGGAGCATCCACCAAGACTGATACAGTTTGTTTGTCCGAATTCAAAATTTGCAGCAATAATAAAATATTCGACGACGAAAACTCACACCATAATTGATCAGATTACAGGTAAAGAAAGTTTTAATAATTTGTGAAGATCTGCGGCAAACTATGTTTTCGCATTGTTGACGAGTCCAGTAATCTTAGCACAACCAAACACTTGTTCTTATTCCTGAGATATGTAATAAAGCATCGCACCAAAGATTGTTTTTATATATATATATATATATATCTTATTCCATTAGAAGCTGCTGATGCAGTATCCTTATTTGAACACACTGTACTTTAGAAGTGATGATATTCCATATAAAAAAAAATCTACTCGTTTTTGCATCTAATGGGTCAAACGTATTGGTGGGGTGCAAGAATTCTGTTGTAACTTTGCTGGAAAACGAAATTTCCATTTTTATACTTATGTGCACATGCCATTCGTTTCATCTTTGTGCCTTAAATGCTTGTACCAAACTGCCACCCAAATCATGGTTACTGAAGCTGTATTCTTTTCATACACTGATTTATGGTACAAATATATCGATATTAATGGACAGCTCTATCGATTTTGTATTTTGACGTTCGAGTCCACTGCTCAGCAAAATGAGCCACACTTAAAACATGAGTTACGGAGAACATTGGGAAAACGTTCGTTTTTGAGCACTGTAATTAAACGGCCGGTTCATTTACGTTGATTGGTGACAATGTCTTGATCCATGATCACCCGGACTTCAAGACTACAGCACTGAACAGTATTACACTCACAGCCTTAGGACCAGGGCCGGCGTTAGGGGGGGGGGGGGGGGGGGGGGTAAGCAGGTCCTACAACCAAACGTTAGCAGCGTCCATGTCAATGGAATCAGTCTCGTCACAACAACAGTAACTCACTACTGGAATACCAGATATTCCAGAGATGGAAAGATCGATTTATCAAGAACAAGTCATCCAATATGTGCCTGTAATTAATTCAAAATTTCTATGCCGGAATCACTTTTGAAGTAAGTCCAGTTGAATTATATTCGATCCGGTTTGTCTGCAGATTCCGAGTGTGATTTTTTAATATTCGCCTCTTCCAACGGTCGATCCTTCCGTGCGGAATGTAGTCCAATCCACTTTTGTTTGTCTGGATGTAGGTATCTCACACACAAAAGATTCTCCTTAGGCTGAGGTACGCCGTACCTGTCTCGTTGCATTCTCACCAATACACTCGAAAATCTGGAGGCTATCTTAAACTGGACGTTACAAAATATTACACCATGCGACAAATCGTTTCAGGAGCAATGTCATCAGGTAAAACATTTTATGATAAGTTCAACCGGATAGGACACACTGAGCAAGTTGTAGGAAAAGGTTTCAAAATCCTTTATTTATTGGAGAGAGTGATGAGGGGATCTAACATAGAATGGGATGAATTGATAATTGGGTTACAATACTTTGGTAAGACCATTGCTTGAATATAGTGGTGAATTATGGGACCCATATTTTAGGTATCAAATATAAGAGTTGGAGAGGGTGCAAAGAAGGGCCACTAGATTTGTCTCGGGAAATGACTGATCGTTTTCTAGAACAATGCATAAGGTGTTAAAACATGTAGCTTAGAACTGTTCTGCAATTTCCAGAGAAAAGAATTTATTAACAAACTATGCTGCAATATTGGTATAGACGAAATTTGGTACAAGTGCGGTATCAAGAGAGAGATAGAGAGTATTTTAAGCATTAGATAAAGGAGTTGGAGGGGATGCAAAGAAGTGTCACTAGATTTTCTCTGGAAATTACTACACCTCACTGTCAGTGCCTTATATGACAAAAGAGCTGGAATGTTATTAATTGGAAGATAGGAGACAGGTGAAAAGAATGCTGGGAGTTTACAAGCCGTATATTGGTGGTGAGGCGTGGAAAGATATTGATGGGAGAATTGAGAGTGGTGTATGGAAGGGAAAAGGTGATCAGATCATGACCACAAACTGGTATTCGATAAGATAGTTGAATGATTTTCTTTCATTGCTAAGGTGGTTAGAGATTGGAATAAATTACCAATAGAACTGATGAATAAATTTCCAAGTTGAAATTACTTGAGTGCAAAAGTAGGCGCGTGCAAGATTTTTGGTTGAATGAGAACCTATAGGCAGTAGGAAGAAACTGATAAATATGTCAAAATAATTCTTCCTATTTACAAACCAATAATAAATTTGCTTATCAACTAAATGTTCATAACATTTGAATGCATGTTAAATTAAATATAATTTTGAACCTGTTTGGCTAGTCAGAATGGCCAAACAATTCGAAACTGAATGAAATAACGGGTTAAAATTGTTTATCGATTTTAGTGGGCAGCTATATCTCAAGAAGTTTACACAAACATGGAAGGCCAGGTATTTTGAAAAGTCAATGTCCTCACGATAGACACGTAAAACTTGGACCTTTATCTTCTGAGTACAACACACGGTACATGTTAATGAATTTGCTATTCATTGTCAAGATCAAATGGTACCGCCAGAATACTCAAATGTGTCTGATAAGAAAAGTTCAGAGGCTTGACTAATTACCGAGCTATCAAATCTGGTATCACTTTTCTTGTCATATCACAATATCACGCAATCATCGAGGAGCGTTGAACGATTGGTTTTGCTGAGGTAGCTGACTTCAGGATTTCTAGAACATTGCATAAGGAATCAAAACATGGTCCCTAACATATAGCTTAGAACTGTTCTGCAATTTAAGAGAAAAGAATTTATTAACAAACTATGATGCAATACTGGTATAGACGATATTCGGGACAAGTGCAGTATCAAGACAGAGAAATATAGGCTACTCAAAAATATTTATTACACAGAAATTTCCCCAATGACGGTTTCAGGACTTTTCCCTACTGCATAAGGATACATGTAGGAATAGGTATACAAATTGTCCGAAATCTAGTAGGGTCTTAAGAATACTATGTAGTAACTAAATAAAAACATATGTGAACGTGATCGTTATCATTGGAATCATGGCGTTTAAGATTAACGCAACTATTAATACCTTTCCTACAACTAGTTGCTGTATAAGATGATCTGCGCCGTTATGGCTTGGTGGAAATCACATATTCAGTTCAGTCGACAGTCAGAAGTAAGGTAAATACTGTTAATTTTTTTAGACCGAGCGTGATGTGTGAGCTATTAACGCTCTGGCCTCGCATTCGGGAGGACGCCGGTTCGAATCCCAGTCCGAGCATCCAGATTTGGGATTTCCATGGTTTCCCAAATCATTCCACGCAAATGCCGGGATGCTTCCTTAAAAAGGCCATGGCTGAATTACTTTCCATTCCTTGCGCCATCCTTTCCCGTCTCTAAAGACCTCGCTGTTGAGAGACGTAAAGCAGTTAAAAAAAAAAATGAACATGATGCTTGTCCCGCTGATGGTGGCGCATAACCGAAATCAGCGCTAAAAGAATTAATGACCCACGTGTTTTAAAATTACTGTTAGTTAACACAGGAACTCAAAAGTGCTTCTCTGGATGATTTTAAACACAAATATTAATTTTTGACACAGAATGCAATCAAAATTCCGAATTTTATACTACTTTGAAGCATATAAAAGAAACCATTTTAATTTGCAGAAATCCTTTTTTATTATCCTTTCTTTCAGAGTGTAAATTAATAGTTTGTAACAAACCTACTGAAAATATTATAATTGTAACCAAAAAAATAGAAAAACCAAATTCGTTATATAAATCTCCAAAATTCGTTATATATAAACAATCAATAACGATGTCTTACTAACGTTCACGAAAACTTGCCCGCAGTTTGGGATAGAAACACTTAAGCAGCAATGCAAAACGACATGACGAAATCATACACTTCAGGAACCAAAAAAGGTAAAACGGCACTAAAATTTTGCATAAATGTAAAAGATGCTCTAACATACGGAGAAGGTAATTGCAGACCAAATTCACTATATTTTTATAACAATCCTTCTATTTCGTTTAGCTATTTATTACGGTATGTACAGTTACTAAGAATAAGAGAATAGTTCATTCAGTCAACAGTTACCAGAATAAACAGGGTCAAGATAACTGCGGAAAGAAAAATCATCACGATTGAAAAAAACAGATATTAACGTTTCGTCTATCAACCAGACATTCAACTTTTGTTAGGAGGGAGGGATGCAAGAGAAGATCAAAATAATTTCTGACTTTACAGATATGTCAGTAAATAAAAATTAGCAAAATGTTCCCCTGTATAGACTGGCAGTAGTGATGTGAAAATGAAATTCATACCGATGTGTGTTTGTTCCAGCTGCTTCGTATGAATCACACACTCTGACAATTCCAGAGTTTTTTTTCCGTAGCTGAATTTTTCCTAGAAGGAAAGTTCTAACTATTAATACTACAATGGAATTTCGCAGTCCTACTCGATGTGAGTAGTTTATCATCAGGGCAACAGTTCAAATTGCCACCAAACGGACTAGTATGTGACTGCTTTGTTGTGGCAGATCATGTACGGCAGATGTCGTAAAAGAAACTGCACTACTGTTTTTTTACCGAATCTGAAAACACTGTTTTACGCAAATAGTTTTTAAATTGTAATTTTTGCAGTGTCACTGCAGGTTTTGTGATTGATGAAGTATCGGAGTAGGCAGTCAATCTGCTTAATGGTTTGCTTTTGATTGTTTTGCATGAAGTAAATATATTAGATATTCCAAATGGACTTAGGTGCGTCAGTCAAAATGGTAATAAAATCACCAGTCATTGTGTCAAGGAATTATACGACCATTCACTCTCATTCGATTTGGGTAGAAGACTATACTTCACCGACCATACATTTGAGGTGAATGAAAAATCAATGTATGGATGGTTACTTTCATCCCCTCCAGAGATCCAGGGCGATTGCTGTACCTTACCTGGTGATGTTGAGTTGATAAGTGTTCATTTTATTTATCTTTATATATAAAGATGAAAGTATGTTTGTTTGTTTGTTCTTCATACAAATTCACAGTTTTCATCCGATCTCGATGAAACTTTGCACACTTATACTTTGAAACAAGGACAAAAATAATGTCTACATTTGGTTTAAAAATTATCTGTATAAATAACACATGTTGTCTCATAACTTCGAAATACGGCGATAGACAGACACGTTGGATATGGACGTCTCCGTACCGTGTTTCAGTGTAGTGGACTGGCAGGTCAGTGGTTAAAGCGCTTGCTTAAGAACGTCTTGGTCTCCGGTTCAAATCTCCGTGGTGGCTAAGGTTTTTAAAAATTGTTTTTCATCGTAAGAGTCAGGCCTGGGCCGTAGGTTATTCGGATTGAATGTTAAACTGTAGATATTAGAAAGTTAGGGGTGCAATGCGAGGCAAATCGTAGGTAGTCTTGTAATGTTGTAGGTGTACACTTTTTTTACGTTATAATGATCCCTCAGGTGTTGTTCGCAGTCAGTGTGTGAGTGTGAACCACAGTAATATTATTATAAATACGGAAGTAAGTCTCTGTCTTTTTTGTTACGTTTTGACGACTAAATGGCTATATCGTTGTGATGGAATTTTATAAGGAAATCTGTATGAAGGGCATAGGATATTTTTTCCAGTATGATTAAAAGTTGTAGTCACGAAATTTTGAGACCTTATCGAATGGTGACAGAAATATGTTGGAAATTGATTCTCTTCAAGAGACAGGTTCGACGGTACAATGATATAATGTTAGCTTTCCTGTCATATTATTCCGACTCGATATTGTTTGGGACCAATCCTTCGTTACCAACAACTTTCTATATTTAATTCTGGCAAAAAAATTCTTAATCCACGCTTACGAAGTCGCGGGTACGAGCTAGTTTATTAATATAATGGTAAATGTATTACTAGTACGCATAGTTTACTCAGTAACAGCTTACCTGAAATTACAGTGAAAATTACGCGTTCGGAATGGCCTTAGGTATGCCTCACGCAGAAGAATATCATAGTCAGATGACAGAAGACTAAAATTCTGTCGCCAATGACCTACTTTTTTTTCAAAAAAAGATTAGCATTTGACCTGATATAACTCGGCCTGATGGATATAGAAAAATGTGTGCGAGTGCCAAATATGAAATATCCAATTTGCTATGAGTAGTTTCATTATGTTCCTTTACTATATTAGCCTTTATTATAATACTATTATATACGCCGTAGAAACAATACGATAGCAACATAAGGATAAAGCTATTTTATTTCTAAGTAACCAAAGCTGAAATAACGGTAATAACATAAAACCTACAGTAGTCACTTCTATTTTACCCCTTGTATAATACAAATATAAGATGTTTGTCCGGAAACACCAAACTCGTACCGAGCGCGATGGATCAGCAGTAACGTATGTCCTTGTATCCGATTTACCGAAATCACTCCAGGCGAAGGCCGGAATAGTTCCTTCCAAGGCCATAACCGAATTCCCTTTCCTTGCCCCTATTCCTTTCCTGCTTCTAATGACATTACGTCGACAAAAGCCGTAAAGGAGTAATTTTCCCTAAAGCCGATACTGATTTCTCAGCTTTTCAACTTCAAATCAAAATTAAACATACCCTATCTTACTCCTCTGACCCTGTGTTGTATATTGTTTAAACCATCATCAAAATTCAACCAGACGTTTTAGCGTCAACCGCATTCAACCGAGAACAATCCTATAGTGGCAGTCACGAAATTAGTCCTGTGAAGGTCACGAAGTATCCGAACAGTGTTGCAAATCAGCAAAAAAAAAAAAAAAAAAAAAAATCAACTTTCAGTAATGAGTATGAGTTCAAAAAAATTTCTAAAACATAATACTTAACATGCGGAACAAGATGATGTGCTTTATAATTCCAAACATTTGTGTGACTGTTTTTAAAAAATAGTAATTTGTTTCCATGAAAATTTGAAATCAAAATACTTTTTCACTTCAATCGACAGAAAAAGCAATAAAAACAATAAGAAATAACTCACAAAAAAAAAAAATTATGTGCCTTTGTGAAAGTTAACAGATTCATACCGAATACATTCTATTCATTAAATAGGGAAGCATGTGAATAATAATAATAAAAAATGTTACACGAAGCGTTTAGTTGTTTCGGCTGTGTAATGTAAAATGTTGTCACTGACTAACTTCCGTTTTATTTGTTTACGTAAAAGCTTCCAGCGAGTTCTAAGAAAATACTGAAATTAATTCTGGTAGCAGGCAAAGCCTCTTCAGACAACCCCTTTTGGATTGTTTCACAGTTTATATTTGCGCGAATGATTGCGCGCAGTGCATGCCCCAGTACCGGCTGGTCGGTCGGTTCGTTTACGACTGAGAAACATATTTCCTGTCCTCCACAGAAAAGCTATTTTCAGCTTCTGTAAGAATTATTATTGTCATTGTACACAATGGACCATACATGACAAATTTCGCGAGAAATCTTCAAAAGCAAAGACAAAATTAAAATTAATTTATCAAATATAAGGGACCGATTATACATAGAAATGACTGCCAAAAATACCTCCATGTCAGTGTTTGTAATTTATCGAAGTATTTTTTTTTTTTTTTTTTTTTTGCGTATTAGTTATTGGTATTATTCCTTAAAAATACTTTAAAATATCTGTTACATTAATTTTAATTAGGTTTCCAATGCCCAGGCGGCCTGAAGGTTCGCGAATATTATTTCTGTCTGTTAATACACAAATTGCATGATTATGTTCCTGAACATCACCACCATTAACATTACTCGAATTGGCCTTAAACTAAGGAAATAAAGCGACCGCGTGTAAAGATCGACCGGCAGAAGCTAATGTGGCAATGTCGCCGGCCCAACCAAGGGACAGAGGGTTGGTGCGGGCAGGGGAGTCAGTGGAGACTATGTGACCTTGGCAGGTCTAATTTCATGCCGCCGACTATAATTGAAACGCGGATGTGTTCACATTGTGAGGTACACAACCTCACCAATTGTGATTTTTTTTTTTATATATTAGTAAGATTGTATTTTATATTTAGTAGTTATAATTGTAAAAACTAACATTGAGATTCTAAGGTCACAAAATGTCAAGAGAGGTATACAAGATCTTTGGTGTAAGAGAACAGTTGAAGAAAAGAAAGGAGTTTGAGAGAAAATGAAATGAGGGAAGCTTAGTGGAAAAGCTGTAAAAAATTCTGGCGGTATTTGTAATGGAGTATTTAAGCCGAGGGCAGAAGATTAGTATAGTGATAAAGTTAATGAAACATGAAAGTTGTAATTGGTAATTGATTGTAATTTGAAAAATATAAGATAATAAGATAAGTGGAAGACTATCTATTTCATATTGAAGTTATAATAATGAGAATGGAGTTAATTCTTAATGTACATTTGGTATGATTTTTTAATAGTAATGGTATTTCAGCGGTGGTATCGACATAGAGGGCAAATAAAGATCCTATTTGAACTAGTCTGACGCAGGAAACATAACGAAAAGTATTATATTTAAGTGGATAAAGTACATTTTCATATTTTCTAAAATAAAGAACCTTACAACATCCAAAACAAAATCAAGTCAAACGAAGATCCTGCTTTGACCAAACGAACATACATACATACCATTTCGTATGAAATGCTCTTCATAGAACAATTTAAGACCATTTCATGATAAATTTCCGTTATCGTTATGGTCTCAAAGGGAAATTATCATAGCACATGGCAAGGAAGCGGAAGCAAAACAGGAGGAACGCAGGTAAAATTGAAGTAAACCACCTTGGAAATGAGGATTTATATCGGCTCTTCCGATTAAGGAAGAAAGTATAGCGAATTAAAGCCATTTTGGGGAGAGTAGGAGGTACCGGCTTGACCCAGTGGCGCGGGAGATAAGTTACTGGACGTGGATTGCCGGAAGGAAAACAATGGCACCACAATCGATCAACCCATGCTTTCTTACTTCTGTGAAGCTCCTCCAATACACTTGTTTTAACATTTAAGTACTGAGTAGTATTTTCTCCTGTGACCTTAATAATTTTTTTGGCAATCAAGCATCTGCCACCGAGAATGGTGGTGTGACGGATAGCGTTCTGGCCTCGCATTCGGGAGGACGGCGGTTCGAACCCCCGTCCGGGCATCCAGATTTGGATTTTCCATGGTTTCCCAAATCACTCCAGGCAAATGCCGGGATGCTTCCTTCAAAAGGCCATGGCCGAATTCCTTCCCATTCCTTGTCCCCATCCTTTCCCGTCTCTAAAGACCTCGCTGTTGAGAGACGTAAAGCAGTTAAAAAAAAAGAAGAAGAAAAAAAGAAGTATCTGCCAGTAGTTTTTTTGAGTACTTAAATAAAATGTTAAGTTATATATACCATTTTTATTTCGGTTATCCTCTTGTGATACACGTTGAAACAGATAGGTAGTGAGCAGCGAAACAAAATTAGCTTCTCGCAGTCGAAATCTATTTACCTTTTTATAAAAATAATTAGACTTTTTTGTTCAATGATGGATGGAAAAAAGTAGCGTAAAATCCCACATGGTATGCACAGGGAATTTGAGTACAGTTCGGGTCCCACATAATAGTGAGTTTTTTAATTTAGGAACCATTAACTTATGGGATCGCGAGTAGTAGAGTGTCGTTTTTTTTTTTTAATCTGGACACAAATCTTCCTTCAACGTTTTGTAGTGTCTGGATAATGGCCATGAAAATTTACCACGCTACGCATGCAATTGATGTGTTGCTACCGAGAAGAAAAAAAAAATAATTCTGTATTTCAAGGCCATTATACATTAGAGATGGCAATTCTTTCCGAAAAGATCGATTCGAATCGAAATTTGATAAATCGATTCTCAAAACTTTTTCTAAAACTCGATCTTTTTTTCGATTTGGTTTTCGTGTTCCTATTTTCAATATAATTCCAATCATGGAAAACAAAAGGACACCATAACAATCAATCTTTTATCATTTTTTAAACTAATTAAAGTTTTTTGTTGTTATTTTTTTTTCAAATGCCAGTAAAAATAAATAAATCATCAGGTATACAACAGGACATTTATTTCACAAATTTGTTGGTTCCATGAAACAGTTTTGAAATGATATAGTTTACAGTTCCCAATGCTTAATATCCAAGCTTTTCAGGAACAACAGTCTGTCCAGTCTACTCGGATTCAAGTAGTTCCGCTCATCACTTGCGATGTTATTGGCAATAAAAAAAGGCGCTCACAAGGTACTGATAATCCCACTATACATATATGCTTCTCTGTTGTTGATGATGAAATGATTTTTTTTAACCAATTGAAAGATAACGCCGATGCAACTGCGAAAACATGGATGGCCTGCAACAACATTGCAAGGTTTTTTTTTTTTTTTTTTTTTTTTTTTTTTTTTTTTTTTTTTTTTTTTTTCTTTGCCAGTAAAGTATAGGATCATACTTTAGGTACACAACTGCTTGCGATAAATAGTGTTTTAAATTCTTCGTTTAAACCCCGACATGTAGAAAGTGCTTTATCACATCCGATTTTCACGGGTGAAATATCGATTCACTAGATATATTCAATACTATAAATCGATTTAAAAATTCCATTTTTTGCTCCAAAAGATCAATTTTTCGATTCATTGATCTCAGATCACATCCAGTATGACCATCGTGATTTTTATTAATTGAACTTGTGTGATTAATTGATTATCACCATAATTTTTATTAGCAATAGTTTTATATGATACTAGCTCGTACCCGCGACTTCGTATGCGTGGATTAAGAATTTTTTTCCAGAATTAAATATAGAAAGTTGTTGGTAACGAAGGATTGGTCCCAAACAATATCGAGTCAGCATAATATGACAGGAAAGCTATCACTATACAATTCTACCGTCGAACCTGCCTCTTGAAGAGAATCAATTTCCAACATATTTCTGTCACTATTCGATAAGATTTCAAAATTTCGTGACTACAACTGTTAATAATACTGGAAAAAATTATCCTGTGCCTTTCATACAGCTTTCCTTATAAAATTCCATCATAACGATATAGCCATTTAGTCGTCAAAACGTAACAAAAAGACAGAGACTTACTTCCATATTTATATTAGTATTACTGTGGTTCACACTCACACACTGACTGCGAACAACACCTGAGGGATCATTATAACGTAAAAAAGTGTACAGCTACAAATTTGCAAGACTACCTACGATTTTCCTCGCATTGCACCCCTAACTTTCTAATATCTACATTTTAACATTCAATCCGAATTCCGAATAACCTACGGCCCAGGCCTGACTTACGATGAAAAACAATTTTTAAAAATCTTAGCATCCATGGAGATTTGAACCGGAGACCAAGTAGTTCGTAAGCAAGCGCTTTAACCACTGAGCTGCCAATCCACTACACGGAAACACGGTACGGAGACGTCCATATCCAACGTGTCTGTCTATCGCCGTATTTCGAAGTTATGAGACAACATGTGTTATTTATACAGATAATTTTTCAACCAAATGTAGACAGTATTTTTCTCCATGTTTCAAAGTATAAGTGTGCAATGTTTCATCGAGATCGGATGAAAACTGTGGATTTGTATGAAGAACAAACAAATATACATTCATCTTTATATATAAAGATGAATGTATGTTTGTTTGTTTGTTTGTTTGTTTGTTGGTTTGTTGGTTTGTTTCTTCATACAAATCCACAGTTTTTATCCGTTCTCGATGAAACTTTGCACACTTATCCTTTGAAACAAGGAGAAAAGTACTGTCTACATTTGGTTGAAAAATTTTCTGTATAAATAACACATTTGTCTCATAACTATGAAATACGGTGGTAGACAGACACTTTGGATGTGGACGACTGCGTACCGAGATTCCGCGTAGTGGCCTGTCAGCTGAGTGGCTAAAGCGCTGGCTTACGAACGTCGTGGTCTCTGGTTCGAATCTCCGTCGGGGATAAGATTTTTAAAAATTGTTTTTCATCGTAAGAGTCAGGCCTGGGCCGTAGGTTATTCGGATTGAATGTTAAATCGTAGATATTAGAAAGTTAGGGGTGCAATGCGAGGCAAATCGTAGGTATTCTTGCAATGTTGTAGGTGTATACTCTTTTACGTTATAATGATCCCTCAGATTTTGTTCGCAGTCAGTGTGTAAGTGTGAACCACAGTAATATTATTATAATTAGGAATGTAAGTCTCTGTCTTTTTGATAAGTTATGACTCCCAATTGGCTATTTCTTTGTGATGGAATTTTATAAGGAAATCTGTATGAAGGGCACAGGATATTGTTTGCAGTATGATTAACAGTTGTAGTCACGAAATTTTGAGACCTTATCGAATGGTGACAGAAATATGTTGGCAATTGATTCTCATAACTTGGAAATACGGCGATAGACAGACACGTTGGATATGCACGTCTTCAGACCGTGTTTCCGTGTAGTGAGCTGGAAGCTCAGTGGCTAAAGAGATTGCTTACGAGCGTCGTGGTCTCTGGTTGAAATCTCCGTCGGGGATCAGATTTTTAAAAATTGTTTTTCATCGTAAGAGTCAGGCCTGGGTCGTAGGTTATTCGGATTGAATGTTAAACTGTAGATATTAGAAAGTTAGGGGCGCAATGCGAGGCAAATCGTAGGTAGTCTTGCAATGTTGTAGGTGTACACTTTTTTACGTTATAATGATCCCTCAGGTGTTGTTCACAGTCAGTGTGTGAGTGTGAACCACAGTAATATTATTATAAATACGGAAGTAAGTCTCTGTCTTTTTGTTACGTTTTTGACGACTAAATGGTTATATCGTTGTGATGTAATTTTATAAGGAAATGTGTATGAAGGGCACAGGATATTTTTTCCAGTATGATTAACAGTTGTAGTCACGAAATTTTGAGATCTTATCGAATAGTGACAGAAATAAGTTGGAAATTAATTCTCTTCAAGAGGCAGGTTCGACGGTAGAATGATATAGCGATAGCTTTCCTGTCATATTTTGCCGACTCGATATTGTTAGGGACTAATCCTTCGTTACCAACAACTTACTATATTTAATTCTGGCAAAAAAATTCTTAATCCACGCGTACGAAGTCGCGGGTATGAGGCTAGTCTTTATATATAAAGATTTAGACGTTTCATAAAAATACTTTCATTTTTCGAGGAACCCGAAATATTATTTTTTTTACCTGTTTTATTTCTTTGAGTGTCTTATTCCTAATATCTATCTATTAATCGTAGAAGTTATATCCCTTTTTAATAGACTCATTCTTATGACCCATTTATATATAAATTCATTGTGAATTATTCTGTAAAAATCGTGTCTGTTGTCACTATGGTCCTTCCATTTCGACATCACCACATCTTCTATTAATATTGATGTTCAAAATTATAGCTTCTATTATCCGTGTGCGAATACATTCACTGTATTGCGATCTAAATTTGACCTACTGGAAATATTTACACGTGTCTGATATAGTGCCATTAGTAATAAAGGCAACTAATAATTAATATATTAATTTAAACTCAGTACATACTTTTATTTCAGTGCTCGGTCGTACCTTAATAACGTTTACTACTGAAGAGTGATTAGACGACATACAGCGTTTAAATTCGATCCCCTCATCTCACTCCAGTTAACTTCATCCAGCGGCGTATAACTAATATTGATCTGGATGGGAAGAAACCACACACTGTTGAAAAGCTGACTGTTTACATGGAAAATAGCTTTATGAATCTGGTTGCTGATATTCAGTTACGTTTGCAAGAGTTTCAGACGGACTATTACAGTGTATTAACGAAGACTGAAAACGCTTTGATCTCGTAAACAAATCGAATCATCTGTTTACTGAAATTTCCTAAATGTATTATCAAATGTTTTTAAATAGTAACCCGCCAGTGTGGCTGAGTGAGCTAATGTGCCGTACCTGTATGAACATATACTTTGTAATTCAAAAAAATAATCTCTACTCCGTGCACTCCAACAGTGAAAAAAGATTTCATATAAGCATCTTTGCGGCATCTTATTTCTCTAATCCTATCATTGCGGCCCAAACAGGTTATTTGACGAAGTATTTCATCGCATTCGTAAATGAAAGTAGGGGTACGCATGTTTACCAATATGTTGAAACGAAACCTTGGTCGACTGTCTACCACAAGGCTCGGTTTTCTCCCCTATACTTTTTAACTTAAATACCCACATTACCTGGAAGACACAGTCTCTCGCAAATTTGTATGTGCTGATGACATCAACCTTACAGTTCAAAGAACTAACATCGTAGAGGCTGAACAAATCCCGACTCGTTACCATCAGGAAATAGATGCCTGCTTTTGAAGGTGGCGCCTTCAACCTAATACCCAGAAAACAGAAATAACTACATACCATCTTAGCAACAAACAAATGAACTACCAGCCACGTATGTTCCTAGACCAGATGCTGTAGTATAACAGTACCCAAAAATATCTGGGTGTCACATAAGACAAATTTACTTCAGGGGTTGGCAGGAACTTCATAGGGAGCTGATGCGAATACATTAAAAACAATAGACCTAACCATGGTTTGCTCCGAAGCTGGAAACTGCTCCAGCATGTGGCTTAATAGCTCCCTCATCCAGCTGGTGGACGTTCAGCTTCGCCAAACAATGCGCATCGTTAACTGGCTCGCTTCTGTCTACGCCTATTCAGTAACTGCCGGTGTTCAGCAACACCTCAAATCAGAAGGCAAAAAGGGTCTAATAAAATTATGCTCCAGAATTCTGAAAAACGAGGCTCATCCCATCCATGGAGATATTAAGGAATACAAAACGTGGCCCTACCTGGAAGATTGCTCTCAGTCTAACATCTAACTCCTACAGCCCTACAGATAGCTGAATGGGCATCGTCAACACCACAGGACTTAGTGCAAATTACCAGTCCCTGCTCAACACTGCCAGGATTAAACTTGCCGCTATCAATTTGGTGCAAATGAAATAGTGTAAGATGGGGTACGGAAAGAACTGCTTCAACTCTCCACACCTGGGGCAGAGCAGATTCTCCGTACTGTGATTGCGGTGAGGTTTCGCAAACTGTGTTGCACATTGTGCAGGATTGTCCACTGCGTGCCATTCCTGGTAGCCTGGAAGACTAAAATTTGGCTACACCCAAGGCGGTGGCCTGGTGGGAGCGCCTCGATTTCATGTTGTAGTGGTTGTGACATACAATCGTGTCTTTAGTGGTCGGCTGCAGGCATTCTCCGCTGAATATGTGTGTTTATTTTGAAACGAGGTTGTTCAATGATTAAACTATAATTGTTGTTAAGTGTTGTAAATGTCATATAGCATCATACGCAAAATAAATAAATCCTTTTTTTTGCATTACAATTTCTCAAAATTCGACTTATGGATCGCAGCCTAGAATAAGCTCAATTCTCTTTTCCTATTGCTTTACGCCTCGTCGACGGCTAAGGTCATTAGAGGCGGGATGGGACTGGGACAAGGAACGGGAAGGAATTCGGCCATGGCCTTTTTGAAGGAAGCATCCCGGCATTCACCTTGGGTGATTTGGGAAGACCATGGAAAACCCAAATCTGGATGCCCGGACGGAGATTCAAACCAGCGTCCACCCGAATGCGAGGCCAGAACGTTAACCGTTCACCCACCACACTCGGTAATAAGCTCAAACTACGACCAAATTAATGTGCAAGTACCATATAACGTTGCTTTGTACTGTTACGGCCAAATACTTCATGGAATCGGCCATATAAATAACTGGACTATATTTCTGAACAAAAGAATTCTTTTTGTTAGTTATGCGCATTGCCTTGCACTTTTTACAGTTTAGTTTCCATTTGTCGCACAGTGCCGAAGTAACATCCAGATTTCTAATCAATCGACCGAATTTCTTTCCATCCTGTAGAGGGCCGTATCATCAGCAAACAATTTCAATCTGCTCTTTAAGTTGTCTCCAAGATAGTTTATGAAAATTCAGAAAAGAAGTGGTCCTATTACACTTCCTTGAGGGTAACCTAATGTAGCATTTAGATTAGAAAAGGCTCCTCCATCAACGACGACATACTGCGATCAACCAGTTCATCCATTGATAAAGTTGATCCTAAATACCGTACGTGTGTTAAGACGAAAGCCGGGACAATACCCAATCTGCACCTCATTAATTACACATTTCAAGAACAAAAAACACGTTAGTATTTAGGCTGAATACTAAGCGTCAAAATGGCATGCGGCCCTAAAACCATAATTCTAAATTTTACTATGCCATCAATGAGTAAATCTCATCTAAGGCAACCGACCTTAAAATGCTGGGATAAGATGCTGAGGAATAAGGAGGAGGAGGTAATTTAAATAATGCTTGTAACATCCTTACTATATAGAGAGGTGTAAAGTTAATGTTTCACTACCCTCTACATCAGATTAACGTGAGTTTTTAGTTCCTTCCCATAGTTTAATATAGATAGAATATTTATCATTAACTTGGTACACGAGGTGTGTTGAAAACATAATGGTAATTTTCATTTTTAAAAAAGAATTTTATGTATTCGTCTACATCGATGTTACCCATTCAAAATAGTCCCCGCCAGCGCTTCTTCCAATCCCCAAAACACTTCTGAAACTTTATCTTTGGGATAGCTTTGAGCTCTAGCAGCGAGGAATTTTAATTTCATCTATCCTTGTAAAACAACAGCCCTTCAAAGTTCTCTTTATTTTTGAGAACAGAAAAAAGTCGCACGGAGCCATGTCTAGTGAATATGGACAGGGTCATCATTACAATGTTGTTTTTTGCCAAGAATTCACGAACAAGCAACGACTTGTGAGCAGGTTCATTAAAGTGATGTAAAAGACTTTTTTTTTTTTTGCCGCAAATCCGGGCGTTTTCTTCAGACTGCTTCACGCAATCGGCGTCGAACTTATTAGTCGTTTGATCTCGTGACAAGAACTCATGGTGCACTATGTCATTAAGACCGAAGAACACAGTGAGCATTTGAACGATCTTGTCGAGCTTTTTTCGTTCTTGGCGATCCAGAATGCCTCCACTGGGATGATTGAGCCGTTGTTTCGACATCATGCCCATGACATATTCCTATAGTTCTCCATTGTCGTTGACCTCATTTAGCAATTCCTGAGCAACTTCCATTCACTGCTGTTTTTGTTCGAAACTCAACAGTTTTGGAATAAATTTTGCTGCAAAACGTTTCATACCAAAAACAAAGGAAGAAATTTCATAGCATGAACCAACTGATATGCCAACATCATCAGCCACTTTGTAGTAGGCGCCTACGTTACAATTATCTTTCATAACTTTATGATTAATAAAAGGGGATTTTTTATTTTAATTTTATGAAGGAGTGAAAATTTATTAATTTTGCAAGAATCTCGATGTTAGTTGGAATTTAGGAAAATTGTCATAATATGACATTTATTTTCTTATCATTGGCGATTACCGTTAACATTAACATAAATTGGTAAAATCATAAAAGCAACGCTCAGAGGTACAATTAGTTAGCTGTCATGAGCAAGCAAACAATTCTGAATTTACTTTTAAATCCATCTCAGAATTAAAATGCAAGGAATAATGACGATTGGAAACAATGAAAAATACAAGTTATGACGACCTCAGACAAAGGTATCATAATACTGTGACTTTACAGTTAAAAGAAAATCATGGGCGCCACGAATGAACAAATATATCATTCGAAAATAACTAGTATTGGCAAATTATGCCGCTAGCTCAGGGGTTTTTTCAATTACAAAGTTAGAACATGGATCTATCCTCTCAAAGTCGCTTAAGGGTTCTGTTTCACGGAATGCACCATCGTAGTTCTGCGTCTGATATCTGCGGTGTTCGGAGATGACCCACGGTATGTGAGACTGTCTCACAAGGTGGCTACAGAAACGTCCTGTCTGTTAACGCGCATCATCGCATTACTGGCGGTGTCGCCGTGATAAGCCTGCTCCAGCAAACTGGCAGCCAGGAGTCGTACAGCGGCAGTTGGCGAGAGAAACCAACTTTCCGAGTCCACCACAGACTAGACTCGCATAGAATCGAATGTCCAGCTCCTCGCTCTTCGGTCTGCAAGGAAAACTTCTGGTTCCACACCTTGCAGATCACATTTAACAGAAAATTCCCAGGATTTTAAGTTATATGCTCATTTGGATTGGATCTTCAGATTGGCACCTAATGTCACATGATATCCCCGATATCTTATTTTCCCCGCGTATATCACAGAGGTCGGACATATTCCCCTAAGTTCGCCGGGGTGAGAGCGTATTCGGGTGGCGGGTTTTTCGCACCGGGACAGTGGCCTTTTGTGGGCTCCCCATCCCACGGTGAAAGCTGGCAAAACCCTTTATCCCTGACTTCCTGCCTCCGTGGCTCGGGAAGACCACGATTAGCTTCAAGCCTACACAGCTCAATAATTCTTTAATATTCGCTTTAACAAGCTACACTGAATGTTAACTATTGCGTTACAGCCCTCACTTGGAATCTTGCGTACTTTATGAAATTACAACAAAAATCTATTTATGTGGTCGCCCAAGATTTATGTAAATTACTGTAACATTATATTTATATAATAAAAGAAATTCTCATTAGAACGTGGCGACAGCGCGTCACGTTACAACTTCTCTAATTGTGATTTGACGATCGTCCATAATCATTTCTTTCACTGTTTTTCACGTTTTCATCGTTTATTAACGTGCTAGGATGCTTATGTTCAACATATTCACGGCCATCTTGAAAACGCCTACACCATTCGTGAACCATTGCTTTACTCATAGTAGATTCACCAAAAGCAATATTTAACATTTCTAGAACTTTGTTGCACTGTAATACCATTTTTATAGCAAAATTTAATACAAATTCTCTGATCAATGATTTACACAAATGAAAAATGGGAGACTGTATCAAAACACATGTTATCTTTTTGACAGCTGACAAGAGAATAAAGACCGAATATAGTTAAAAATGTGTACAGTAGATACTTTTAAGACATGTTTGCCAACACAACAACTAAAAATCGTACATGTCGGACTAATATAACCGGCGAAATTTCGAAATTCTCATTACTTTTTGAACACACCTCGTACATCTTGACATTTAGAACCCTCCAAAAACAAAATCATCCACGTGTGTCAAATTTATAACGAGGCGATGACCTAAACTTCAAACGCACTACCACTTTTAACTATCGATGACTGCACTGGATGTCTTTACCGAGCGTGAAACTGAGTGGGGTTACGGCGCTATTCAAAAGGGTCATGAACGCCCCACGTACAGTGGATGAGCACCCGTACGCGCTGTCGAGGGCAGATGTTGGCTTGCGGGCTCCCCGGTGTGTTTGTGACAGACAGCTCCAAAGCCGGTAATCTACCATTAACGCCGGCAGCTGTGCTCGAACCCTGCGCCGCGACAATGCACACCTCCCATCCACAGAAACAGGCTTCTCGGAACAGGACCCACCCAGCCTGGGCTTTCAACAGGCAGTACAGTACTCAACAACAGTGCAATACTGCTCGTGCAATTTCGCACATTACCCTCTGCGGATCATTTCTACCTATTCAGCGATACCAACAATTACATGACGAAGCTACCGTGTGCAACGTAGCGACGGAAATCGGCAGAAAAGATTTTATTGCGTCTGTACGTTATAACGGTTTTCCTCTTCTCGAGAAACGTTTAAGATAATCAGCTTTATTCACTTCCCTCAAATAAGTATAAATTGGTACTCCAAATCGAGGATTACTTCATTTACTACAATCTACTTTACTCTTTGATCTCTTCTTCTAGGTTCTTCTAGCAGATATAGTTCATTTCAGTCTAATGTAGGTTCTCCAGTTACATTTTAGTCAATTATAATCCTTTTTACCTGCAACCTTTACACCTATTTACATCAACAGATTCCTGGACCTTTTTGCTCAGTCTTAAACACACTGAAGTTCAAAAGTTCAATTGAAACACATTTATTTTGCTCCCGTCCATATATTATGCTGCTCTCAACGTAGCTTTATACACAACTCCTCCTTCTTCTTCTTCTTCCCGACGTTCGATCAAGCCTTAGGTCTTCTTCAGGGGGCGTCAACCGAATATGCTACAGACTGGGATCTGCTGGAGACTGGCGTGGCTAGTTGTTTACGTATTTGTACTGTCGATTGTCTGACAATATCGATTATCCAGAGATATGCTTTTTAAGATTTAATATCTGTCGGTCCAGAGTTAATTATTTATCTAACACAATTAACTCTGGACACACAGATATTAATCGTAGAAAGCATATCTCTGGATAATCGATATTGTCAGACAATCGACAGTACAAATAAGTAAACAACTAGCCCCGCCAGTCTCCAGCAGGTCCCAGTCTGTAGCAGATTCAGTAGACGCCACCTGAAGAAGACCTAAGTCATTTCTCTTACATTAGATTTATTTTATTTATTTATTTATCAATCTTGTTTCATGGATCCCTGCTGAGGTAGGACCTCTGGGATGTGAAACATGTTATGGTTTATACACATACATACAATATGAGTCATAATCATAGTAAAAACAATTATATGTTACAAAGACAAATAAAGAGAATGAAAATAGACATTAATTTTTACAATTTAATTTAGCAAAAGTCAGATTGAATACAATTATTTTGTTCAAATTCTTGAATGGAGTAGAAGAAGTGGCCAATAAGATAATCTCTCAGTTTTTCTTTAAATATATCTTTATTATCTGCAAATTGTTTTATACTCTTGAGAAGTTTATTAAACAGATGTATACCAGAATAATTAACTCCTCTTTGAAGTAATGACAGAGATATTTGTGTTTTGTGTAAGTTATTTCTGTTTCTTGTATTGAAATTGTGTACCTGTGAATTAGGAGTAAACAGGTTAAAATGTTCTATGACTAAGCACATGAGAGAATATATATACTGAGAAGTCATTGTAAGAATATTGTGTCTTTTGTTTTTTGTTTTTTTTTAAAGTTGTCTGCAAGACGTTCTTGGTTTTACCCTACATAACATCCTAAGAGCTCTTTTCTGTGCTATGAAAACTTTTTTTCTTTGTGAAGAGTTTCTCCAAAAAATTATGCCATATGACATCACTGAATGAAAATATGAGGAGTACACCAGTTTTGTTAATTCTCGATCTGCTGTTAAAGTGGTCGTATTGTAAAGGTAGCACTACTTAACTTCTTCAGAAGTGAAGTGATATGTTCGTGCCAACAGAGTATCTCATCTTTTTTAATGCCAAGGAATTTTATACTCTTTGTTTTTTCTAAGATTGTGTTATTTTTATAGCTTTCTTGTAAATCTGGCTGTGCATAATTTTTTGTTTTAAACCTAATATAATGTGTTTTTTTTTAATTTAATTTTAATAAATTTGCCTTAAATCGATTTGATACTTCAGTAAGTACCTCATTTACATTAAATTCTAGATTGCTGTTTGGTGTTTTTCTCACAGTCAGGTTAGTGTTAGAGAGTAAACTAATCGTCCTTAAACGAGTTGAGACTCTCTTAACTTGTAAGCTATATAATGATATTTGTGTTGATACGATTA
Organism: Vandiemenella viatica; assembly: GCA_031002005.1. Classification (NCBI taxonomy): domain Eukaryota; kingdom Metazoa; phylum Arthropoda; class Insecta; order Orthoptera; family Morabidae; genus Vandiemenella; species Vandiemenella viatica. The sequence goes on from JARYHS010009186.1 coordinate 85,230,567, forward strand.
TTTTAACTATTCTGTGGCATAGAAGTTGGCAGATTTCCCAACAAAATCATAAATATTGCGCTAATCCCAAAACTAGAAGCTCGTAAATGGACAGGAAATATTAGAAAATGACTGGAAATAACTAGCGAGACTCTTCAGACACTTCAAGCAAAATAAATAACAAAACAGGTTGGAAATCTGTAAACAGAAACGTACATCCGCCAGTTATGTTCTTCTATTCAATACACGAAGCGAGGAGGACGGAAGTTCTGACAGGTGGCTTATCGTGTTCTTGCTTCCTATTCATGCCACGTTCGTTTCTCAATGCTAGAACTTTATAAAAGCCGATGCAGTTTGGAGTTATACCTTGCATTATTCAGGATCCGTCTAACTGTGAAGGTGAAAAGCGGACACTGAATGCCTCGTTCTAAATCATCAACGTAGACAAACTTCACTAAACTGTTCAGTTACGTTCTCTGGCGTGTCGCAGCGTCAATTAATTACTTGAAGTGAAATAGGGGGAGGGGGAGGGTGGGGTCCGGCGAAATATCACGAAACCTCACTAAGGGAGAGAGGGGGGGGGGGTTAACGGAAAACTCACTTGAGGTTTTGGAATCCTTGTAGGACTATAGATCTATAAAAAAGTCTAAAAATGAAGCCAAAGTCGAATTTAGGTGGGTATTTCGTCCCAAAACCCGATCTTAGGAAGGGTATAACTGCTCTTGGAATCATGAAACCTAAAAAAAGAGGGCTCAAAATGTTACGAGAGCGATTAGTATGGGGAGGAGGGTCTCCGTCAAAATCTCACGTCATTTCAGAGGGTGGGGGGAGGGGGGCGGGCCAGATCTCACGAAGTCTCACCAAAAAGGGCGATCCGGAATTCCGGAAAAACACCTCACGTTATTAATAGACACCCCCTGTCACAAAACCGTATAAGAACACAAACAAAAATCCGAAATCAATTTCTTACAGTCACCAGACAGTTCCTATACTTTGATAAAGTGTTTTATGTTTCATTTACAGTAGATATCTACCACATCATAAAACAGAATGGAATAAATGTTTACTCTTGCAGCCCATGTAAGAAAAGTCTTAATGTGTACTACTTATTTATTGCGGGAAGACGCGGGTTCGAAGACCCGTTTTCTATGGATTCCTCAAATCACTCCAAGCGAATTGCGGAATGGTTCTTTAAATGGCCGAGGCCTAATTTCTTCCTTCCCACCCCTAATAACATCAACGAGTCGTAAATCAAGAAGCAAAATTGAAAAAGTACATCAATAATTGTCAAACAGTGCATACGACGTTGTTTAGAAGAGTAATGACTCCTCCAATAATCTATACATATAATATACAATTTAAAAAAAAGGAGTCATGTCTGCACATTTTTTCAGAAATATGCTCTATTTACAATATAATTTGCTTACGGAATTAATGCTGCCTTGAATACTCCTACTTCTTCTTCTTCCCGATGTTTCGACCAGGGCTTAGGTCTTCATCAGGGGCCGTCTACCGATTCTGCTACAGACTGTGACCTGCTGGAGACTGGCGAGCTGGTTGTTTACGTAAACAAGAAAAAGTAGGAGTATTAATCCCGTAAGCAAATTATATTATATTAGTATAGTATGATGGTTGCGAAAACAACAATTTTTTTATAATATGCTCTATTGATGATAGAGATGCAAAAAAACTGTAACAATTTGAATTTTTGCCTGATTGTATGTTTCAACAATACTAAGCGTAGTAATAGGTATCTCGTTGGTTAGATTTAAGATATTTTCGGCCTGATAAGTTACATAGTTTTCAATGATACATAGATCAAAATCATAAAAATTTTAAGTTTTATCTGCCTGTGCTATTATTGCGCACAGACTAAAGAAGGAGGTGGAAGAAACTACACGTGATAATACCTTATGTCATCGAAACTTAGGTTAACCAACATTAAAAATACTGTTAATTCTAATAAGTTACTTGATTGTCTTAGAAAATGTAAAAACATTTTCGTTTCTCAAAACAGTTGATTTTAAGACGATATAGCACATTCATAGTTTATATACCTACTAATTAGTTTCAACAATATTAAACATATTGTAATGAAAACTTAAATGCATAAAAATAAAGAAGTTTGTTCGTACATCCACCAAGCAGCTAATTTACAGTGTGGTGGTTGAGCGGTAACGCTGTGGCTTTGCATTCGGGAGGACGCTGGTTCAATTACCCGTCCACCTATCAAGATTTCACAAATCACTACTGGCGAATGCCGGGACGGTTCCTTCAAGAGGGCATGACCGAATTATTTCCCGTTCCTTGTCCCCAGTCCTTTCCTCCCTCTAGTGTCCTAGATGTCGAAAAAGCGTAAAGAGGAAAAAAAATAAGGTTTGTAGCTTAATAGAAATTGTGAAATGGTTGAAATTACCGAAAATACAAAGTAGATACACAGTACGATGACATACAATACATATCCACCGGAATGTCACTCACATGATGATGAGACTAACAAAAGCAATTTAATCAATAATAATCAACTGCAAGTACTTGCCACCAGTACCAAATCAAACTACACTCTTGCCTTCATTGTTGTTACGTCACACCCAACATGTAAGTTTGCTCGCCTCTGTAGCGCAGTGGCTAGAGTCCGGCCGAGGGCATGGGTGTTTAAGTGTGTGTGTGTGTGTGCGAATGTCATGTTAGTCCTTAGTGTCCATGTGTCCATACTTAGTAGCAATAATATATTGGAGAAACGGATACACTGGAAGAGTCACGATAATCACATTGAGCTGGCTGTATGGTCTATGTAGCCGAATATCATTAAAATAAAAATGTATGTTCCCCATTAATCGGATGAGTACTTAAATCATATGCGAAATAGTACCTAACAATGCTGATAATGTTTCAACGCCTACGTAATCAGATAGGAAGTTACGTAGAAGTAATCTTTATCAGTTATTGTGATACTTTGTCAATTATACTGACAGATTTTAAGAAGAAAATTTCTTGACCTTAATCTTTCTACACCTCCTTTATCTTATGACTCTTATGACTGACTAAAGTAGGTATAATCGGATCATACAACATCTAATATTAAAACTGAAGAAACTTCTAAGACCGCTGGTAACGTAAGGAAGTGACGAAAAGTATTTTTAATGTCTGCCTTTTTTAATTCTTTTACATTTTACCATCAAGTGCAGTAATATTTATACTGAAGATTTAAAAATATCTATAAATAAATATAAAGTTTAGCAGATATTTTGGTGAATTTTATATCACATTTACACAACATCTTAGATATCAAGACTTCCACATTAGTTAAGAATATATTCTGGAGTATGTTTGTCAAAATGGATTAAATAAGAAAACACCTGATGCGAAATAATAATAAAAATTCTTTTTTTTAACAATATACTTCTCTTTAGTTAGTTTTGCAGCTACAAAACAAAACTTCTTTACTTATATTTGATACAAAATATTGAGCTTGATACTGCAGGTGGCAGCTTAATAAAGCAATTACTTTGAGTTTTGAGTTTCAGGTTTTTAGACGAAGACTTTGACTTATCTCAATGTCTTTCACCAGTACCGAATATCTAAAAGGACTTCCCTCCATTATTTTTCCCTCTCGACATAACTGATGTTTACTTTTTGTATTTCATACCCAAATATTCGTCAAAAGCATCTAGCACAAGTAACTCAGAAAACTAACAACCCGCATAACTATAAAAGCTGACAATTACTAAGTCATGCACTTATCAACGAAACTGGTAAATAGTTTGCTTTCTCTTCCGGGGTCAACACTTTCGCTTTTCGCGCTTGCATTTCTTCCTTCTTTATGTCACGGACCGCTCGTCTAGGTAACAGATCACTTCTTTAGGCTTCGAAAATTGCAGTGATCGGCCCGCAGCAAATAAAACGGCAAGACGTGTTCGGGAAGTGAAGCAATACCGACACAAAAGGTGCAGCAGTGCATGCACACTACAGAGAGAAGCATCGCTTCTATACTCCAGAGGTCAGAACTTCTTGGATTAGGCTGTGTCAGACACTGCCTCAGTTGTTTTAGTGGGAACGCCAATCTTGTAGAGAAAACTAAAGTTGAATTAAAGGAGATAATTAAATAAACACAGTAATAAATAACTTTTAGGGAATATTATAAAGGAAACAGATACAGGAAAACATGTAGATTTAATTAACCAGACCCTATTCAAATTAACAAACATAAAACACACAAATTCCAACATAACACAAAATTGTACTAAGCACTCGAATTCCGTTGACACACAACACAATAAGATGATATCATTTTTCATCTCCTTGCGCTGCCACACATAAACATTTAAAATAAGCAAAGCAAAGCACACACACAATTACAATTAAGCATGATTCTGCCCATGGTGCAGATCGAAATAAAACAGTGACAGAATCGGAAAAGTCAAAACATTCCAACCCCCTGCACTTAGTTTAGTTACATACAATATTGGAAGCAGCATGCTGGTTTAGAACACAGTTGACCAAGTAATATACCTCATGACGGAAATGTGAATGTAAGTTACTCTCCAACATCTAAGTACAAGATTAATTGTAGCGTAGTTAAACAAAACATTTCTGTGCGAAAATTTAAAAAGTATATGTACCTACAGAAAAATAGTGAACGCTGAAGATATCTCAACGGGATAAATAAAATCTAACCACATTTACACTGGTGTATTTATTAAATAATACTCGTATTTTATTATTTCAAGAAACAACTGCACCATAAACGGCCTGCAATAATTACATTGAAAATTTAATTTTTAAATTCATTTATGACTTACATTTGTTGAATGGAGGGTAGTGATATCAGAAATAAGGTGCACACTGAATTTCTTTGACAAATGTCAAATCTTTGTTAGTTTTATATTTACTTTTCTCATAAAACCCGTATATGTCCTTTGTGTCCTACATCCTCATACCCAGAGGAAAAACGTAACTTAAATTTTACAGTTTTGAAAATTCTTCAAGAATCTTTAAGCTCCTTCCTCTTCTTCTTGTCGCAGTGTTTGTAGTGAATATTTCTTAACACATAAAAAGTAAATAATCTTTCACTACCTTCTAGTACTTTCAATATATACTGTACAAACGTTATGACCAATCCGAGATTTGTTCAAAAAGTATTGGCTCCCTTTGAGAGAAAACTCATTAAATGCATATCTGGAATCCCATTAAGAACACAGATCTTCTAGACATATTCAGAGCCACTTCTAAGCTCAGAAGAAAGAATTACTTGTTGGAGAGAATACGGAGATAAACTGAATGATGAGGAAGGACTGAATTACAGCGTGTTGGAAAAAGGATAACATATTGATGGGGGAAGAGATTCTGTTTTCGATGATAGGATTTGATTCAACTTTGAAAGATCTAAACTAGAATGGAGGTGTGCGAGATATGGTGTTTGAAAGTGGTCGAGCTGCGCCACTTTCATATTTATACCAAAGACGTATGTGTGATGGTGTATCACTTTTCAGCTAAAACTATCTAGCGCAGATCACTGGTGTTTGTGTGTGGTAGTATCACAGAGTCACCCGTCGATCACAACGTTGACCGAATTTCGGTAACTGTGCGAGTGTTGGAGATATATTGGTTGAAAGAGGCCGATCAAGGGTATATTCGTATTTCGATCAAAGACATGTGTCTCCGTATATGTCACTTTGCTGTCACAACTACGTAGCATAGACCATTGGTGTTTGTGTGTGGTAGTAGTATCGTGTACTCCATCGTGCGCTATGGTGGTTAGATGTCGGTAGCTATGGGGGTGTGGGAGATAGGCTTAATGCTCCGGATCTCTCAAATCCGATTCTAATGATGTGTAGGCCAGCTTGGTACGTAGGTGGCCGATGTGTCGGGTGGTCCTCTGTGGTCTTACCGAAAGAAAAGTAAAAACAAACAACCAAAAACACAAGAAAAGAGAGTATACAAATGTTACGAAGAAAACATCTGTGTATTTGTACGTATTGACCAAAGCGTCAAGCAGTTACGCAGTGTAAATATGTTCGAAATAAATTGCTGCTACTTGGGGAAGTCCATTTCATTTCGATCGGTTGGGGTCACATCGACCGAACTAAGTTGTTGGGGGGGGGGGGGCCGTTACCACATAGGCACGACTAGCGCATGTTGAACTCAGCAGTAGCCAGCCCGCAATTTACTTCTTGTTTGGAGTGCACTTTGTCATTCTCGCCGGCACCTCGAATGTCTAACGACCGTATTACAAGCCGGCCTCCCACTTGCGCACCGTATTTACGGCACCCGATCCTGCGGCTAAGTGGTCGGACCTGTTCGCGCCGACACTCGGCGAGTCATTATTCGCGATACGGTTCGACGATTGAAATCGAAAATCGGCGCGGAAACGCTCCCAGCGCGGTGCATTAGCGCTTCATACGGCGTTTTGAATGTCTGAGTATTTCTAATGCGTGATTGAGCTATTAGATCACAGATGGAGCGTTAAGGAGCAAGCAGAGTTGTTCGAATCAACTATAAAGAATGCCTCGGGATTGTTAAACCGTACGGAGAATGTTGACCTCTGCTTTCTTATTAATCAAGAAAACTGCCGGAGATCATATAGGATGCATTGAAATAAGTACCTGATTCTAAATGGGAACGTAATTCTGGCGAACATGAGAACTGCCCATTCTGGCCTCGCATTCGGGAGGACGGCCGGTTCGGCGGTTCGAATCCCCGTCCGGGCATCCAGATTTGGGTTTTCCATGGTTTCCCAAATCACTCCAGGCAAATGCCGGGATGCTTCCTTCCAAAGGCCATGGCCGAATTCCTTCCCATTCCTTGCCCCCATCCTTTCCCGTCTCTAAAGACCTCGCTGTTGAGAGACGTACAGCAGTTTAAAATAAAAATAAAAAGATGAGAACTGACAGAAAATGTAAGGAATATATTGTGCTGTTCAGTACTAACAAACCTTTGGGTAGGCAACTGTTTCAGATCACCATATCATTTCGCACTTGCATTTTTCATTCACGCTTAAAAGTCCACCTGAATTGGAGATTCAGCATCCAGTATTACGTTCGAAAATTTATAGTTCTAATTTTTATGCCACATACTGTTATTTTACTCCTTTTTAGCAAGTCACTTTCTAATGTTATTCTATAACGCTTCACCCATAATTTTAAAACGCATTCCTTACTTTTTATAGCATACTTAAGACAAATATTTTTATATTTATTTTAAATTTACGGACACAGAAAACTCCATTTCCAAGTAGCCAATATGGTCATTCCTTAAATCACAAGATATTTCAAATCGTTTCTTACGTGTAAAAATTGTTGCTTTGACTTTCCAATTAAATAAAAGTATTTAGTCTAACATTCTAAGTCACTTTTCACCATTGTGCCTCTTTGGTCGATTACCCAAGACGGATATCATGAGATACTAATGTATTACGGTATAACAAATCCGAAGAAAGTTAAAATGTATGTTCGATGTATAACTGCTGATAGATCAGAACATGCCTCATAAAGAACTTGATCGAATTCTTTTTCACTAATTGTGTTCCATCCTCTTTAGACCCTAATAGACTTAATGTCAGCGAGTCGTAAAGTTCGAACTGACAAAAAAAACGCACTGTCTTCAGAGTTAATTAACCGCAAATGTCTTGAAATTAAAAGTGGTTAAGAAATAACCAAACTGAAGCATTTTTTTCTCATTTAACGCTTTTATCAATAAATATTTATTGTTGGAGACCAGCGCCATGGATTTATGAAAGTAATGACCCAAAGATTGTGGAGTATACCTCTACAGTAGACTTCGCAATATATCATTCCATCCATCATCCATAAAGGCGGATTCGACCCAATTAGCTGCAAAATTTGAGAATCAGTGTATACCAAAATCAGATCACTGATGTTAACGGGTCAACAGACATTAAAAAATTTAAATTTTCATTATTCTTTTTCTTCTTCCTTCAAGAATAAGATGATTTTATTTCAACCTACTTCGGGCAGCAAGGTCAAACCGAGGTCTTCCGAGAGATTTATTCGTTTGGAAAGTTTATTATCTGTCATTTTTTCCTAATAATAGATCAATTTATTTCGATAATCATTAATCTTGTCCAAAGAAAATGATCGTTTCCGCTGTCTTATTTAATTTTCTCGCCTACACCCTTTAAACACTGCAATAACTTCATTTCTGATAGCTAGATCCTAATTGTATCTTTCCGTGTTGTCACCCATTTCTCTGCTTCAAACAACATTTTTCGCACAGTTATTACTTTACACAACTTTTAAGGTTTTTCGCTTAGTTCAGCACACAGAATTAAAATTTGCTTACAACACATCCTAATTACAGAAACTGAGGTACCCGGTATGTCATAACGTTTAATACTATTTTAGACCTTATATGAACAGTTTAGGGCTATTACTTTGGTGTTTGACGTTGAGTTTTTCCTGTTACATTTAACAGTGACCTTATTTAACAGCACATTGATCATTGGAGATTGTTTTCATAATGACTAGATCGTCACCGATTAAAATATTGTTCAGATATATTTGATTGTTAATTTTTATGCCAAAATTTACTTAATTTTTATCTATTTTGTACTGACGTCGCCTATGTATAAATTTAAAAAGAGTGAATGAAGGAAAAACTACAACCAACCATACCTCTTCAATATCTTTTACACCGAAGAGCCAAAGAAACTGGTATAGATATGCGTATACAAACACAGAGATATGTAAACACTCAGAGTCCGGCGTTGAAGTCGGCAACGCCTATAAAAGACAATATGTATCTGGCGCAGGCGTTAGATCGGTTACTGCTGCTACAATGGCAGGTTATCACGATTTAAGTGGGTTTGAACGTGGTGTCATAGTCGGCGCACGAGAGATGGAACACAGCATCTCCGAGGAAGAGATGAGGTGGGGATTCTCCCGTATGACCATTTCACGAATGTACCGTGAATATCGGGAATCTGGTAAAACATCAAATCCACGGCATCGCTGCGACCGGAAAATGATCCTGCAAGAACGGGACCAACGACGACTGAAGAGAATCGTTCATCGTGACGGAAGTGCAACCCCTCCGCAAATTGCTGCGGATTTCAATGCTGAACCATCAACGTCAGGGTGCGAACCATTAAACGGAAGCTGAAGGCCCACTCATGTACTCTTACTGAGTGCACGACACAAAGCTTGACGCCTCGTCTGGGCCCGTCGACACCGACATTGAACTGTTGATGATTGGAAACATGTTGCCTGGTCTGAGTCTCGTTTCCAATTGTATCGAGCGGATGGACGTGTACGGGTATGGTGACCTCATGAATTCATGGACCCAGCATGTCAGCAGGGGACTGTTCAAGCTGGTGGAGGCTCTGTAATGTTGTGGGGCGTGTGCAGTTGGAGTGACATGTGACCCCTGATACGTCTAGATACGACTCTGACAGGTGACACGTATGTACGCATCCTGGCTGATCATCAGCATCCATTCATGTCAATTGTGCATTCCAACAGACTTGGTCAATTCCAGCAGGACAATGCGACACCCCACACGTCCAGAATTGCTACAGAATGGCTCCAGGAACACTCTTCTGTGTTTAAACACTTCCGCTGGCCACCAAACTCCCGAGACATGAACATTATTGAGCATATCTGGGATGCCTTGTAACATGCTGTTTAGAAGAGATCTCCACCCCCTCAAACTCTTACGGATTTATAGACAGCCGTGCAGGATGCATGGTGTCAATTACCTCCATTACTACTTCTGACATTAGTCGAGTCCATGCCACGTCGTGTTGCGGCACTTCTGCGTGCTCCCGGGGGACCTACACGATATTAGACAGGTGTACCAGTTTCTTTGGTTCTTCACTGTATTTTATTGGTTAAAACTACCTTCCTGCCAGTTGCAATTATGTTTTTATAAACGTTTTATACAACTGATGACACTTAAGAAAGGAGAGTTTCTCGTGGTATAGTTGCAATGAAGTGTTCACGGGTGTACCGCCGGATCGTGTTGTGAATACACTACACAATCTGGTGGTAAGCCCGTGAAGACTTTATTGCAACTGATGATATATTTTGGAATCCTTATGCTTTTATGATTTGTCACATTAGGGTTATTTCTACTTCATCGGGAGCTTTCTTTGTATCTCATAATTAAAGGATGGGTACTAGTAGACAATTAGGGAGAGTATTGAGTATCCTGCTTGTGTATATAATTGAGAAACGAATTTCCCCATTGCCTTCAGTCCCAAACGAGGCAAATAAACATACTTTAAAGAACCATTCTCCAAATTTTAGCCCACGTCGACCACTCGTCATGAATGGGCTTCCATTAAATTCAACCCAGTTTCCTAGGAACAGGTGTATAGTTTGATTCTCCCCTCCCACGAGTTCCTCTAACGGTTTTGTGGAGAAGCCATAAATTAGGGAGGGATTTTTTCCTTCAGCGTTCGTATCGCAGGCTGACACAATAAGGAACCCCTGCGGTGACCCAGATGAGGTTTTCTCCCCTAGTAAAAGAAAAACAACCTTCCGACCCCGATGTTTAAGTACAGGGCGGAGTACCTCCTGTTGAAATAGTTGTTAATTGTACCCTATTAACCGAACATATAACAAAAGTTTCATTCATTAAACAGAACATAAAATAATTTATTTGTAAACAAATTAAATTGCGTTGCTTCTACTGTGCTTATGTTCACTACTCTCGACCCGATATTTGTGTTTCTCACAGTGTATCTAACTTCTGTGCCAAAATTACCACCTACAATGCTCTTTATAGCATCCTGTCCTAATGTTGTGTACAGACAGAAGAGGAAGGGTAAGTGCAACGGCGCTTTATGCTGAGTTCTCCGCGTTTTTTTGAATGTTTCGGTGCATATCTCGCCAACCGTTTGACACAAAAACATGATGAATATACCATTTTAACGCTGAAACTGCATTCTACGACTTCGATAATAGGTCTTGATAAATTTGAAATTTGATAGTTTTTAGAAAATCTGACTTTGTTACAAAATAAGTCATGTTTTGTATCTGTTTCACGATCAAATGTGTTTTTTTTAATTTATTTTACTTTTGTACAGTAATTGCGCCCAAAACTACGCCATCATTCAATAATTAGCCTTTCCAATTACTTATACTGCAATGAAATGGTACTAAAGCTGATATTTTAAGAGCTACAAGACGTTTATACTGACAATGGCATTTAAGCCCGCTTAATAACTTTTGCCCTGATAAAACCATAAAGTGGACACCTCAAAGATGGGGAGTTTTCAAGACATGTTTCTTAGGTAGTAAATAACATCTGTGCCAGCTGACAGGGATGGCGCGCCTCTATCCGGTAAACATCAAACGCCCGGTTGGCTGAAACGATACTAGGCAAGGTGGATGGGAGGTGGCTGCGAGGTTACGAGGGCTAGCCTGCGGCGCGTGCTGATCCCTACAATTTGGCTGCATGGCGCAGCTTACAAAACCACCAACCGTTTGAAGCCAACGTTATTGGTTCTCTCCCCTGCCTCGAATCCCTGTCCGGGCATTCAGATTTGGGTTTTCCATGGTTTCCTCAAATCACTCCAGGCGAATGCCGGGAGGCTTCCTTCAAAAAGGTGAAGGCCGAATTCCTTCCCGTTCCTGGTCCCCACTCCCTTCCCACCTCTAATGACCTTGACGTCGACGAGGCGTGAAACCAAAAAAAAAAAAATCTCTCCTGCCCGCGATACACTTATAGACCGCGTAGTTGTAACACACATTTCTGCCCATCAGTTAACACAGCTTGGTATGCAATCCGTTTGTTTGTATACTTTAAAGCTCATTTGATCTTAGTTTGCAATGAGTAATCTTGAGGAACAAAATCTTACATACAGTCTGTTAAACTAAGAAAGTAAAGTAACCGTATCAAATATTTTCAAATCTAGGTTCCTTGTTCTTAAGGAAGAAGCAACGAAAAACATTAAATTTACTCTGGTACAAGCATCAGCAGTGGAGGCTTCTTATATTTCTGAAAGTCACTTCAATATATCATACACAAGGTGTGAATGCTGTTTATGAAAATCAAAAGAAGGATCCCTTGTGTTAAACATGAAAAATTTTAAGCTGAATTTTAAAATTTTTATATTACATTTACAATAGATTTTTAGTGGGTTAAAATGAGACACTACACTTTTTATGCTGCTCATTTCTGAACCTCATGAAACGCCTTACGGTCTGTGTTTACTTCAAGCATTTTACTGTTCCATTTATTCGTGCGTCATGTGTCATTACTTCTTAATGTTTACCTCGGGTCTTTTCATTTAGTTCACTGTTAACACAGTATTTAGGATGACCAGAAAATATTTAACTCCGTCATAAACGAAGAAAGTTGTCAGTGTTTGAGTGCAGTTGCTGCGCCCATTGATTCACGCAACTGAATGAACCAGAAGCGTTCATTTTAAGATATTATTGATTTACCAAAATCAACATTTTATTATAAAGTTTTTCATTGGAAGTTATTATGTGAATAAGTAGAGCGCAAGTTAGTCGGCAAAAACAATTTACTTAGTGATACGAGTAAAAAAATAAAACATTGCTTCCTATTTAGTGGATGGAATGTATTCCATACCAATATGTTAACTATCACCAATGAATACTTGATTTTTTAGTTATTTTCGATCATTTGTCAAGTTTTTTCTGTTAATTGAAGTAAAGAAAGTAATTTCATTTGAAAGTTTCTTAGGAACTAATTTTTTAATATTTTTTTTTTTTTTTTAGTCACGTAAATGCTTCAGATTAATGAGCACATTACCTCATTGTACAAGTTACGTACTATGGTTAAAAACTCTCACTTATATCTGCAAGTTGAATTTTTGCTGATTTGGTACACGGTACGATGACTTCGTGACTTTGGGAGGACTATTTTCATAAAGGAAACCATATCTGGTAATATAATCGAAGCAGGTTGGCCACAACTGTGCGATGTTGCAGGAGATCATTATACGACAGGCGCCGTAAATGAATAACCAGGACTTTGCTCATGTATTTAGCTGCGCAAAAACTATTTGTCAGCTGCCAGTTACACACGTTCTCTTCGGTCGTGTGAAACATACAGCACAGTTTACCCAGATATCAAAGACTTTAAGTCTCTGTCACAGCTGATGAAATGGGTGTGTATGAATTCATAAGGTTGGTTGCCTGACGGATGGCATGTGCAGACAAAACTGATAAACAAATTATGAAGCTGAAAAAAAAGTTTCTTTCAATGCTTTGACACGGTTCACGAACAAGAGAGACCAGGATTATCCAGTTATTCAAAGCCATTGTCAGAGGTCTGGCAGCTACGAATGACGACACGTTCATTAAATCTGATGAGTTGTCGGCGGGCTAACAAGTACTATTGTCAGCTAAAGCGAGCAAGACTTCAACAGTTAAGAGGTATCCTTGCGTTGTGTGACATTTACGGTCTCGCCTTCATGCATCTTATGGGGACACAAATATCAACTGCTCATGTAAATAGATGTAGTATCTGTGGCGGATATGACAGGTATCATTTTCAGTCGTGAGTCAAACAGCGACTAACTGGGATTGCATTCAGTCACAGAGGACCGATCATGGAGGGTGAGCGGTAACGCTATGGCCTCGCATTCCAGAGGATGCGGGGTCGAATCACCGTCCAACCATCCAGATTTAAGTTTTCCCAGACGAATGCCGGGATGGGATCTCTATTTTTGATCCGACACATATCGTTTTTTGCAATGAGGCACCATAGTTTCGCATAGTTAGTTGTATTATTTGCTGCAAATTTTATAAATGACTTTCGTTCATTTCATTTATACACAACGAAAGACCCAAAGAACATCCTTTGCATAGACGCAGTGGTTTGAATAAAAAAAAGAGAGAATTTTTAACGATTTTTCCTTATTATACACTACTAACTGTATTGATTGGGCTTCACAAAATTAATATTTTCTGTGCAAAAGATGAAATTAATAGAAGACCTGCGATACCGAATTATATCAAATGAGCGCTGCAGGTCTGAATTTTCTGGTGATTTTGGTGCTCATTAATTTCAAACACAAGGTGAAAAAACAATCGAAATCGTAAAACAACACAGATTGACTTCAAGATATTTTCTTTTGTGTGTGTCTTAATTTGTAAGAATGAGCAGCTTTTTCCGTTATGACAAAGTTTATTTCGGTAGAACTGTTTACTGATTGTCGGTATTGATTAGGAAAATAATTAATTAGAAGTATCAATGATTTCAGAAATATATTTATACTAGCTGACCCGGTCACGCGTTGCTATGACTTACTAATTATAGTACGTTGGATTAATGTTATTCTAAAATTCCTCAAGTAGTCAAATTAATATTCACTAATAAAGACAAAAACATTGTAGTCGATTTGGAAATTCAAATGTAATTGGTAAAGAGTTACGGAGAGTTTAAATTAAGGACAAATGATCATAAAAAAATTTAATTTACATTTCATTACAAATTACTTAATTGAAATTATATAAAAATTGATATTTATAAAATAAATAAATACATTATTTTTTATTTATTTATATAAACTGAAATTTCAGTTATTTCTTCAGTCATACTGTTTTTATATTTTTCCCACAAACTCGAAGATTGTTTTGGATAACATGTTGTCAAAATAATTGCCAACAGTTTGACGAATACTATTCGGCGTGGCTGTCAACGCTGCATCAGCAAGTGTCAGGTCCCAGTAATTGTCGTCTACCAGCAGCTGCAACTCGCGACATGCATCTTGACATGTATTGAACACTCGACATGTATTGAACACTCGACCATTAACTGTTCGTAAACATTCGAAAGAAGCTGGTCCGGCAACATTCACCAATAACAAACGCTGAATGAAACATTCACGTTGTTTTGGATGCACTGTGTAAAGTCTTTGCTTTGAATATGCCTGCGATCGAAGGATGTGGTTCTCCTTGTTTACGTGGCTCCCATTTTTTACCTAATTTGTTCCATGAAAAATAGCTTGGAACATCGGTATATAATAATGTTTTTGCGAATTGGCGGAACACATCAGATTTTTGACACAATGTGAAAAATTCAGTTTGTGGTTTGTCGTTTTTGGTGGCTCAAGTATTCTTTGGAAAATATTTTCTTCGGTGAAATATACACTGCAAGGTTTTTAATGTCTGAATTGCAAGGCTAAACTATCTGTCTTGATTATTGTTTTTATTTATTTATTTATTTAGAAAAGTCACTTATTCGTCACACACATATACATTGATTAAACATAAGGTTCTTTATGCCGCGGTCGCCAGGCTTAGGTATTAACGTCTGTCGGGTTACTAAATGATAAGCTCACACACTTTAGAATGGACATACACCAAACTTTATTGAGTCCGTAAGCTTATACTTTCACACCAACAGGAAATACCACCACCAAATAAATATTTAAATAAGGAATCAGACTCCTCTCCGAAAATTACAGATTCGTGGGACAAGAGGAATTAAATTGCACAAACTTCTACACTGTCTACAGTACTCATAACATATCCACAGTCACTTGAGATCGCCGTACTCCATGCAAAATAGTCAATACAACACATTACCAGTTTCTACGTTACACTCCGCCAAATCTTCTAGTCTTTTCACAATTTCTATAAACCCGACCGAAATGTTGCCGCGTCGGCCATTAAACTCCACGGCGGTCAACCATTCACCCCCACAGATAGCACCACACTGACTTACTACGCCGGCCACAGATACTCTTGCATGGCTCTGACGTATGTTATGTTACAACACGTTAACCGCTTTCAAGATGTATTGCAAGATGGTGGATGGAAGGGTCTCTTTCATGGGTGCGAAAACTAAAAATATGCCAGATAGCTTCGTTGCTGCTGATGTATTTACCTATTTGGTATCGTGTTATTTCGTCATTTTTATTTACATTTTGAACTTCAAATACGGCCAGATCACTGCCTTTATTAACATATTTGCAAACGTACTTAATGGATTTTACAGAACTGCAAAACTCGACGTTAATATGAGCGTTATATGTTTTTGAAAGCAATGGTGAGTATGGTACGACCCACTGATTGTCAATTTCAACTTGGTTTCTAGAATTTGACATTCGCATTGTATATGTTTGGCCACCATTCTCAGTGTTTCTGCGGCGATACAACGGATAACCATCGATATCCGTAATAGTATCATTCGTATATTCCTTTGGAAAACGCTTCTTACATTTTCCACCTTCCATGCATGGCGGTGTCATGTTAAAAGCACCGCACGGTCCGTGGATCGAGTGACTGGTAACAATATCAAACAATTCTTGATCAATTAATGGGTCCGGAATTTCGGCTGAAATTATTTGATCAATTTCTTCTAGACGGATTTTAACTTCAAGCCAAATCAAAATGTGAGAATGAGGCAAACCTCACTTTTACCACTCAATCACATACAGATAGCAACGTGTGTTACCTAAAACTGAATGTTTTACGATTAAATCAATCAATGATTTTAATTTTTGTTTGAACACACGTGCCGTGACATCATGACGATGCATTGATTGATGGCCTGGTAATAGCAAAGTTTGTATTTCCTCCCAATTTGGATTACATGTAAATGTAATAAACAAATCTGGACGATCATAATGACGTACGTAAGTCATCGCATCTTGTATATATTCCTGCATGTTCCGTGAACTGCCGATGTAGCTTGAAGGTAAAATAAATGCATTACCGATATCATTGGCGTTTAAATTTTCATAAATATTGCCGATAACAGTATCTCGTAAGAGGATGTATTACTCCGATCGTAATTCAACCTGGTTGTATCGAATAAATCGCAAATGCTTGTTTTCTACCTTGGCGTACATATCCACGACGTATTGAAGGCACAGTTGACGATATCGAAGGATATAGTTATCCTAATTACGTCTAATCATCAATCGGGGGGCGTAGTACATCATTGAAGTAACTTTTTTATTTGTTTTATTACCTGAAAAAATAATAAATTAAATAATAAAAAAAGAATAAGAAATCAATATAGTGGGCCCGCTATAACCAGGCCCCTGGTAGGAATACTGCGGGTCTACTGTACTAATAAAATAATGAATTAAATAGTTGAATATTAAATTTACCAGCAACTGGATCACGCTGTTTGATGTTGATGTGATATTCATTCTGCCCTTGCCAGAATATCAGTGGATACTGGAGTGCGTCATACGAATGGTGTAGATCCGAAATTATAGTAACAGTTCTATCGTGACGTGTGACTTTAATCAATTGAGTCACCAACCATAAAAACCAATTCAATACCACAATTGCTCTCTCTCTTCTGCTTGTTTGATGAAATTATACTGGCACCTAGTTTTCAAGCGTTCCTCACAATTTCCAATAGATTTGGAGAAATTTCGGGTCATCGTTTGGCATCGGTATCCACGACCCCATCTTATGGTACACCTGGCCTTGTATTTTGAATTTAGTTTCAAAATGACTTCCATCACATGTAAGATCGCAAACTTTTGCTGCCCCAAAAGACGTCATCTGGAGGCAAGAATTGAATTTGCGTGTCTTGTGCAGAAACAATTTCGAATCGTTTGATTCGCCAGCAAGAAGGATTGTAAATGTTCGGGTGGATTGGGTAGTGGTAATAATACATCTTTTCCTGATGCACAACACATGCCGGCTGCTTCATTGCGGAATTTCAACGCCTGATAATACTGCATATTTTGCTCACTGCATCGATTGCAGTTTTAGAATGTGCAGAGTAATCAATGGCTGGTGCATATTGGAACGCAAGACGAACAAATGATACACGTGTTAAAGCACGGCTGATTTACTGTCTCTCTCGTTCTCTTTCTCTAAATGTAGCTTTGTGCTGTTCTCGTGTCTCTCTTGTTCTCTATATATTCTGTCACAGACGTTCATCACGCTGTTCTTGAGATTCTTGCATACGACGCTCAGCTGTCCTGATTCTTTGAACTTCCTTACTTGCCGCGATTTGTGTTGCTGATTGATGAGCTCTCTCGTCGTGCGTCTTGCCTCTCTGCTACATGCATTGTCGAGGTTAGATTCTTTGGCAACATTTCACTGAAAAATATTTGAATTACATCAAAAAGTGCCTTTCTGAAAGCCTTAAAATAAGACACTATAATACAGCGGTGAAACCGGAATTTTTGGGTCCATTGAAAAATACAGTAAAATGGAAGTTAAGAACTAATGAGGAAATTAAAATAACATTGAAAAAAATAACAGAAAAAGAAGAATGATATTTTTTTTGATACATTTATAGAATGGATGACACCAGGCTTTGAAGAGGTTTAGAAAGATTTGAAACGAAATAATACCAGTGAACCGTATGGAAAGAAAAAATTTTCGATAGCAGACTTTGAATATGGCAGTATTCAAAGGTAGAGAGGAGTGCAATAATGAAGGAGTACTAAGGAGGAAGAAAGAAAAAACAACAGAAGAGGAATTGAAATTGACACGTGGAATCTAGCTGACCATAACAAAAAGAAGAAGAAAAATGATAAGTTAGCGAGAAATGCTTACACGATTCGAATTTATCGTAACGTTTTCTTCAATGTTATATTCATGTGTGTAATTACTTTGTCGTTAGGTATATAGGTCAATTTCAATTCCTCTCCTGTTGTTTTTTCTTTCTTCCTCCCCAGTACTCCTTCATTATTAATTTGACTACTTGAGGAATTTTAGAATAACATTAAACCTACGTACTATAATTAGTAAGTCACAGCAACGCGTGACCGGGTCAGCTAGTACACTATAATTATAACACAATACACAGCACAATTAAAATTGAAGAAACTCACATATATGGCGTGGAATAGACCGTAGCATAAATAAATCGAAATACAACGCCATCTACTGAATGGTTCGATAAATTAACACACTGCCATCTGTTAGGAATAAACTGTAGCATAAATAAATTGAAACAGAACGTGATCTACTGGATGATTACCCAACCTAGCTAACCAGGTGTTGTATCGATAAGTTAACAAATCGCCATCTGTTAGAAACTTATGGAACTATAATAATAATTACGTGTGGTCGTAATGACCTGGTGACATTGTTTCTTACTGGCTGGGCATTCTGCCCCTGTCTTAGCCGCCTTTATCTAGCCCGCCCATCCTGCCTGGTACAGGGGATTTTTAAAATCGAATCCGAACCACAGTAGGGTCCTGGCGTATTTCACCTCACACAGCATGCTGCGCCGGGGGTTAATGCCGGGTTAAGTGTCTATAAAAATCCTTGCCGAGACAGGGACTCGAACCGGGGACCTTTCCATCTCCAGTCAGACGCCCTAACCACTTAGCCAGCAGACCGCTTAGCCTTGGTGGCTTACAAATAATTACAAACCATTGTCCTATGACAAATATTTATTGAATATTTATTTCGCAAATAATAAATATTGAGGTCTATATTCCAGATAAAAACTATCCTATCTTTTAAGTTGGACTAAATTACACACATTAAACCAAATTTCATCTAAATCGGTTATGTAGTTTCGGAGTTCATCCCGGACGAACATCGTGACACGAGATTTTTATATATATAAAGATATCGCGTCAGTCAAAGCAAAAGCTGAAGTGTATGATTATCATTTAAGAGTAATTAGGTTCAGCTTTACCCACACTGTTATCATTCTTCTTTTATATCGCTACCCTCGATGCAAAATCAAATAAGGGGCAGCTTTTTCTTAGTATACACCTTCGTCAGATTCTCGTCACCAACCCCGGTTATTAAGTGGCATCATTTGGATCGTGGTTTTGGTTTGAAATCGCGGTCGAAATATACACGTTTTGGTTTTCCAAAGTCTCATGAAATCACTTGTGGAGAGCTCCAAACATTTTCTTGATGCAAATATAGCTTCTTTCCGATAACCTTTCTAATCTGTCAACCAATGGCACCAAGGAACTTTTTTTTCTCTTTTCAGTCTTTATTGACATTAATTTCAACATGACGCAAAGATTGCCAAAACACCTGGTTTCATTCAAATAATGTGAATCTAAGAATTTTTTAAAGTTTCTTATTTTAAAAAAAATAATGTAATAACATTTTTCGGTGGCCCATACAGCCAGACTGATTGTTATTGTGGTGTCCCGTTGATAGAATTTCTATTTCACGTTGCTTTCGCTTTATATAAACAGCGCAAAACTGACACAAAATTTAATTTAAAACAGCAGAATTCAACCGGCAACCTCAGAAATGCTAGGCCAACGCATTATCCACCGCACTGTGCAACAGTTATACAATAAACAGGTTGTAATTCCGAGAAAATATTTCGTGCTTTTAGTATGAACTTTTTCATATTTAAATTTTTCTGCACAGATTTGTTTGTCAAATAACCTCATTTTGCTTCGTCCGCAGGACATTTCCGTGAACAATTTTCATTTTACTGCCAGAAACCCAATGTAAATAGCAGTGGACTTGGGACGTTTAATATTCGCCGAGTAATTGAACGGGAAATAATTTATAATACAGAATGACGCAGTGCAGCAGGAGGGCGAAATTCATTCCACTCCGCTTGCGCTTAAAAATAATCCTTTATACGAAAATCCGTCGCTGGCGATTTAACGACTGCGTCATTCGATTGGTAACTATTTTTTACTTCTGTACGGCGCGCACGATTCGCACACGGACAGAAATATAAAGCGCTTTCCACCTGCTAACGACAGCCGACTTGGAACTGAATAGATCGTTGCGAACAAAGCCTGTCTCCGGCAAATGGACAGGTGGCCAAACAGTCGCCGTAATGGCGCGCAGGCGCTGTTCCGGTTGCTCCGAAACATTTATCACTGTGCCAATATTGGACGGTTCTTAACAGAGGGAACGCGGCTCAATTTGTCCGCCTCACTCCCCCCCTTTTTATCGTGCCAGCCGTCTATTTACCCTGGTGGCGCACGTCCTTTTAATCTGGCAATTATCTTATCTTATCTTCGTGGGAGGCGAAGGGTGGGCTAGGAGGCCAAATCAAGCAGCAATCGGATCAAGTATGTTGTAGCGGTAAGACTTCTAAAATTAGTTGAATTCCTCTACCTGACCTATGTCTTATACTGATGTTAGCTTCAGATGTTCAGGGGTATAAGAGCATGTTGAATTGGATTTTTTTTTTTTTTTATAGGTTAGCACCTCGTCAACGTCAAGGTAATTAGAAAGGATGAACGAATGGGTGTTGTAACTCTGGCAGAGCACAAGCAGCTAAAGTTATTAGAACCCAAGAATCGGATGCTCATGCTGAAGAAAGAAGAAAAGACCAAGCTGAAATAAAGCTGCCTTAGTTAACATCCCCCCACCACTCCACCCTCTTCTCCTCACCTTCGATTGTTTGCTGTTTTTAAATATGTTGGAAATCGATTCTCTTCAAGAGACAGGTTCGATGGTAGAACGATATAGTGATGGGTTTCCGGTCATATTATGCCGACTCGGTGTTGATTGGCACCAGTCCTTCACTACCAACAACTTTCTATATTCAATTCTGGCAAGAAATTCTTATTCCACGCTTTACGAAAACGTGGGTATCAGCTAGTGATAAAATATTATTGATACTAATTTCCGCTGACTAGCTTAGATTTTAATGTTGGTACTAGCCTGAGGTCCATCTAGCCAGCTCAGCTCTGGTTCGAGTACACACAGTCCCACGAGTACGGGCCGTTACCACATGAAGTGGTCGCGCTTAAGCCTTCAAACGACCTTTCGCATTCAGCTGAAGGACCTTTACGGCAGAACGATGTGTAGAGGACATTCAACAGCACAAATGCCCACCTTTCCTTAACAACACGCAGCATGGCGTCTAGAGCCAGTACAAAGAGCGCCAGCCTGAATACGGGGCTCTTGAATATGCCACTTGAGCTTGCTGGAGGCCTCACTGGCTTGCGCAACTTCCGACTGGAAGCGTGCATGACCCGAGCATCCATGACGCTACATATTTTTCTTACTGCGAGAGGGTCCGAAAGGCCTGTTGATGGAAAACGTTCACTTGAAGAGATTAGGGTAAGTATAGTAAATGTATTCCTGAGCAGCCTAGAAGGGATTTGAATTTGGGTCTTCCGAACGACAAGTTTCAAACGTTGCTATGTTCCATCATTACATCTTTCAGAATTTCTTGAGTTATCATCTCAACTGTTACGTAATCTGATTAGCTTTCGACTGTTAGAAATCTATGCTAAATTAATATATGGATATAAGTCAATTTTTCGAATCAAGCTCCATGGGTGAGCATCCGGCTCCGACCAAGCATTCAGTAGGACGGAAGTTCAATTCTCTGTCCTACAAAACTGATTTTAATTTTCCATGGATTTCCGAAATTACTCCAGGCGAATGCCGGATGGTTCCTTCCAGTTTCTTGTCACCAGTCCTCTCCCGTCCCTAGTAAGCCTCGACATTGACGTCTTAAGAGGGGAAAAAAATGATTTTTCTTATACTATTTCTTTCAAGGTTTCGCTTACAACTAAAAAAAATTTCGTCTCTCCTGCAGGGAAAATACAGAACTCATTGAAATTATTCGTTCCTTTGCAACATAGTAACATTACAACAAGTGCGCAAAGTTTTACAATAATTTCTGACTCCAGTATAGTTAATACTGCTTTTGTGTCAATGTACGATACGTGCTTGTAATTTTTATGTCCTTCCTGACTTATCTAAATGCGTTGGTTAAAAACTCTAGGATGTAACTGTTTGCTAATCCATAATTTTCAGTCTAGTATACAATACAGATTTACGTCAAAGAAGTTAAGAAACAAACTGAGATATTTTTGGCCCCATTCTTGGAGAATTTCGAACAACATAAACTTTCATTTTCTTTAGACTTATTATACAGGTGCCTTAATTTCTATTTTCATTTTTAATTCGACAGGTAGGTTAATAATATTTTCCGAATAAAATTTAATAAAATATTACACAATTCCTTAAAGGAGTATATCACTTTTGACTCTATTGGTTTCCACGAAAATTACCGAAGCATTTAACCGGGCATATTCGATGAGTGATAACGATCTGGCTTCGCATTCGGGAGGACACAGGTTCGAATCCCTGTTAGAACATCCAGATTTTTGTTTTCCGGTTTTCCCGATATCTTCTTCTTCTGCGGTAGTCAATCCTGGGATGGCTCCTTCAAAAGTCCATGGCCAAATTCCTTCCCGCTTCTTGCCTCCAATTGTTTGCTGCCAGTAATGACCTCGAATTAGACGAAGCTATAGTCATAGTAAAACGTTTCATGAGTCAAACAGATTTTCGGTTGACGGAGTGAGAAACAGCTTTCGTTTCCGATTCAAGAAGGCAGAAGTATTCAAGCAGTACAGTTTTTGGTCAAAAGCGTCAAACAAGATTAAAAGTAGATGATATTAATAGTTTCTTACGCTAACACAATACTTTGCGTTACAATGACAAGGAATTTGTTTCTAGGGAGTTCTGATCACCGACTTATCGCGAAAAAATGTGTTTCATACGAATAATGGTCCTGCGTAGGGAAAGAACAATCTCTTCAGTTTTTTTTTACTGATGGATTCTTAATTTTCTTTCTCCTTGCAAAATATTTTAATATCATATTTTTTAAGGATCCATACATTTCTGAGTCTTTGGGATGGGAACCAACGTAGGAAATCGCGTTGTGAAATTATAACGATCACATTGAAGATGTTGAAGTAACCGCATGTTTTCAATAAAATCCATGATGCCTACCACACACGAAGGAATTTTCAGGCATTTGAAAATCGTAGACAAACTCTGCTCTTGACTATCTGCGTTGGTTGACGTACACTGCAACGTCGATTTTGAAGCACAGAAAAGTTTTAACGCATTTCACACACCCACACACACACGTACACGTACAGAGAGAGAGAGAGAGAGAGGTAGACCAGAATTCGAACAGTGCACATTTTGAAACTTTACCTCTGTTGTACGTTCTCGTTTGCTGAAAAATTGTTGGCGTAATTGAAAGCTATCAGCACAAAAGTGTTTCCTAGCTATCGGCTAGTTATAATGGACTAGCAGTGCACCCTACGTTGCCCGGTCTAATTGGAATCGAACACAGTTTCATATTAAGAATGTGAATCATGTATACCAAATTTCATTAGTTTGGCACCAGCCATTTCCAGAAGTAAACTAAACATTGATATACCGAGCAATTACCAGAACGGGAAAAATTGGATGCTGTGATACGGAATGTCAGTTTGTATTTTTGTGCAGGCTGAATTTCAACATAATCACAACATCTGATGTTGCTGATCGATAGCAAAAACATGTACCACCGACGCATTAATACATACCACCTACATTAATCAGTGTCTTCCGTCATCACGCAGGAAATACAGATATTTAATGGGTTTTCACAACTTGAAAGCTTGGGGTCCAAGTTAAAATATGACGTACATGTTGAGACATTAGGACACATTTATTTTATGGCAACACTTGAAAACTGCTGAATCGATTTTGACGGGATTTAAAACTGTAGGTTACCAAAAAAAACATTTGAAATAAAGATGGTTGAGGTAAAGGGGGAGAGGGCTTGGGCTTTTGCAAATCAAATGTAGACAGTATTTTTCTGTTTGTTTTAAAGCATATGTATGCAATGTTCCTTCAATATCTGATAGAAACTGTAGCTCTGGGTAACGAACATTGTCAAAAAATTGAGGAGGTGGAAAGGAGAAATCTAGAAAGTATTTTTCTGTTTATTTTAAAGTATTTGTGTGCAAAGTTCCATTGATATCGGATAAAAGTTGTGGATATGTGTAAAGAATATTGGCAAAGATTAAAGAAGGTGTAATCAATGGGAATAGTTGGTTTTTTGTAAAACTAATGTGAACAATATTTTTCTTTGTTTTAAAGTATACGTGTATAATGTTCCATCGAAATCGGATAAAAACTGTGGGTTTGCATAAAAATTAAGTGGTGTAGAAGGGGAGAGGGTTTAGTTTGGAATTTTTTTCTGGTCAGAAACCTTCTCAATGAAAAATACATGTTTGTGCCAACATTCATGGTTATTATTATTATTATTCTCGTATCACAAACATCAAAATATACAGTTAAATACATTGTGCAAATCAACAACCTTAAACACACTTAGCCCAGTATTTCGCAATCTCAATTGCATTGTGTGTTGCTTGAAACAAGTCTTCATTGTTGCAGGATAATGGGCACATAGGGCACTCGAGCATCTGATTCATAGTTTGGTCTTCACCACATTCGCACTTAATATTTGTAGCGTCAGTATAACTCCATCTAACTAGGTTTTCCTTGGACCTGCCCACTCCTGTTCGCAATCGATTTAAGGACCGCCAGACGTTCCAGTCCTCTGCATGACCAGGTGGCAAGCGCTCTACAACTGTCAGTGTTCCCGAGATGATAGGAACCTTCATTTTCCATAACTGTACTCTTTCATTTTCAGGTGACCCAATTAGTTCCCGTGATGTTCTCAGAAAGCTTTCCCTGGATTTGAGTTTCTGGACTGGTGGTGTATGACCATGCAGTGGTTGAGCGCTTTCCTGTTCTACTTTGGTCCTCTCCTTGTTCGCGGCCACTTCTCTGCGGATACTGGGTGGTGTAATGCCCGAAAGCTGGTAAAGCCTATCAACTGGGGTAGACTTTAAGCAACCTGTCACTAGCTTACAGGTATTATTGAGGGCTACATCCACCTGTTTGGTATGAGATGACGAGTTTGGTACTGGGCATGCATATTCTGCAACAGAGTAACAAAGGGCCATTGCCGATGTACGTAAAGTTTGTGGTTGACTGCTCCACTGTGATCCAACTAGTTTGCGCAGTAAGTAGTTTCTTGTAGAGATCTTAATTTTGCAATTCATGCAGTGCTTCTTATATGTGAGGGTTCTGTCCAGCGTCACTCCCAGATATTTTGGGGTGTTAAATTCATGGTGATTGGTCAAACGGTGCCTATTAATCTCGGAGATATATATAATATATATACCAACATCAATTTTTATATATAAGATACTGTTGCCGAAGAACACCAAAAGTAGAACGTGTTTACAATCTACGCTTTTGTCGGAGTTTTGCGCGTAAATTCATTCGTGGTCGCAAACCAAACTTGGCACCGGCAAATATTTAGTCTGTACGAAATTTAAAAGCAAGAATTAAACGTGCTGATTAATAGCGACTTTGATGTTATATGTCGCTGCCCTCAGGTCTTCCTTGAGCTGGGTCCAGGACTGAACGGCACTCGCAGTCCAGCGCCAGACAAAGCAGTCCTCGCCAACGCAGCTGTGCTTGTGAATAACCAGACTAGTCCAGACCGGTAATTGCAGCAGCCAAGCGCTGCTCAAAGTGGCCTTTGAAACGGCCAGAGCACTGTCGGCCGGCCTTCGCGGTTTACAATACCTCCCCCGTGGTAATGTGGACATTATGAATTACAGAGCAAGCACAGACATATATTATGCTCTGACCGTAAATGGAATCAGATTGTCGCTTGTGTTATTCTCCGCAGCCAGTAGAAAACGGTGATTATTGCTCCATGGCTGCAGATTATTTCGATAAAGCCCGTGTAATTGTATTGTGAGCTAGATACAGAGACAAACTGCATTCAGTACGCTCACAAGGCTGAACTGCTCCATCTTTCATCTTAAATGATTTATTGGGTTTGATTGGGATCAACAAATGTTTTACTTGACTGATTTATTACAAATGATAAAGAAAGACCTTCAAATTACTGAATCTATTTAACAACTTGAAGTGTAGAACACACGGCAACATTTAAATCGATTATTGGAAGCCATCATAAACAATTACATTTTTTTAACAAAACACACCATCAACTGAATGTAAAAATAAACACTTATCAACTGAATTAAATGACGAAATAACGCCAATGCAACTGTTTTTATAAGCTTTAATGCCGTACGCGTTTCGGGTCTCATCGAGGCATTATCAGCAACGAATCTATTTTAAAAATTTTACATTGAGTTTACAAACTTATTACGAGATGTTTAATGTAATTCTAAATTGAAACATTTTCTGATTATTTACAACTTACTATTTACATTAGTGGTTTCCAGGTTCGTAACTACGCATTTCTGCTTTTTCTCCAAAGCATGTTTCCGCTAAAGCCATTTGTCTTGGCTCCTGCATACTGGATGTAAACATTGCGTCTATCACAAGCCCTAACCACAAAAATCTACATTATGTTTGGTGCAGCACACACTAAGCAAGGAAAACCATCGCTTAGAAAATTAGTGATTTGTTTTATTTTATTTAACTTTCGCAATCGTCTGAGAGATTCATTCATGCCTGTAATTTTGTCACCTGCTTGAAGGCTTTTTGACGAAAGCGCACTGGTTTCCCAAAATCACCCTGGACACGCACAACTATCAGATGTCAATCACAGCAGAAATTAGAACATGGAATCATAGTTGGAGAAACTGATTTAAAAACTAATGAATTCATGACTGTTCCCTCATACAATGATGAAAAAGAGGTTAATTAGGCAGGTATTTCTTTCAGCAAAAGAGGTTTAATTTAGCACTTTTAAAAATTTCAAAAAAAAACTTTGTGTCTTGTTTTTTTCATCAATAAGTAACAGAAAATTTTTTAGCCGTATTGCGCTTTGTGGTGTGCTAAAGTATGTTTTTATTTTCCGATTCTGATTTTATAGCAATCCTGAAGTGCGAAGTAGTGGAGAACTTCCTTTCTACACTTACGGCTGAGCAAAGAAAATAAAATGCCAGGTATTAGACTCGTTCAGTAGATTGCAACTCTCCTAAAGCCGCGTTCCCACGATCTGTTGTAACGGAGGCGGGACGGGACGGGACCTCATTAGCCGAAGTGTAGGGACGAGCGCGCGCCGCATGTTAGCCCTCGCTTACCTCGCCGCCACCTCTCCACCACGTTGCCTAATGTCGTTTGGCACAGAGCACTTTACAGCAACAGAAGGGGTGCGCACCGCTGCTGCAAACCGATGACAACAGCGCATCTCTGCACATGCCTGTGATGTTTACCGACACAGAGTGAGAAGCTGCGTCTCATCTCCGTTAGCAGAGGCGGCCCTGTCCCCATGGCGTGATGTTGAGTATTCGTCCCGTCCCGTCCCGTCCCGCCTCCGTTACAAGAGATCGTGGGAACGCAGCTTAACGTTGCTATTCCGCAATACGAAGTTCGTGGAAGGATGAGGAATTTTCTACAATGGACAAAAGAGAATAAATTGTTCAAAGTGATGTCTTCCTACATTCATGCCGTGGAGGGCGACAGGAAGAAAAAGGACGAATCGGCGGACCAGTAACCCACTTCGGCAACTTAGAATAGATAACAGAAATCTTCGATATGTTTAGGGGGCCGTCCATTAATTACGTAAGTTGTTTTTCGGAATACCGGACCCCTCTTTTTCTGGTGATATTTGGTGAGATCTGGTCGGACTCCTCCCCCTAAGATAACGTGAGATTTTGACGGGACCCCCCACCACTTTTTTCGTGAGATTCAGTGGGATTTCGCCAAACCCCCCCTCCCCTACTTAACCTCACGTAATTAATGGACGCCTCCTTAGCTAAGAAGTGAAAATGACTGATTTCACAACAGGTTTAGGAGGGAAGGAGGCTGTTCGGAACATTAACGCCGAAGAAATATATTTGCAAACGCCACATTCTACCAAAAGCTTTAGTAAAATCTACAGAGTATTTCAATTTTCTCCACTCGTTCCCATTTAGATTCGAATCCCAGTATTGCATATAAGCGCCAGCCCCTATTACCATCCAAACCATGGGCAGCACCGGCTGTACAATATATGCATTTTTTTTGCTTCACACTAATGCCTGCCTAAACACTCGTTTTACTGAAACAACTTATATCATCCCTTTCACAACCGGTTCCCTTTTGGCTCCGCAGTCAAGTACTTGATACATAATGCACAGTTCCACAGAAGGTGAGAAGAAAATACCGTGTAGGGAGGCGCGTGCCGCTTTATTTAGCAACAGAACAAACACGGCAAGACTATTTGCATTACGTTTATATTGCTTTTCATCAGTTGCCATTGTAGGAGAATCAATTGCGGAACGCTTGTCACATGGTCATGCAGAGGATTGCAACGTCTGGAGATTCTTAAATCGATTGCGGACAAGAGTTGGCAGGTCCAACGCAAATCTGGCCGGCCTCGGTAGCGCAGGGACTCCGCGTACCGAAGGTCGCCGGTTCGAGTCCGGCCGCGGACATGTGTGCTTAAGCGTTGTGTCTGTGAATGTCATGTCCGTCTTGTGGGGTGTCTAATTAACTGGAAAAAATTCATGCTAGAGATACTGAAAGCGCCGAGTGGCATAATTACTATCGAGCTGGCTGTATGGCCTAAGAAAGCTATCGAAACAAAACAAAAAAGACAAATCTGGTAAAATGGGGTTCTATTGACGCTATCAACATTAAGTGTGAATGTGGTGAGGACCAACAATGAAACATATGATCCCATGACCTAATACCCACCAGGCTGCAACGAAAATGATCTGTTGCGAACAATTCGAATGCACTTGACGTTGCGAAGTATTATGCGAAAGTGATTAATTCAATTTAATTGCGAATGTGCGTAGTGATAATTTCCCTACACAACCATTCTCTCCCTTCTCTGTACCCGTCTAATTTTGCCTTCTACAAATTTAAATTTTAAATTCTTTCAGAGTTTCTGGTAATTTATTCATCATTTCTCTTGGTAACTTATTCCAATCCCTGACACCAGGGCCGGCGCTAGGAATTTCGGGCCCGGGGTAAAATGGGCGACCTTTTCTTTTGTTTTTAGCTCTACAAAATGTCCAGGCGACAATGGGCGTATTCTTGGCTTCATGGCCTGAGGGCCCCTATAGTCTGTGATCGGGCCCCCCATCAGCCGGCGGGGCCCGGGTACTTTTGACCCGCTTACCCCCCCCCCCCCTAACGCCGGCCCTGCCTGACACTCGTACTTATGAAAAAAAATCTTCCCGCACCCTTGTGCCTGAAATGGAGAGCCAGCTTGTGGTCATGGCCATATTTTTCGCTTCCCTGCACTACTCCTAGTTCTTACACTATCCTTCCATGCCTCATCACCAATATACGCCTTATACACACCCAAGACTCTTTTCACTCTCCTCCCGTCTTTCAATTTGCGCAATTGTTTTTAATGTTTGTGACTCGAGAATAATAATTACTAGACGACCCGTGCGAAAATTTCGCGAATAAAATGCGATGAATAGTGAGGTTGAATATAATGTCACCAAGTTCAGTCATTACTCATCATACTCCTACTTCATTTATCGATTTGGTTAGAAATCCAGGGAGATAAATGGCTCGAAACACAAAAAACGTATTTTAGAAATATTGACATTTTTGCGCTTTATGGGTCGAATTACGAAAAATTCCTTTCTTAGAATATAATGTTACCACGGCGGAAACCTTAGTCTTTAATACGATATGTCATTTATCTATATCGATTAGATATCAAGGGAAATATAAGGCTCGTGACACAAAAATACGTTGTAGAACAATTTATACTTTTTCCCTTTAATAGTTGAATTCTAAACACTTCTTTCTTAAAATATGATGTTAGCAAAGCTGATACATTATTCCTCACAATCGTACTTGATTTATCGATTTTGGATAGATATCAATGGAGATAAGTGGCTCGAGACACAAAAAACGCATTTTAGAAAAATTGACTTTTTTGCCTTTTATGGGTCGAATTACGAAAAATTCCTTTCTTAAAATATAATGTTACCACGGCGGAGACCTTATTATTTAATATGATACCTCATTTATCTATATCGGTTAGATATTAAGGGAGATAAATCGCCCGTGACACAAAAATCGGTAATAGAAAAATTTATACTTTTTTCTTTTAAGGGTTGAATTCCAAAAACATTCTTTCTTAAAATATGATGCCAAAAAGGTGAGACAATACTCCTCATAATTCTACCTCATTTATCGATTTTGGTTAGATATCCAGGGAGATAAATGGCTTGAGATATAAAAAACGCATTTTAGAAAAAGTGACATTTTTGCCCTATAAGGGTCGAATTACGAAAAATTCCGTTCTTAAAATATAATGTTACCATGGCGGAGACCTTATTCTTTAATATGATACCTCATTTATCTATATCGGTTAGATATTAAGGGAGATAAATCGCTCGTGACACAAAAATGCGTTATAGAAAAATTTATACTTTTTTCCTTTAAGGGTTGAATTCGAAACACATTCTTTCTTAAAATATGATTTCACAAAGCTGAGACATCACTCCTCATAATCCTACCGTATTTATCGATTTTGGTTAGATATCCAGGGAGATAAATGGCTCGAGATACAAAAAACGCATTTTAGAAAAAGTGATATTTTTGCCCTATAAGGGTCGAATTACGAAAAATTCCTTTCTTAAAATATAATGTTACCATGGCGGAGACCTTATTCTTTAATATGATACCTCATTTATCTATATCGGTTAGATATTAATGGAGATAAATCGCTCGTGACACAAAAACGCATTGCAAAAATATTGATACTTTTGCCCTTTAAGGGTCGCATTCCGAAAACTTTCTGGCTTAATATATGACGTCACTAAAGCGGAGATCTTAATCTTTAAAACGATACTTCATAAAACAGTTTCAGATAGGTATCCAAGGAGATAACTGACTCGTAACACAGAAAACAGCATTTTAGAAAAATTTATATTTTTGCCCTTTAAGGGTCGAATTCCGAAAACTTTCTTGCTTAAAATACGTTTTAACCAAAGTGGAGACCATAAGCTTTAAAATGACACCTCATTCATTGATTTCGGTTAAGTATGAAGGAAGATATAGGCTTGTGACAAAAAAATACCTTATAGAAATAATATATATGATAAGAGAGTAGTTCTATGTTTAACCACTACATCAGCACATTTATAACTCGAATTAGTATCCAAATAAACGAAAGATAATCAAACTAAACGAAAAAGACAAGAAACCTATTAACCGAACGTAGTGGGTGATTTTTATTTATTTATTTATCGTTCGTTCTCTAGTATCTACAACGAACCGTTATTCCTTAATACTGTAATAAAATTTATTCTAAACATAATTTTGTAAAATAAACACTAATCCTATATACCTACTACGAAAATGGTACAAATAATTAACTATTATTACTACACACTGTCAATTATCAACCTGTTAGTAAAAACTGTTACCCACTAATACTAAATAACTAGACATCTTGAATTTTCAAAAGTTCGTTTAACGCTGGCATCCGTTGAAGAATAAGCTTCGGTAAATTCCAGAAGCCACACTTCCGGCATCAGCGTTCCACTTAGTTGTTTGTATCTCGTCCGTTTAGAGTATCTTGTCTCATTCCTTAAATGGCTTGCTGAGTTCTGGCAGGTTGCTGGCTATGCTGAAGCCGATACCGCTCCCTTGCTGCATCTGACACAGCATCTGCCAGGTTGTTGAGTACATTTAAGAGGAGGCTGTACTGTTTGAATTCATCATCAGCGTGGTGGGAGAGCAGTTAACGATCTGGCCTCGCATTCGGAAGGACGCTGGTTCGAATCCCCACCGGGACATCCAGAATTTGGTTTTCCATGGTTTCGCCAAATCACGCCAGGCGAATTCCGGGATGCTTTCTTCAAAAGGCCATGGCGGTCGTCGCTGGAATACACGCCTAACATATATTTCCGTTTGTAAATTTCGTGCGAATTTTTACTATAGAGTGAAGCTGAGATGCCATGGAAACATTACAACAAAGGAATTAACCAACATTTCAAGCTATTTTAATTCATTCAGCAGCGCTGGCGGCTTGTGGCAGTTATGCATCACTCTCATATTTCACCATTTTTAGTTTATTTTGTGGCGACTTTTCCGTAAAATGAGAGTGGGAATGGGAAGAGCACATCATAATATGGAAGCAGTTAATCCAAATTTCAACAGCTTAGTACCATTTTCATTCTACGGCACGCATCTCGGAAATGCCGTATTTGTTTACAACGAAAGCAATCTGTTGCTGATTACTTGTATCAGTATAAATTACAAGGAAAGGGAAAATGACTCATCACTCACCAAAGTTGAAAGCAGTGACGGGAGTAAACCATATATCACTAACACAAAAGTACACAATATTTCGGTCTTAAACCTTCTTCATGTTAAAGAGAATGAGTCATGTGGTTCGGGAGATGTGCACACGCCGAAGTTTCCTACATGACTGAGTGGATTATCAATATGGCGGTGGATCTAAGATGTTATATATAAAAATATGTATATCGCAGAAGGTGATAAAAGTAGCAATATATCAAAAGCGTACGGAATGTAGAAACGAAAACAAAAATTGGAGAAATAAATATAGATATATAAATTTTGAAAAAAAAATGTAGTTAGTTAAATGACAATGATACTAATACTGATAACAATTAGTAATGCGTCAAGGAAAGGAATTTTATCGGTGGTTGAGTTTGGGTGGGTGTCTGATATCTAGGATATTTTTGTATGCAAGTTGTCATCTCCGAAGTTCTGAGGCGACAATGTTTTGAGGAAAACTCTGATTGCTTTCACCCTTTTGGTATATTGCTACTTTTATCACCTTCTGCGATATACATATTTTTATATATAACATCTTAGTCCCACCGCCATATTGATAATCCACTCAGTCATGTAGGAAACTTCTGCGTGTTCGCACCTCCCGTACCACATGACTCATTCTCTTTCACATGAAGAAGGCTTAAGACCGAAATATTGTGTATTTTTTGTGTTCATGATATATGTTTTCCTCCCGTCGCTGCCTTCAACTTTCGTGAGTGATGAGTCATTTTCCCTTATATACTGTATTTTCTGTTTGTATGTTTCTTACGACTTTTTACAACGGAGAGAAGCTGAAGTAGCAAGAAATCTCTGCAACAAAGGAATTAACCAACATTTCGAGAGATTGTGTGTGAAAGCTGTGCGACACTGTCATATTTCGGTATTTTTAATTTGTGGCGACTTTTCCGCAAAATAAGATTTCGGAATGTGAAGAGGACATTATATTAATGCAGTTAATCCAAATTTCAACAGGTTACTATCATATTCGGGTAGGTGGTACAAGTCGTACAGTCCACGAGGTTTTGTTCTCCCGCTGCATGCAAAGTGTTCATTAGGGGGCATCCATAAATTACGTGAGGTGAAATAGGGGAGGGGGGGATCCGGCGAAATCTCACCAGATCTCACCAAGGGGGAGGGGGGGGGGGTCTACGAAAATCTCACGTGCGATTTTGCAAAAAATTTGGGGACAGTAGAGAAAAAAAAAGGTCTATAATTTGCGGCAAAGTCGATTTTAGGAGGATATTGTCTACAAAAGTTTCCAGGGCGATTTCTAGGGGGGTTCTCACGGGCCAGATCTCACCTGAGGGGGCGGGGGGGTCCGGCCAGATCTCATGAAATCTCACCAGGGGGGAGGGGGGTCCAGAAATCCAGAAAAACACCTCACGTAATTTGTGGATGCCCCCTTACTACACCCTGTTCACTCCAAACTGGCGGCTGAAGGTCTTGTTCCCCTCGCCCCTCTCCTCATCTCACCTTCCCTCCCTTCCCACTTCTCTGAGCTGATCGCTGTGTTTACTCAGGTAAGGGAGTGGTAAATTTCCTCTTCGGATGTAGGGGTAAGGGCAGCGGAGTAGGGATAAAGCAGACTGACCTTGAACCGCCTCTGTTAAATGAAGGGGGTATAGCTAAGTGTCTCTTATATTTTGTAAGACAATTCAAAGTGTGTTTAGTTTCGTTAGCCTCCATGCAAAGGAGGCTGCCTCGAGCCAATTACAGTCCCCGCCGTTGGTGTTTGGAACCCTGCGCCAGGCTCCAATGTTTCGCAGAGTTTTGCGGACCTCGTTGGATCGAACAGATACAGCCGCACGGGGTGGATGAAGTGGTCGTTGGCACAGCGGCGCCGGTCGTAAACGAGAACGCGAGAGACGTCGCGCGGAAGGAGGAAGCAGGGAGGGTGTGAGAGGAGGAATTCAGTTTTAGAGAAAGCGGGGGCGCCAACTTAATACAATATGCGGCGACGTGAGCGGTAAAGGCGGCCGAATATTAAGCGCGGGCGCACACATACACTCGGCGAAGTGGCTGTCGAATCAGCGATTCAGGGCGGCGAGCGGGATGCGGGTGGATTCATTCGCGGAATATTTTAGTCGAGTGTGAGTGCAACGGCTGCTGCGGCACTCAACGCAGCGTGCCGAGGCCAACTGCGGCTTAGCCCAGCACTCGTAAAACCGGAGCTGCTTCCCAGCTGGTTCGCAGTAAACGTATATCAACACCTCGAGACTTTCATATCGCGCGAAAGGCTACAGTTAGGAATGTCTCCTCTCTGCTCTGTCTGTGAAGCCTTTAATATCTTCCAGACAGTTATATACAACGTGACAACGGCGAAAACATTTTTTTCTACTATATTTATTGTTTTTCAATGTTGAAATCATTATAGCAGGGAGAATATTATAAGTATTGAATCAGAAATTGAGAAACCGTGCGCACATACGTATTTTGGAGAACAAATGAAAAACTAAATCTGGTATGCCGGACCAGAGATCGAAGCTGTGTCAACCAGAATAATAGTCCCAAACATCTCTGGATACCCACAAGGCTCGGTGAGTGAAAGCAGTAGTCGGCCACACTGAAGAGAAAACACATGAATGATTCAAGTAAAGGATGTATGCTACGAGTCATCGTAAGAAATGAGTGGGTGAAGATGGTGTTACGTATTCTGTAAAGCTTGACTGACGACGAAACTGATTTTTTTTTTTGCTTCTGGTTTTGCTTTACGCCTAATCAACATCATATAAGCTATGTCCACACTTGTGCCTCTTCCCTTTCAACTTGCCTTTTCCTCTTGCCAGTTCCTCTTGCAATATGTTCATCTTGAGGCATGCCCTAGAGGCACGCCTCAGGAGGCATGCCTTTTAGTGCCCACATTCACGCCTCATGAGGCATGCCCCTCAGTGTTCTGGTGTAGCCGCAGCAAAATGGACGATTCAATTTATCTAGCGGGCGTTACACCTGCCGTTATTATATTAGCGAAATCTCGGGGGAGGGGGGGGGGGGGAGGAT
The DNA here is from genome assembly GCA_031002005.1 of Vandiemenella viatica. Classification (NCBI taxonomy): domain Eukaryota; kingdom Metazoa; phylum Arthropoda; class Insecta; order Orthoptera; family Morabidae; genus Vandiemenella; species Vandiemenella viatica. The sequence goes on from JARYHS010009186.1 coordinate 85,266,476, forward strand.
TCGGGGAGGAAATTGTGATTAAAAGATTATTTGAAAACTAGAAATGTACAAATTCTCCAAGAAGTGCAGTTCAGTGACAATGCGCTGTTTAAGAACTTTACGCGAAGGTCGACTCAAAATTTTTATATACTTCTAAAAATGATGGAACCCCTATTGCCAAACGAGACACTAATAATGCACTCTGACTATTAAGCGCCAAGAATTTCAGCAAAACAAACAATTCCACATTTTCAAAATCCTTCACATTAATCAATGCAAAATATTAATTAAAATTAGCTTTAACTAATTTTAAATGATGCTGAAAGTTATTAAATACTGATTATAAGTTTTGTCACTTAAATGAATGACCAAAAAGACTACAAAATTACGTGACAAAAGTCCCGCCATACTGCGTAAGCTTACAGAAAAACTGTAAAATGACTAAAATAGATTAACTGAAATTATTTGGCTAAGGTAAACTGAAAATAACGACAGAAAGAAACATGATTTAATCGATAGGTACTTACTTTTGCATTCGACGTAGAAATCCTGTTTCCAGCAACCTCTTCTGTTTCTTTCATTTCCTTCGGCCTAATTGAATCGGATATGAATGCGATACTATTATACGAGAACCATGATAAATTAATTCCTATCTCCTCCATCACCTCTCTTCTTGGAAAGGACTTCTGCTGCTCTTTAGAAAAGTATGATCTCAGACTTTTTTTTTTTAACTGCTTTACGTCTCTCAACAGCGAGGTCTTTAGAGACGGGAAAGGATGGGGGGCAAGGAATGGGAAGGAACTCGGCCATGGCCTTCTGAAGGAAGCATCCCGGCATTTGCCTGGAGTGATTTGGGAAACCATGGAAAATCCAAATCTGGATGCCCGGACGGGGATTCGAACCGCCGTCCTCCCGAATGCGAGGCCAGAACGCTATCCGTTACACCACCATGCTCGGTAGTCTCAGACTCTTGATTTTCTTTTTCGTTGCAGCTACATCCATCGAATATTTTTCCACAAGGATCTTTAGGGCATCTGTCCTTGATTTTGTCGATATAGTCTTTATTTTTGGCTTTCCGTAACAATGGAAACGAATGGTAATCTTATAAATCAAAATTCCGTCTGGAAACAACTGCTGGCGTTAATGTTACTTTATTCCCATACGCGTTTCGTCCTTATGGTGTGGGGCATCGTCAGTGGAGCTAGGGTGATGATATTTACAAGGCGGTCTGGAACAGCACTTTATGCATTTTACAGATCTTCTTTTTCACAAGTAGAAAACTGTTTTACACTTATAAATATTTCTGACTAAACACTTGGCATTATATCCATTGAAATATTACAATGGTAATCTTAGTTGGAGAGTGACGACGTATTGCAAGAGGAGACGCACGAGAACCCACTTCAGCTGGGAACGCTTGTAATACACAGTTTCTCCTGGTTTGTTGAACGGACTGAGGATCTCGGGCATGCCCCTGACGCATGCCTTCCCAACCTCTCCCCCGTGCAACATGACGCATTCCTCTGACGACCAAAATTTGAACAAGTGTGGACGTAGCACATGACGCACGCCTCTGACGACCAAAAGTTGAACAAGTGTGGACACAGCTTAAAGGCGGTAGGGACTGGAATCAAGGAACGGGAAGGAATTCAGCACTGGCTTTTTGAAGGAATTATCCCTGCATTCATCAGACATTATTTGGGAAAACCATGAAAACCCAAGTCTGGATGGCCGGACGGCGATTCGAATTCGGGCCTCCCAAATGCGAGGCCAGAGTGTTATCAACCATCCACCACTCTCGGTTCGGGATTACTGGCGTGGAAGCGATGAGAGAATCATAACCATATGTTAGTACTTGATGAGCAGAAACGTGGCAGTGAATTGGAGAGCCTAGGTGTGTATACCATACCAGGGTAAGCTATCGAGAAAGGTGATAGCAACAAGGTGATGATTAGTGTGCTCGACAAGTGATTTGTTTCAAGTTATTATGATGCCCACCATCGTTATTGTCTCAAATAATTTGCGTGTTTAGAGTACCTTCATAATTAAATACCATCTGAAGTTAGTACTGAGGTAATATTTTTTTTCTTATTCAAATTCTTACCCAAATTTTATTTATCAAACTTCGTCCATAATCTGAGTCGATGGTCATCGCCGCTTGTACCAATTTGAGCGTCGTGATCTTCACACAGATTTAACAAGGATGGAGTAATTGCTGACCCAGCGTGGTGCGTGAGTGGTTAACGTTCGCATTTAGGTTTTTCATGGTTCCCTCAATCACTCCAGGCGAATGCCGGGATGCTTCCTTCAAAAGGCCACGACCGAACTCCTTCCCGTTTCTTGTCCCCAATCCCATCGCGCCTTTAATTGACCTCGACGTCGACAAGGCGTAAAGCCATAAGTAAAAAAAAAAGTGATTGCTGATGTATGATTCAAATACGTAGACGTGATTAGTAGACATTCTGATGCCAGTTTAGCTGCAGTTCTGACAAGAATGTCTCAATTTTTTTACAATTCTGACGTACATTAGCTGCTGCGAAGCATTCGACCGTTTAAAAGGATTACCAACCTTTTCCTGTGCTTCGTGGTCTCTGCTTAACAATATACTCCTCGCTACATACACATGAAAATAATCTTAACTTCCTGAGTTTATTAATTAAAGTACGATTAAAATACTGAGACGCTAAAACTGATTTCGGGAGACCACTGAAAACCTAACTCTTGATGGGGGGGATCGAACTCACATCTACGCAATGCTAACCATTTATCCTCAAGGCTCCTTAAGGAACGAGGCTGACAACACCACCCAAGTTAAGGGGCGTTCATTAATCACGTGAGGTGAAATTGGGAGGGGGGGGGGGGTTCAGGCGAAATTTCACGAAACCTCACCAAGGGGGAGGAGGGGTCAACGAAAATCTCACGTAAGTTTTTGATATTCTTGAAGGATGGTAGAGCTAAAAAAAGTATAAAGGGGGGGGGGGGTTACATAATCTAGAAACGACGCGGAAACCGACCATTAAGGGGGGGAGGGGTATAACCGTCCTTGCAAGGATGAGAGTTAAAAAAAATTCTCAAAAAACTACAAGGTCGATTAGCGGGGGAGGGGGGGGGGAAATTTCCGTCAAAATCTCAGGTCATTTTAGAGGAGGGGTCTGTCCAGATCTCACGAAGTCTCACCTAAAGGGGGGAGGGCACAAATTCCTTGAAAACACCTTACGTAATTAATGGATGCCCCTTATGTGTCCTGCAGTCTGTAAGTCTCTATTTCCAGCAGCTCCACTCTGCTTTTGCCCATAGTTACTGAAGAGTTCTTTGCTCATGGGTTTACGTATGCAGTAGCACTGTCGTAGATTGTACATGAAGATAAGAGTTGATTTCATCATAGGGGCATCCATAAATTACGTGAGGTGTTTTTCCGTATTTCCGAACCCACCCCCCTCCCCTCTGGTGAGATTTCGTGAGATATGGCCAGACCCCCCCTTCTGGTAAGATCTGGTCCGTGATAATCCCCCCCCCCATTTTTTTAGGTCTCACCATTCAAAATCCGTTTTTTCGACGAAATTCCTACCTAAAATTGCTTTTCGCGCAATTTGTAGACCTTTATTTGTTTAGCTCTACTATGTGAAAAAAATTTTCAAAACCTCACGTGAGATTTCCGTAGACCCCCCCCCCCCCTCCCTGGGTGAGAGTTGGTGAGATTTCGCCGGACCCCCCCCTCCCCCATTTGACCCCACGTAATTTATGGATGCCCCCATTGATCAAATCAAAAGCAACTAATGCGGAATATGTGTGTACTTGATTAAACGTGAAAGATTTTTTAATCAAGGCATCATAATTACTGGCATTACACGAAATTACCGTTCAGTGCGACGTGATTTGTGATTCACGACTTAGGGAGCGTCCATAAATCACGTAGCTCCATTCTGGCCTCCTGTGAATCCCCCCTCCCCTCTCCCCCCCCTCCCCCCACGTAGCCCGACGTGGCTTTTGTCTCTACCCTCCCTCCCCCCGACGTAGCAAACAACTTTTTTCGATATTGATTCCAGAAGATATGTTTTTCTACTTTCAGACTATCGTAAATTACATACGGGGATAATTAAATGACGGAAATAAATATTTACATGCTTCTGTGTGTTCTGTATCTCATTTTAACTTGATCTATATTTCATTTTAATTCTGACAAATAGACAAATAATATGAATGAAAAGCTACGTGGCCTGGCTCGGAAACACCCTCCGCTCCCCCCCCCCCCCTCCTACGTAGCCCAGTGTAGCTTTCCCGGGATGGTACTAGGGACATGGAATTGTAATGAATTCGGCCATTGCCTTTTTTAGGAAGCATCCCGGCATTCGCCAGGAGTGATTTGGGTAAACCATGGAAAAACCCAAACGGGAATTCGAACCAGCGTCCTCCCGAATGCTAGGCCAGAGCGTTAACCGTCAATCCGTTCAGACGTCCTTTACGGAATAAGATGGTTTTTCCCCACATGTCGGTTGTTGGGAGTACTGGACTGGAACCGTGGGATGTCTTGTCGGAATGTGACTACAATAGGCTTGACGGATAGTGAAAGGAAATCGTGGACGGGAAACCCGTTGTGGCACTGTCGCCCCTATGGTATCTCAGCTGCAGTTTTTGTGTCCTTTTTGAATTCTTTCTATGAATGTGCGAAGAAAACACAGTGATGTTCCGCGATTTTGTGTTTTACTTAATCTCAACATGCAGAAAGTTAATGCACATTGATGGGAAGTCAGACGCGAATTAAAAATCTCGCCGAACAATGTATATCGCCCTTTCTTATTATTGTTAGAAAACGATTCATTTTACGTAATATCTGGGGTAGTCATAGAGCGAGAGTAGAATGCAAATTCAGTGGCGTAGCTAGGTCAACAAGGGCCCCGGTGCCAAAAATTTATTTTGGGACCTCAGGCCAGATGGGCAACCTTTTTTTTGCTTTGTGTTTCTGGTAAGGGCCCCCTGAGCTGAGGATGGGCCCCTTGAGTTGTGCTTAGGGGCCCCCTGAGCAATGGTTGGGGACCCCCCTTAGTAATGAGAGGGCCCTTAGTGAGGGCCTTCCTGTGTCTCAGGGGTCCTCTTAGACGACTGTAGAACTAAAAAAGGTCGCCTCGCCAGTTTGCCACTGCGCTTGGGGCCCCCCAGCGGGCAGCTTTGGGGGCCCCAGAGGTATGCTTGGGGCCCCCTGAGCGTAGGAGCCCCGGTGCACTGCACCGCCTAGCCCCATAGTAGCTACGCCCCTGTGCAAATTGGCCCTACCGGGAATTCACTATCAAATTTGCGAAGTGTACGGTGATCGTATTTAAACAGATGACTTTAAAGGGAACATGATTTGTGAGAAAAGCAGAAACATACAGCTACTAAACTTGGTGACCGACTAAAAGCGCTCAGGTGACATTTGCGCTCTAGGGTCGCCTTCCTGGAAGTATGGTCTATAATCCTCTACCTTCCTGGAAGGACGGCGTCGCTGGAAGAAACGCACAGTCAAGCCCTGATGGCCTCTAAGGCTTGGCGAGCACTTCGGATTTATAGGCAGGTGACTAAAGACCAATTTTTCAAGCAACACAATTGTCGAATACTGATCTGAGAGGTTGAAAAATTGCCATCCAACACCGCCTTCGTAAGTCAGTAATTAAGATAACCGAAAAAGATACTCCTTGGCGATGGACGAAACCATGAAAGATTCTTAAATTCAAAAAAAGAAAAAACAAAAAACCAATGTCAGCACAATACATACACCCCCCACTGACTTTCGCATTGGAAAATCCTAAATTCTTTAGTATCAATGCTAGCAAAAAGGGATAAATTCACTAAAGCTTCTTTTTTCTTTTATTCTCTGACTTACCACAGAAAATAAAATTTTATCTACGAAAGCCTACAGACTGCAGACATAAAGAGTTTTTACTTAAGTACCCATTTCACTCCGTGAAAGAATTTTCTTATTAGGATTTAGTAACTAAAGATGACTGACAAAATAGTGTATGTTGCGGTGCAGAATGGAAAAAAGTCAATCTTTTTTTTTTTTTTTTTTTTGCTAGTGCTTTACGCCTCGCCGACGTCGGGGTAATTATAGGCGTGATGGGACTGGGGACAAGGAATGGGAAGATATTCGGCCATGGCTTTTGTAGGAAGCAACACTGAATTCGCTTGGAGTGATTTGGGGAAGCTATGGAAAACCCAAATCTGGATGCCCGGACGGGGATTCGAACCTGCGTCCTCCCGAATGTGAGGCCAGAACGTTAACCACTCACCCACAACGCTCGGTGGAAATTTTCAAAGTTATTTACATTTACTAAAATAGTGAATGATTTTCTTTTTGTGGAAACCGTTTACAAATGCACCAATTAGGCTATCTGGAAAGCGTATTCATATGTAGTAACAAACATTGGATATTACACATTAGCAGTTAACATTCGAAATGGAACATACTAATGGGATTTTAAATAACTAACTGCTAATGGGTAGCTGGTAATATTTATTTATTAATGAATATAAGTACTGTCCCGCATTACCGAAACTCTTTTCACTTGCGAGCATATTTAATTTAATCCAAGCACAACACTTGCAATCCCTGTATCTAATGTGCATTACAGTTCTGTGAAGCTTGGATTAAGACAAGACATTATTATGAAAATTGCTCCAGCAATCAACACCTATATTGATGCGATTTGTCAATTCAGAACAAAAATATTCTATGATCTATGTTACTTTTTATATTCAACATTATACATTACAAACAATACTGTTTGCTAAAATAAATGATATTTTCTTAATTTACTTTGAGTAACTTTTGACAAGTAAGAAGATATGTTCAGTAGTTAGTTTACGTTTTTTTTAACCTAACTACTGAGCGCAAATTCGTATCTCGACAAAATGCATTCTGGCTGGCATCATCTGTTGCGACTGTCGCAAGTATGCGCACTCTAATATTTTTTTTTTTTGCGACCTATTTTCTATTGCAGCGACAGAAAATTGATACAGTGCGCCGAGCCTAAAGAGTTCTTGAAGTCATACATTTTCCGGATATGATTCAGCAAATTTCTAATATTTAATAACTGATTTCTATCACACTTTTTCCAGGCATTAGACTGGCTTAGTGATTGAAATGCAAGTAGCATACAATCTTTTAAGATTATTTAAAACCAGCTTGAATTAAGCCACGTCATTATTTATTTATTTACATATTTAAACTGTCTCTATTTACATTATTTGCATTTTTTTCTTTTTTTTTTTTAGTGTGTTAAGAAAGCAGATGTTGTAAGTATGATATCGCTTTCAAACAAGAATTAACATCACCGACTGTACGAATGACGCGAAAGTAATATTAGCCTATTAAACAGATGAGCTGTACTGGATAGTCAGGGAAGAATTTTTCTTGGAATTCTCGACTGCAGGTAGGCGAGGGCAGGTATAACTACCCACCGAGCTTGGGTTGAGCGGTTTTGTTACTGAACGCTTTTGTCATATATCCACTAAACTTACTAAAAACTTAGGGGAAAAAAATCAAATTGTAGGAGTTCATAATTGCGTCAAAAAGGATCTAATCAGGTTGTAAAACCATGCACAAATGTCATCGCTGATGCTTCCTCCAATAGAGGTGAAACGTTTAAGACAATTTTAATTTAATTTAATTGCGGTGGCAATTCCTCTACATACTAATTTTTTCCCCACTTTCTTGCACCCGTCTACTTTAACGCTCTACGAATGTTAATTTTAAATTCTTTTAGCGTTTTTGGTAAATTATTCATCATTTCCCTCGGTAATTTATTCTAATCCCTGACCAATTTACCTAGGAAAGAAAATTTTCCCGCAGCCTTACTCCTGAAATTGAGTGCCACCTTGTGGTCATGGTCATGTCTTCCCTTGTATGCACCTATCTTAATTCTTTCACCAATAAGTTTCCACGCCGTATAGCAATATACGCCCTGTACATTCCTATCACTCTCTGCACGCTTCTCAGTGAATTCCATTTCAGCTCAATAAGTTATTAATAATAATAAAAAATGGCCCTCATTGTGGACAGCAGACAGAAGTGAAAACTTAAAACTATGAATATCATTCGTGCAACACGTCATACTTATAGCTGCGAATATACTAAATAATAATAATTCCGTGTGGTCGTAACGACCTGGTGACAGTATTTCTGTTGGCTACGCATTATGCCGCCTTGAACTAACCTAGTAGTGCTACTAGGTACAAGGGATCTACAGTTTAACGTGGAATCAGAGCCTCGGGAGTGTCCCAGCGCAGCTCATATAATCAAATACAACTCATAAAAATTCCTGCTCTCCACGGGATTTAAACCCGCGACCAGAGCGAGAAGCTTTCAGAAGCAAGCGCCTGAACCGCTGATCTACCAGAGCGCCTAGCATTAAAGTATAAGTGTGCTAACTATTATCAAAATCGGATAAAAGCTGTGGGTTTGTAGGGGGGGGGAGGAAATGTATATATATCTATACTAATATTATAAATGCGAAAGTAACTCTGTCTGTATGTCTGTTTGTTACGTTTCTTGGGCTAAACGACTACTCCAATCGTGATGAAATTTGACTAGGAGATGCTATTTAACATTAGAATGGACATGGGATACCATGTTCTGTATAGATAAGAACATATTGTCATTAAATTATGAAACTATCTGAACTTTGAAAGACAAACGCATAATATCCAGATATTTTTGTGATGCGTAACTGTCACAGAATAATGGCAGCGTAGCGCAGTGGTAACGTGCGTGCTTCTTAAGAAAATTCGGGGGTGGGTTTTGGTTTCAAACCCCACAGGGAGCAAAAATTTTTATGAATTTGTTTTTCATAGTTTGAGCCAAGCCTAGGATTTTGGCGATAGAATAGTGTCCTAAGCGTTTATTTTATTCAGGGTATACAGGTTCAACAGGCAGTTTTTGTGTGATCTAAACTAATAATATTATATATGCGAAAGTTTTCACTCCAAAAATGTTACAAGTTTACAATTACTTCAGAAAAGATCTAATCAAGTTATAAAACTATTCCACTGCTGATTCCTCCAAGAGAGGTGAAACGTGTACGACAATAAGTAATTAAAGAAATAAAGATTAAAAATAAATTATTGATTATTTCCTAACAATTCATTTAGAAAAGTAGTTGCTATATTACAGCAGTAGGGTCGACGGCCAGTGTTTAATGTGAAAATTCCTCGTTGCAGCGGGCATTTCAATCAGCCGGTAAGCTCCTTACGGGCAGTTGCAGGCCACGGCTTAAACTCTGATTTCTAGGCGCCGCCGGCTGGCGTACTAGCCGCATATATCGCGAGGACGAGGGCTGGCAAACAATAACGTGTACTCGAGGAGATTGCTAATTAAAGGGGAGCATCATTTCAATTAGAGGCTTACTCAGATTACAGAGCAACGCGCGTAATATAGCGGATGACCGCGCCCCAGGCATCCGCCCTTGTAATACCCAAAGGCCAGCGCCCCGGAATAATTCACGGTGCGGCAGGCAGACTAGGACGAAGCAGAACTCGGAGGTATTTCCCCAACTGATCAGAATGCTGACAGCTTCGAAACTGAAGCGGCAGGTACTTGAACGAAATAGTTAAGCTGATGCCAGTACTGTAGCGTTCACAACTCTACACTAGATCTGTAATTTCGATCTAAAGTAATTCCAGATTTATTTCTACAACAGGTTTATTACGAACTAAGTTTTGGATATCGTCACGAGCCTAGAATAGTAGAATAATACCCAGCCGACAGTAAGGTTCAAGTAGGTAAATGCGTAGCTGACACCGAGCGGGGCGGTGTAACGGTTAGCGTTCTCGCCTCGCATTCGGGAGGGCGGCGGTTCGAATCCCCGTCCGGGCATCCAGATTTGGGTTTTCCATGGTTTCCCCAAATTACTCCAGTCAAATGCCGGGATGCTTCCTTCAAAAGGCCATGGCCGAATTCCTTCCCATTCCTTGCCCCCCATCCTTTCCCGTCTCTAAAGACCTCGATGTTAAAAAGAGACGTAAAGCAGTTACAAAAAAAAAAAAAAAAAAAAAAGCGTAGCTGTCCAACATCTGTTCCGTCGATTTAAATCAAAAATACTTTGCAAATTGTTTAAAAGTGGCAAAAATTATAAGTTAGGGACAAAAAATGAGAATTGGGGGGACAAGGTTCTGCAAAGTCTCTGGTAGACAGACGACACACGTTTAGTTTAAACTTATTGGTAAACATGTGTTCTCCCACTTTCACTCACGAGTGTAGTGAAATACTTCGTTCGCCAACCTATTTGAGCCGGAATGACAGGAAAGATAAGATTAGAGAAATAAGGTGCCGCAATGATTCTTATATGAATTCTTTTTTCCCTCGTACCATTAGGGATTGGAATGCACAACAAAGAGATTAGCTTTGGTGCTGAGCACCCTCTGCCACCCACAATTTTGTGAATTGCAGAGTATATATGTAGATATGTAGATGTAGATCACATTTTTGGATCTCTTAAGATCGATTAAACCAAAAATACATTCCATACAGTCTAAAGGTAAATTAAATAATATATATATATATATATATATACGAGGTGTGTACAAAAAGAAACCGAACTAATTAAATAGCGCGCCAACGGCAGCAGATAAAATTCTCTGACTTCCGTGCACTCTAGTGACATCTCTCGGCAAGAGATTGCCTCTTGTCGCACTACGGTCGCTGCATTAGTTTACGAGTGACAGCCGGTTGAGTGAGGTCGTGCGCAGAGTGCTCGTCGGATTTGCGAGAAAGCGAGAATGAAGGAATTGGAGGAGCAACGCGTCTGTGTGAAATTTTGTGTTAAGCTTGGGAAAACTTTTACCGAAACACTTCAAATGCTAAAACAAGCATACGGGGATGACTGCATGAGCCGAACACGAGTCCTGAAGAAGACGATCTTATGTCGTCGAAACCGCGGTCAAGTTTAAATAAACCTAACTGATGCAACTTGTTGGCTGTCATTTTCACCTGAACTATTTTTTTAAATATCTTAAATGTGTAGACGGTTCGTTGATTAGTCTTATTACAGATTATAGATTTAAAGAAGCAGTTACGTCAGTGATTAAACCCACAGGCGTAAAGTTTCAACCAACGTTGTTACGTTTAGTTGATAGCTGCAGCAGAGCGTGCAGTTCTTGTAAGATGGCTAATCCATCAAAAATTCAGTTTTATGAGCCGGAAAAGAACACGCATTTAGAAGGACTGCTCTCTTAGGGGTCCAGCTCTGAGGCCTTTGTTGGTCTTCTCCACCGCTTGCCTTTCAGCTGAGCACGGCGCTGCGCTATTTGAAAAGCCGTCATGAATAGACGAAGCTCAAGCGGCCGCAACAAAACACTCGTCCCGCAGGGATCTGCCGAGATACCGCACGTAAAGTGATGGCCGTTTCCTTGGAAACTGTCGATAAAACCTGAGCTGAGGGTTCAACAGGTAGGAAGTGACGGGTCGCAGATGTTCCCACCGAGGAGCGAGGGCAATAAAGTAAGGTCTCCGGGTACTGCCAGCAGTTACTAATAGTCCTCTGCTTCCCTCAGTGAATGACATATTCCCACGACAGCAGGTTCTAACCGACCAAAGCTTTTCTAGACGGAGCACGTAACAGAGTCCATACTGAAGGGATCTATATTCACCTTCAACTGGCGGTTAAAGATCATGTTCCATTGACCAACTCCTCACCTCAGCACCCCCTCCCATTGCATTACCGTCCGAGCAGACCCCTGTATCCATGTAGGAGGGTAATAGATTTGACAGCGGGCGCTCTTTTCCCTTGGCATGCCAGGGGTATGGGCAGCGGAGTGCGGATAGAGCAGAATGACCTTGAGCCGCCTATGTTAACTGAACGCACTATAGCAGTGGAACACTAAATAGCCTTTCTAATATTTTGAAGCAGTCGTTCATTTTCTGCACATCAGGATAATCTTAGATATTTTCAAAAAAAAAAACACTTGGGTCCTTTCGTTACATTCTCTATGTGACGACCAACTTTCTCCTTCTATTTAGTTCAAGTTTCATTTCTTTTTTGTCGTCTCCTTCTTAAGTCTTTTCATACATCTTTCTTTCATCCTACCTCTTTCGTTTCAAGTCGCTATCTGCATTTTCTCTGGAATCCTCTTTTATTGAATTCTTTACCCATGCTAAACCTCCACAAACGTGGTTTTTCTATCCTGTATTGAAGCGGTTTCTTAAAAATCGTCTCTCCAACACTCTCGTTTCTAACTGTGGCCTTTCTTGCTACTCTCACTACTCGGAAAATTCATTTCCACTGCATATAATCAGTTTCTTTCCCTCTTCTACATCATAAATTTTTCTGAACTATAAACCAAGATAAGCACAAAAATACATGGTGCAGATATCTGATTTTTAGTATGTCACTTTATTATTAAAAAAAATTAAAAATTCATCACCATGTGTACTTCTTTCTAGCCTCGTATTCGGGAGGATGCGGTTTTAAATCCTCATTAGGGCAGCCAGATTTGGGTTTTCCATGGTTTCCCCATATCACAGCGAATGCCGGGATGCTTCCTTCAAAAGGCAATGACCGAATTCCTTCTCGTTCCTTTTCCCCAGTCCTTTCCCGCCCCCATCGACGTCGACGAGGCGTAAAGCCTTAGCAAAAAAAAAAAGTCAAATACTCATCACAACATGATTTACTTGTTTCAAATATTCCAGCCTTGTATATCGATACCGGTGGGAGAGCTGTCATTCTAGAGGACGTGGGTTCAAAATCCCGTTCTGTGGTCCAGAATTAGGTTTTCCAAGGTTTCATGAAATTAATCCAGCGAATGCCAAGCTCGTATCCGTTAATTGCTTCGTTAGTTCCCTCATCCTATTTACCTCGATGTCAACAAGGCGTAACGTCTTAAATAAACAAGATAAAACAGTTTTTACTTGCCCCGTATCCGCTATTAACAAAATAACCAATTTGTTGCGTGCTAAAAATATTATCCACAATCCTATCTTCACAATTACTTGTGTCATTTTTTGTTTCCTTATCCCGTAATATGCAGTCATTCCACGTTTAAATATTTTTCTATAAATGATCTTAACTTTATTACAATCTTTTCTGTTTAATGTAGGACGGAACATCCTCTCTGGTAAGTACTATAGCAGCTATAATGCGGAGTGATTTCGGGACAACAAGGTAATCGAATGCCCGTACCGGGTATCCAACTTGCGACCTCCCGTATTCCAGAGAGTTAACAATTCTACCACAAGTAGTCAACAGAAACAGATGAGTGGCGGGAGTACGTAATAATGCTAGGTTTATACGTAGTCAACAGAGATTATGGTTTCCTGTTTGTCATTAAAAGAAGGTAGTGGCACCTATATGAATGTATATTATTACTGTAATGACATTAAAATAAACTGTAGCCGCCATTATCTTCCAGTTGTAATACAACTACCATTTTGTATTCTATTAATGTTTCTTTTTCAGTGAATTCTCCTGTTACTAATTTAATTCCAAGCAATCTGAAGTTAGTTTTTTTTTTTTACAATTCTTTTTTCATATTTATACTGAGGTCAGTCATATGCAATTTATTTACTCCAGTTTTAACAACTGCTATTATCCATTCGTCATCTTCTGTAATTATTTAGTGAACTGTTTTGATGGACGCCATTATCTTCCTACATATTACACTCTGCCAAAACGAGAAAATGCAATGAATTAATGTGGACAATAACCCCTATCCCATTTTTCTTTTGTTACACCGATCATTAGTTTCAGCGCCAGTGCAAAATGTTCAACATTAATTATTAGTCACAAAGTGTTTTTTGAAAGGTGTTGTTCGAAATTCCGTGAGAGAGGTAATAATTTTCAGGTCCACCTACGCCAAAATCCTGGTCCCTCAATTAAAAAAAGAAATGGAAAACAGAACTACGGAAACAAAACTAAAAAAAAAACACATAAATAAACAGAATAAGCAGTAGAAACAAGGCGCCTACAAACAATTATCTCAACATTCATTAACTAAGCAGGAAGTTAAGGGTACAATGTAAAATTAGCGCTTTGTACCATAGAAATTATTGTAATTTACTCAGCATGAAGAACTGTTACAGTGATTCCTGTGAAGTGACTTTGGTTGTTCATTGCAATGAACATATAATCAACTGAACCTTTACAGCAGCCCAACAGAGACATCAGGCCTGTAATGTCTGTACTCAGTGTTGACACGTAACAGAAATTTCTAAAAAATAAAAAATAAATAAAGAGGAAAGAAAGAAATATATGGCTTGTGGTTATATATTGTTTTACCAAAGCTGATAATGTGCATTGACTATGTATACAGTTGATCTTTATTTAGCATCTACGAAATTCTTGGATGTAACATTTGCCGTGTTATATGAGAGAGTTCAGGACACTCAAATTTCTCAAGGACAAGGTATCTAGTTTCTGCGGGTAACTCCAGGGAAGGATTCTTTCTTTTTCTTCTTCTCTTTTCTCGTGTATGTAGCATCATAGAATAGTAATTTACGAGTTGACAATAGGAAAATTTCTCAAGGAATATCTGCAGGTAACGGTAGCAAATGATTCTTAAACGGAACGTACTTCATACTTAACAATTGTACTTCATTTCTTCAGACCTCGTATAATCTATACTACTATCTATCTGTAAGCAAACTGCGTGTGTCTCTTTACTGGAACGGGTATCGCGCAATTAGTACCGCAGCAATTTGTATGTGGATTTCAAGTTTTTCCAGCTAATGGTGCCAGTCAAAATCTGGGAAAATAGCTAATGACTGATATGTACTGAATGAAACTGGAAATATTTAAATTCATTTCTAGATCGGTAATTATAATATATGGATCACACTGTAGTTGAGATGTTCACTCCTTGCAGAAAAACAGACAATCCTTTTTTTAGGATCATAGTTTCGTTTCTTGACTTCAGCTATTTATCTAATCTATTATCCGAAATTTAAAACATTAATATTAACGGAATATCTGACTCAAATGTATCAAGTGTCACTAATTCATAATTTACTGTAAGCGCAGTCGCTATGATTATTAACATCTTTGACAATTACAAACTTTTTCTCTGGTACGACATGTTTTTAAATTTTCGCTGAATGCCGTACAATATTAACGGAAAACGCAAATATGTGATATGAATGCCGAAATCAGTTTTTTCTCGAAGAAAGGTGCCTACAAAAACATTAAAAGGTAACGGTACCTATTTCTTATGTGCAAATATTCCGTAATAATATCGCAAAAGAAACATGTGTAAAAATTTTGACTGCTGTTCAAACCACAGCCGGTAGAATAAACTGTTATATTTATTAAATAACCATCATTCCCCTAATTACGCCACAATTTGATGATACATTTTTATATAATTCGATGAGACGTTTCCAGACATCGCTTAGTTCTGGAGATATATGACGTATCACATAGATTGTGTGGTTAGGTCGAAATGTGGTCTGTATCAGAAGAAAAAATTCCGTGGAACCGCAATTTTACGATGTTTTCTTAAGGCGAGACATTTTGACATTTCTTAGTTCTAGCCAGATCGTGTATCAAAGGTTTTGTTAATTTGCCAGAATACGAGAACCGTTATGTCAAAGACGATGTGATTAGGATACAAGAAGTAATATATATTTCCCTCTGTCCCATGAATTTAAGGATATTTTGAATTAAGATATTTAGAAATCTAGGTTAGATATCGAAAGATTTTGTTCTTTCCTTAGATATTATGTTTGGCGTGATTAACATCATTGGAGATGGTTGTTCTATACTATTAATTCTGTGCCTCATTGTAAAATATCTGTCGCATCTGGTCTAGAATACAATTCTTTTTTACTTTTATATACACATTTTCTAGAGAAGCATATATTCAAAAACGGGTATGGCAAATTATAAAGCTATGGCACTTCCAATTACGCTCCTGGTCCAGGTAGCATATCAGCCTAACTACGTAATGTTTGACCCAATATATCTCGAGAACCAAGCGAGATATCAAAAAATGTTATTCTTTACTTCCGATTTGTTTCGTCGAGTTCTATAAGAATCCATCATCATATTGTGGCGCCAAGGTAATGATAGGACTACCAATTTCTAAATTATACTCTGGAACAATATGGTCGCTAAACGTTGTACATTAATAAGCCAATATTTCTTCTTTACATATCATTATGGTTAAGAAAATCAGTTTTTTCTCGAAGAAAGATGTATGAAAAACAGCTACCATAAATATCAACAGGTAACAATACATTTTCCCCACAATGACTTGTGCGGAACTTTCCATATTTCTACGTACGTTACTCGATTAATATATATTTTGTGGCTATAAAGTGCAAATATTCGTCAGTACTATCGCCCAAGGGAATGTGTGTACAAATTACGGCTGCTGTTCAAACCACGGCCGGTAAAATAATTTGTTATTTCTACTAAATAAGTCTCATAATCCATATTCTGCCATGTTTATCGCCATACGTGCTTTGGGTTAGTGATGACTGCAACATGGAACCAGAGAAACTAAAAATCAATTAATCATCTTAAATCGTTATGCCACACCGCGTAAATAAAACTATTTAATCATGCGTTATGCTCTAACAAAGCGAGTCAATTGTCATTCTGGTTCAGACTGCATTTCAACCTAACCACTAATTTGACTAATGATTACGTTCGTGTATCATAGTTTCTGTCACATCCGCATTGATACATTCGTGATCGATTCTTGAAACTTTGGAATTACTTACAGGCGGGTGAACTAACGACATTAGTAATTTGGTTTCACTGAAAACGAATTATAATTCTTATAATTTATGCTGGGCGTACTTTGAATCCTGAAATCCTGTCATTACAAAAAATGCATTTAGCGATTAATTTCATGCGTTCAAGTGTATCTGCATCGCTTGATTTTGAAGCGGCAATATCAGTATGATTGTGGTTAGGTAGAAATGCAATCTGAACAACAATGTTCTAGCAACAACGAAAGGTATGAGGCATTCAATTACTGTTAATTATTAATAAGCTACTTTAATGATTGCAGTGTTAGTGATGAAGTGTAATCACGAAAACAAACCAACCGCTGTGCATGTCCATGTCTATATTTACATGTGGCAATGGCGACATTTTTTTCTGGTCCAGGTCGTATTTCAATGTAACCATTTCTATTTTGAGATACGATGATAAAAAATGGCTAGAAGTTCGGGTGGATGCGTAGAAGTTATAAGCAAAAAATACATTTTAATACCTATGGCATGAGAATGTACTATATATATATGGCATGACCAGCAATTTTAGATTCGTTGTTGTAAATGGGAGGCAAATATATCTTTATAAATGGCAGTTAAATGTACTGTAAAATCTATCGCAGACGGTACCTTTCGTGTCGCCTTTATGTCTAAAGTAAAGTACATTTTCTTTGCATTAATAGGCAGTTTCTATCCTCCGGAAAATGTGTCTCAAATTTCTTATTGGACCGTTAGACATATGTTTTATGTAGCTTTAATTTCTTATTTTTCATATATTATTTTCTGTTAAAATATAAGTATAATAAAAAATTTCGAACTATAGTAATGAAAACTGAATCTCAGTTAGAAACTAAAAGGAAGGAAAATCTTTAAATGAAATCTATATTTTTTGTTTCCCCAAGTTAATATTTGGTACTAACCTAAAAAAGCTCAGAGTAATTCTATACACGCCAAGACCCGCGTGTTCGAAGCAACGGGTAAATGCTAGTACTCATATACAAATGCAATTATAATAATATGCAAACAAAACCTTCTGCACAAATTTAAAAACTGCAAACATATTACAGAAAACATTGGATATCTCGACGCGAGCTGACACGAGTCCAAATTAACCAAAGATTCTAACATTTGCATTGGAGTTATTAAATAAATAATAATTTACGATCTGAACTAACTTGGCTTGATTTATTGGAAAAAAAGAATAAAAATATTTGCACTTGTAATACAAAGAACTATTAGCATTAAAAAACATACACAGGCGCCAAAATCAAATTCGTTCACAAATGAAACTTAGTACAGAATTAAAACAACATTTGCCAAGCACTGACCAGAATTGGTAATCCGGCTATGAGATGATAGGTTAGCATGTCAGATCTATGCGTGGCCAGGTCAAAAGGACCTGACACCTTCATCACTTGCTTTGATGTCGGAAGATGCTGATTTTTCCTACCTGCCGAAACGATGGGGTGTAGTAAAAGATTAAAAGAAACTAAAGTTCTAAAAATTTAATGAAATGTTGTCAGCCTTCAGAGCTGTTAAAAGGAGGACGGAACGCCGAGAGCTGTCCACAATAGGCAGCCAACGTAGCCGAAGAATTGAAGTGCCGTTAGGTCCAGGGTTGCAGTCAAGAGATGCAGGTAGAAGGCGGGAAGACCCCAACTGTAGACCATTGAAAATCTCCAGCCAGAAGTGTCATACTGTTCAGGCCACGCATCATTGCTTTCAAGAAAGAATGCTGACGCCGAACTAAACGCTGCATTACCAACGACAGACTGTCTTTTCAGTATACAGTATAACTTGGTCTCGAGACGGAATTAAAACTGAGCAAGTACGTGTAAACCTTGCTGGAGTTAGGTTTCCACATTGCAATGACCTAAACATATAGTGTTATGTAAAAAAAGAAGAAGCATTTCTTTATATTTTTATTTATCGCAAACTATAAAATATTCAAATGCCTGCCACGCATCACTATATAGAGCTCTGTAACTACTTAGTTCATTTTTTCGTTACCCGCAACGCTACCACGCAAAGTGTGGTGTTGCTAACATCCGGTCGACCACTGTGCGTTTGTTTTCGTTTGCGATGCAGTCTTTGTACGAGGATTTAACTGTTAAAAAGCTCAAGTTACTACTTTTTAATGCTGGAGCACGTAATCTGTAGAATTACACTAAGCAAGAATTGATTAACAAGTAAGAATTCAAACCATCAAAGCCAATTAAGCCTTGAGTGTACCGTTTAATTTGGGCCCCTTGCCGGAGTTTCATTCCTCGTTTAGAACTACTTGAAATCATCTTAAAATTATAATTGTCTGATTTTAGGCCGAAGGGTTTTTAGAATATTTTTTGCGTTGTATTTACAGGTAATACAACCGAAAAAAAAACCTGAACATCAACCAAACATTGTTTAAGTTGAACTTGTTCCTCTGGATGCTAATTTCCCAAAGATTGCTTAAACTAGTTTCTTGCCGACCCTGAAAATATATTTTTGATCTTTCACGAAGATACGTTACATAAGCAATTAGTTATTCCTTTCGTTGAATTAAAAGATCGGTCCATGTTGCTGGTCGTCCGCAAAATGTGTGTCGATTAATGGCAAATTTAGTCTTGGAACCGTTTGAGGTTTTAACTATTTTTTTTTTTACCTTCCTGTAAAATGCTGTTCACATAATGAAATGTTCAACATCCAAGAATAATTTTAATTGCGACATATTTATGACATCTATATATTTAAATAAAAAAAAAATGCGTGAAAACGATTACCTCGGCCAAACTATTTAATAATTTTTTGCAGTTATATAGATTTTCAGTCGAGAATCTTAGAATGTAACAGAAAAAAGTAAACACCTAATCAAGGTTATGTTGCCATAATCTAAGCACAAAGACAACATAAATAATATTTGCATAGTAAATGTTTGAAATTTCGGATAGACTTATGAATCATCCTGTATATTGTAATCGTAGGCTTCCGCGGCCAGAGTCATTGATCTTGCTGTCCGGGTGGCGCCGCGTCATGTTCATTGTAGCCGACGTTTCGACCCTCATTCTGGGGTCTTCTTCCAGGGCAGATGCAGTTCTGCCCTGGAAGAAGACTCCAGAATGAGGGTCGAAACGTCGGCTACGATGAACATGACGCGGCGCCACCCGGACAGCCAAGAATCAACTGACTCTGGCCGCGGAAGCCTACGATTACAATATACAGGATGATTCATAAGTCTATCCGAAATTTCAAACATTAATTATGCAAATATTATTTATGTTGTCTTTGTGCTTAGATTATGGCAACATAACCTTGATTAGGTGTGGATTGTTTTACATTTTTCTGTTACACTCAAAGATTCTCGACTGAAAATCTATTTAACTGCAAAAAATTATTAAATAGTTTGGCCGAGGTAATCGTTTTCACGCAATTTTTTTTTAAAACATATGTAGATGTCATAAATATCTTTCAGTTAAGATTATTCTTGGAAGTTGAACAATTCATTATATGAACAGCATTTTACGGACGACCAGCAACATGGACCGATCTTTAATTCAACGAAAGTAATAACTAATTGCTTATGTAACGTATCTTCGTGAAAGATCAAAAATTTATTTTCAGGGTCGGCACGAGAACTAGTTTAAGCAATGGGGGGAATCCACAAATTACGTGAGGTGTTTTTCAGGATTTCTGGACCCCCCTCCCCCCTGGTGAGATTTCGTGAGATCTGGCCGGACCCCCCCCCCCCCCCCCTTTCTGGTGAGATCTGGTCGGTGAGAATCCTTCCCCTAGAAACTTTTGTAGACTTTTTTTTTTAGGTCACACCCTAACTTTTTTGACAAAATACCCTACTAAAATCGACTTTGCCGCAAATTGTATACTTTTTTTTTTTTTTGCTCTACTGTCCCCAAATTTTTCGCAAAATCTTACGTGAGATTTCCGTATACCCCCCTCCCCCTTGGTGAGATTTCGCCGGACCCCCCCCCCCCTATTATCATCTCACGTAATTTATGGATGCCCCCAATCTTTGGAAATTAGCATCCAGAAGAACAAGTTCAACTTAAACAATGTTTGGTTGATGTTCAGGTTTTTTTTTCGGTTGTATTACTTGTAAATACAACGCAAAAAATATTCTAAAAACAGCGATAAAAACCCTTCGGCCTAAAATCTGACATTTATAATTTTAAGATGACTTCAAGTAGTTCTAAACGAGGAATGAAACTCCGGCAATGGGCCCAAATTAAACGGTACACTCAAGGCTTAATTGGCTTTGATGGTTTGAATTCTTACTTGTTAATCAATTCTTGCTTAGTGTACTTCTACAGATTACGTGCTCCAGCTTTAAAAAGTAGTAACTTGAGCTTTTAACAGTTAAATTCCCGTACAAAGACTGCATCGCAAACGAAAACAAACGCACAGTGGTCGACCGGATGTTAGCAACACCACACTTTGCGTGGTAGCGCTGCAGGTGACGAAAAAATGAACTAAGCAGTTACAGAGGTCTATACAGTGAATGCGTGGCACGCATTTGTATCTTTTATAGTTTGCGATAAATAAAAATATAAAGAAGTCTTTTTTACATAACACTATATGTTTAGGTCATTGCAATGTGGAAACCTAACTCCACAAGGTTTTACACGCAATTGCTCACTTTTAATTCCGTCTTGAGACCAAGTTATTCTGTATACTGAAAAGACAGTCTGTCGTTGGTAATGCAGCGTTTAGTTCGGCGTCAGCATTCTTTCTTGAAAGCAATGATGCGTGGCCTGAACAGTATGACACTTCTAGCTGGAGATTTTCAATGGGTCTACAGTTGGGGTCTTCCCGCCTTCTACTGCATCTCTTGACTGCAACCCCGGACCTAACGGCACTTCAATTCTTCGGCTACGTTGGCTGCCTATTGTGGACAGCTCTCGGCGTTCCGTCCTCCTTTTAACTGCTCTGAAGGCTGACAACATTTCATTAAATTTTTAGAACTTTAGTTTCTTTTAATCTTTTACTACACCCCATCGTTTCGGCAGGTAGGAAAAATCAGCATCTTCCGACATCAAAGCAAGTGATGAAGGTGTCAGGTCCTTTTGACCTGGCCACGCATAGATCTGACATGCTAACCCATCATCTCATAGCCGGATTACCAATTCTGGCCAGTGCTTGGCAAATGTTGTTTTAATTCTGTACTAAGTTTCATTTGTGAACGAATTTGATTTTGGCGCCTGTGTATGTTTTGTAATGTTAATATGTTCTTTGTAACCATAAGAGCTGTTTGTATTACAAGTGCAGATATTTTATTCTTCCCCCCCCCCCCAAATAAATCAAGCCAAAGTTAGTTCAGATCGTAAATTATTATTATTTAATAACTCCAATGCAAATGTTAGAATCTTTGGTAAATTTGGACTCGTTTCAGCTCGCGTAATATGTTTGCAGTTTTTTAATTTGTGCAGAAAGGGTTTGTTTGAATATTACTGTATTAATATTGCATTTGTATATGAGTACTAGCATTTACCCGTTGCTTCGCACACGCGGGTCTTGGCGTGTATAGAATTAGCTTTTTTAGTTTAGTACCAAATATTAACTTGGAGAAACAAAAAATATAGATTTCATTTAAAGATTTTCCTTCCTTTTAGTTTCTAACTGAGATTCAGTTTTCATTACTATAGTTCGAAAATTTTTATTATACTTATATTTTAACAGAAAATAATATATGAAAAATAAGAAATTAAAGCTACATAAAACATTATGTCTAACGGTCCAATAAGAAATTTGAGACACATTTTCCGGAGGATAGAAACTGCCTATTAATGCAAGAAAATGTACTTTACTTTAGACATAAAGGCGACAACGAAAGGTACCGTCTGCGATAGATTTTACAGTACATTTAACTGCCATTTATAAAGATATATTTGCCTCCAACTATAGCATTTACAACAACGAATCTAAATTGCTGGCCAGTTTTCGTATGCCATATATATTAGTACATTCTCATGCCATAGGTAATTAAAATGTATTTTTTGCTTATAACTTCTACGCATCCACCCGAACTTCTAGCCATTTTTTATCATCGTCTCAAATAGAAATGGTTACATTGAAATACGACCTGGACCAGAAAAAATGTCGCCATTGCCACATGTAAATATAGACATGGACATGCACAGCGGTTGGTTTTTTTCGTGATTACACTTCATCACTAACACTGCAATCATTAAGTAGCTTATTAATAATTAACAGTATTGAATGCCTCATACCTTTCGTTGTTGCTAGAACATTGTTGTTCAGATTGCATTTCTACCTAACCACAATCATACTGATATTGCCGCTTCAAATCAAGCGATGCAGATACACTTGAACGCATGAAATTAATCGCTAAATGCATTTTTTTGTAATGACAGGATTTCAGGATTCAAAGTACGCCCAGCATAAATTATAAGAATTATAATTCGTTTTCAGTGAAACCAAATTACTAATGTCGTTAGTTCACCCGCCTGTAAGTAATTCCAAAGTTTCAAGAATCGATCACGATGCAGCGAATGTATCAATGCGGATGTGACAGAAACTATGATACACGACGTAATCATTAGTCAATTAGTGGTTAGGTTGAAATGCAGTCCGAACCAGAATGACAATTGACTCGCTTGTAGCATAAACGCATGATGAAATAGTTTTATTTACGCGGTGTGGCATAACGATTTAAGATGATTAATTGATTTTTAGTTTCTCTGGTTCCATGTTGCAGTCTCACTAACCCAAAGCACGTATGGCGATAAACATGCAGAATATGGGTTATGAGACTTATTTAGTAGAAATAACTTATTTTACTGGCCGTGGTTTGAACAGCAGCCATAATTTGTACACACTTCCCTTGGGCGATAGTACTGACGAATATTTGCACTTTATAGCCACAAAATATATATTAAT
>JARYHS010009186.1:85291026-85309251 GCA_031002005.1 Vandiemenella viatica
TGTTGTAATTTTATAAAGTACGCAAGATTCCAAGTGAGGACTGTAATGAAATGGTGAACTTATACAGTGTATCGTAGCAAAGCGAATATTCAAGAATTATTGAGCTATGTAGGCTTGAAGCTAATCTTGGTGTTCCCGAGCCTTGGCGACAAAAAGTCGCGGATTTGGGATTTGCCAGACCACACACCCTGCTCCCTGGGGATGGGCGGTCAACGACGTCACTCACCGAGCGGGAAAAGCCTGCCGTCCGAAACCCGAATGTTCTCTCGCTCCGGCGAACTTAGCCGAATATGTCCGAACTCTGTTGGATTCTTTGGCCAAATCACATATCGAGGATATCACGTGACATTAGGTGCCGACCTGAAGGTCCAATCAAAATAAGCGTATAACTCAAAATCCTGGGAATTTTTGTTGTATGTGAGCTTCGAGACTACAAATGGGCGGAGCAAGAAGTTTCCTCGTGGACCGAAGAGCGAGGAGCGGAGATTCTAACTTCGATCGCACCAGTCTGAGGTTGACTTGGAAAGTTGACTTCTTTCGCTAACCGCAGCTTGCCTTGCTGGAGCAAGGTTATCACCGCAACTCAGCCGGAAATGCGATGATGCGCATTGCCAGACCAGAGATGCCTATAGCCGACTTGTGAGATAATCTCACATATCGTGGGTCCGCTACACTCATCACAGACATCAGACGCAGAACTACAATGGTAATTGATTACGACCAAGCCATGTGATTGTGCATTCCGTGAAACAGAACCCATAAGCGACTTTGAGAGGATAGGTCCATGTTCTCACTTTGTAATTGTAAAAACCCCTGAGCTAGCGGCATAATTTGCCAGAACTAGTTATTTTCGAATGATATATTGTTCATTCTGGCGCCCATGATTTTCTTTTTTTAACTGTAAAGTCACAGTATTATGATGCCTTTGTCTGAGGTAGTCATAACTTGTATTTTTCATTGTTTCCAGTTGTCATTATTTCTTGCATTTTGATTCTGAGATATTTAAAAGTAAATATACAATTGTTTGCTTGCCCATGACGGCTAATTGTAACTCTGAGCGTTGCTTTTATGATTTTGCCAATTTGTGTTAATGTTAACGGTAAATTCGCTCAGACTTGTAATCGCCAGTGATAAGAAATAAATGTCATATTGTGACAATTTTTCCTAAATTCCAACCAACGTCGAGATTCTTGCTAAATTAATAAATTTCCAATCCTTCATATAAATTAAAATTAAAAATCCACAATTATTAATCATAAAGGTATGAAAGATAATTGTAACGTGGTTTGCCCACCAAGGCACCCACCACACTATTAATTTCATCTTTTGACACAGAAAATATTAATTTTGTGAAGCCCAATCAATACAGTTAGTATTGTATAATAAGGAAAAATCGTTAAAAATTCTCTCTTTTTTTTATTCAAACCACTGCGTCTATGCAAAGGATGTTCTTTGGGTCTTTCGTTGTGTATAAATGAAATGAACGAAAGTCATTTATAAAATTTGCAGCAAATAATACAACTAACTATGCGAAACTATGGTGCCTCATTGCAAAAAACGATATGTGTCGGATCAAAAATAGAGATCCCATCCCGGCATTCGCCTGGGAAAACTTAAATCTGGATGGCTGGACGGGGATTCGACCCCGCATCCTCTGGAATGCGAGGCCATAGCGTTACCGCTCACCCTCCATTTTCGGTCCTCTGTGACTGTATGAAATCGCAGTTACTCTCTGTTTGACTCTCAACTGAAAATGATACCTGTCATATCCGGCACAGATACTACATCTATTTACATGAACAGTTGATATTTGTGTCCCCATAAGATGCATGAAGTCGAGGCCGTAAATGTCACACAACGCAAGGATACCTCTTAACTGTTGAAGTCTTCCTCGCTTGAGCTGACAATAGTACTTGTTAGCCCGCCGACACCTCATAAAATTTAATGAACGTGTCGTCATTCGTAGCTGCCAGACCTCTGACAATGGCTTTGAATAACTGGATAATCTTGGTCTCTCTTGTTCGTGAACCATGTCAAAGCACTGAAAAAAACTTTTTTTTCAGCTTCATAATTTGTTTATCAGTTTTGTCTGCACATGCCATCCGTCAGGCAACCAACCTTATGAATTCATACACATCCCTTTCGGCAGCTGTGATAGAGACTTGAAGTCTTTGATACCTACGTAGACGTGCTGTATGTTTCACACGACCGAAGAGAACTTAACTAGGCAGCTAACAAATAGTTTTTGCGTACATAAATACATGAGCAAAGTCCTGGTTATTCATTTACGGCTCCTGTCGTATAAAGATATCCTGCAATAACGTACAGTTGTGGCCAACCTTCTCACCTCCTTCAAATATATAACCAGATATAGTTTTCTTTATGAAAATAGTCCTCTCAAGGTCACGGAATCACCGTACCCTGTACCAAATCAGCAAAAATTCATCTTGCAGATATAAGTGCTAGTTTTTAGCCATAGTACGTAACTTGTACAACGAGGTGATGTGCTCATTAATTTGAAGCATTTACGTGACTAAAAAAAATAATTAAAAACTAGTTCCTTTGAAACTTTCAAATAAAATTACTTTCTTTACTTCAACCAAAAAAAAAAAAAAAACTAGACAAATGATTGAAAATAACTGAAAAATATCACTCAGCTTCGTGATAGTTAACATATTGGTACGGAATATATTCCATGCACTAAATAGGAATCCATGTTTTTTTTTTAGTTTTTTACTCGAATCACTATGTAAAGTGTTTTCGCTGACTAACTTGCGCTCTACTTATTCACATAATAACTTCCAATGAAAAACTTTATAGTAAAATGTTGATATTGGTAAATCAATAGTATCTTCAAATCAGCACTTCTGGTTGATTCAGTTGCATGAATCAAGGTTGCCAGCAACCGCTCCCAAACACTGACAACTGTCTTCATTTATGACGGAGTTAAATATTTTCTGGTCATCCCAAATACTGTGTTAACAGTGAACTAAATCAAAAGAGCCGATGTAAACTTTAAGAAGCAATGACACATGACGCAGGAATACATTGAACAATAAAATGCTTGAACAAAACTAATTACCATAAGGCGTTTCATGGGGTTCAGAAATGAGCGGCATAAAAAGTGTAGTGTCTCATTTTAAGCCACTAAAAATCTGTTGTAAATGTAATATAAAATGTTTAAAATTCAGCTTGAAATTTTTCATGTTTAACATAAGGGATCCTTCCTTTGAATTTCATAAACAGCATTCACACCTGTATGATATATTGTAGTGACTTTTCAGAAATATAAGAAGCCTCCACTGTTGATGCTTGTACCCGAGCAAATTTAATATTTTACGTGCCTTCTTCCTTTTGAACAAGGTTCCTATATTTGAAAACATTTGCTACGGTTACTTTACGTTATTACTTTTTACAGATAGTAGACTGCATGAAAGATTTTGTTCCTCAAGATCACTCATTGCAATCTAACACACACAGCCTAGTCGCAGCTCCTTTGAGCTGGTGTGCTGTGGAGTATGTTGTCCTAGGGCATTGCCTCCAAGTCATTTGGACGAGTCAGATCTTCACAGTCGGTAGGTCTTTATGTTGGCTATAGATGTTATCTTCAAATGATTTATTCTTCACAGGATGGAGTGCCGGCGCAGCTTCCATCTCAGAAATGGTCCACCAATTTTTGCTGTGGTGCACTTAGGGCTGCCGCAGCGTGTTCCGCTTGTCTTCCTTTATAGCCAGGTGGTTTAGGAGATTCTTGAGTAGATCGATGAGGGCATCAAGTCGGTCTTCTCGCTGTTCTGGAACTTGGCAGGTGCAGGAGTGGATCAAATAAGCCTTCAAGAATTCAAACAAACGCACTGCATTCAAAGCTGTGTTAACTGATGGGCAGAAATGTGTGTTACAACTACGCGGTCTATAAGGGTATCGCGGGCAGAGGAGATATTTTTATTTATAGGTTTACGCCCTCGTCGACGTCGAGGTCATTAGAGGTGGGATGGGAGTGGGGACAAGGAACGGGAAGGAATTCCCCTGGCCTTTTTCAAGGAAGCATTCCGACATTCGCCTAGAGTGATTTGGGGAGACCATGGAAAACCAAAATCTGGATGCCTGGACGGGGATTCGAGGCAAGGGAGAGAACCAATAACGTTGACTGCAAACGGTTCGTGGTTTTGTAGGCCGCGCCATGCAGTTAAAATGTAGGGATCAGCACGTGCCACAGACTAGCCCCCGCCATCTCGCAGCCACTTCCCATCCACCTTGCCTAGAATCGTTTCAGCTAACCGGGCGTTTGATGTTTACCGGATAGAGGTGCGCCATCCTTGCCAGCAGATGCGGGTCCCTTCCCACGACCCGGTGTTGACAGCTGTACGGGCTGGGGCGCCACCTTAATACTTGACCTTGGGCGGACTATTCTGGACATGATAACCCATCTAGAAGTATGAATGCTTGTCACTTATTTGAACGTGTGGCACCTTTCAGACCATTTGGAGATATCTCGTATAACTATACGATCTCATGCTCATGCTCATGTTTAACCTTCCTCTTTTCTGTTCTAACACTTCCAAAGATATTCCCTCTCAGTCGGAAGTTTGTAACATAGCCCAGGCATTTTAGGTTTCTACCTAAAAAAAAAAGTTGAGCTAAAATTTGTCACAGACGTTTATTAGTACCTAAGAAACAACTACTGAAAAGTCCCCACCTCTGGGGTGCCCGCGTCATAGTTTTTTTTCAGGTCAAATGACTTAAAAATGGATTGAGTGCCAAATCGGTATAAACTCGTTGTAACATTTAAAATGTCAGATTTAGTAACGTTTTATTGCACCCTAGGTAATTAGGATAGGCTGACCACTGCATAAAAGTGTAATATCGGCACTCTTATTATTTAAAAGTAAAAGTATAGTCACATTTTATGATGAAGGCATTACGAAACATAGCCCTTTTTTCTATGTCTCTTTATTTCGGAAAAACTCATAGTTACCATGTCAGGTCCTATGATCAAAATTATAGTACACACTTTCAGCATTAAAATAGTATATCGTTCAACCCTCTGTAACATACGGTTGTCGGGATACGCGTTGAAACAAGTACACGTGAGTCAGCGCTGGGCCGAGAACTCCGCGCGCTGCTCCCCGGGCATTACGCGTATGGACCTGAAAAAAAATATAATGTTGACCTGAAAATTGGCACAGATGTTATTTAGTACCTAAGAAACATGTTATAAGATTTTTAGTGGTTTAATTAATACGATAATTAACTAGTCCACCATGCAGTTCACTTTAAGCGTGCTTTATTTTCATAAAACTCGACGTCAACGATACTGGTTACGTGCATAGATACAATCCAGAGGTTGCATACAACACTTCTTCCACAGATAATACAGTTCCCGGCCGTCGTAAACTGAGTTGGTGAAAAACTTTGCCGAAAAACTAAGTAAACTGTTTCTCTGACTTGGATGATCGCTTTATATAAACTCTACCGAAATTTCTAGAACACTTCCAAAGCTTCCGCCAGATATTTTTCGAACATTAACAAAACTTAAACAATTGAAACATATTAAAAACAATCAGCATTAATACATAATCATTTGCAATCATTACAAATTGGTCAGAAATGGAAACTAAAGATACTTAAACAGAAAATTATTCACAGAAATCATTTTAAACTTTAGCAAATTGTTCTTTAGACAACGTAACTTGCAATAATACTTGGAATTACAAACATTTAAACAATTCTCTTGCACAGTACTATTCTTAAACATATTAAATGGCCTCTAAATAATTTCTTTTCATAAAACAAAGTCTATATACATTGATTTAGAGGAAATTTCAAAACAAACATACAAGATCATATTCAACCAAACTCTAACTTACTACAATTGCTTTATAAAATACAGTTACATTTAATTTTAGGTTTGAGGGCTGTTACAATGTCTTGAAAAGTCCCATCTCTGAGGAGTCCTCTTCAAAGGGCAAAAATTTTTAAGCGGGGATTAAATGCCATAATCAGTATAAACGTCTTGTAGCTCTTAAAATATCAGCTTTAGTATCATTCCATTGCACTATAGGTAATTGGGAAGGATAATTATTGAATTATGGCGTAGTTTTGTGCGCAATTATTGAATTATTGTACGGAAGAAAAAAAAAAAAAAGCCCTCAAAAACCCTCACATTTGATCGTGTAACAGATACAAAACATGACTTATTTAGTAAAAAAGTAAGATTTGCTAAAAACTATCAAATTTCAGATTTATCAAGACCTATTATCGAAGTCGTAGAATGCGGTTTCAGCGTTAAAATGGAATATTCATCATGTTTTTGTGTCAAACGGTTGGCGAAATATGCATCGAAACATTCAAAAAAACGCGTCGAGCTCAGCATAAAGCGCCGTTGCACTTACCCTTCCTCTTCTGTCTGTACACAACATTAGGACAGGATGCTATAAAGAGCATTGTAGGTGGTAATTTTGGCACAAAAGTTAGAGACACTGAGAGAAATACAAATATCAGGTCTGGAGTAGTGAAGATAATCACAGTAGAAGCAACGCAGTTTTAATTTGGTTACACACAAATTATTTTATGTTCTGTTTAATGAATGAAACTTTTGTTATATGTTCGGTTAAGGTACAATTAACAACTATTTCAACAAGAGGTACTCCGCCCTGTCCTTAAACATTGGGGTCGGAACGTTGTTTTTCTTTTACTAGGGGAGAAAACCTCATCTGGGTCACCGCAGGGGTTCCTTGTTGTGTAAGCCTGCGATACGAACGCCGAAGGAAAAAATCCCTCCCTAATTTATGGCTTCTCCACAAAACCGTTAGGAGAACTCGTGGGAGGGGAGAATCAAACTATACACCTGTTCCCAGGGAACTGGGTTGAATTTAATGTAAGCCCATTCATGACGAGTGATCGGTGTGGGCTAAAATTTGGAGAATGGTTCTTTAAAGTGTTTATTTGTACCTCGTTTGGGACTGAAAGCAATGGGGAAATTCGTTTCTTAGTTATTTACATAAGCAGGATACTCATTACTCTCCCTAATTGTCTGGTACTACACTTCGTTTAATTATGCGATGCAAACAAAGCTCCCGATGAAGTAGAAAGAATACTAATGTGGCAGATCATAAAAGCATAAGGATTCCAAAACATATCATCAATTGCAATAAAGTCTTCACTGGTGTACAACCAGATTGTGTAGTGTATTCACAACACGATCGGGCGGTACACCACTGAAGACTTCATTGCAGCCATACCACGAGAAATACCGAGCGTGGTGGTGTAACGGATAGCGTTCTGGCCTCGCATTCGGGAGGACGGTGGTTCGAATCCCCGTCCGGGCATCCAGATTTGGGTTTTCCATGGTTTCCCCAAATCACTCCAGGTGAATGCCGGGATGCTTCCTTCAAAGGGCCATGGCCGAATTCCTTCCCATTCCTTGCCCCCATCCTTTCCCGTCTCTGAAGACCACGTCGTTAAAAAGGGACGTTAAACTGTTAAAAAAAAAAAAAAAAAAAAAAAAAAAAAAAAAAAAAAAAAAAAAACCACGAGAAACTCTCCGTTCTTAAATCTCATCAGTTGTATAAAACATTTATAAAAACACAATTGCTACTGGCAGGAAGGTAGTTTGCCCAAGAAAATACACTGAGGAACCAAAGAAACTGGTACACCTCACCTGCCTAATATCGTGTAGGGCCCCCACGAGCACTCAGAAGTGCTGCAACACGACGTGATATGGACTCGACTAATGTCTGAAGCAGTGCTGGAGGTAATTGACACCATGCATCCGGCAGGGCTGTCCACAAATCCGTAAGAGTTTGAGGGGGTGGAGATCTCTTCTGAACGGCATGTTGCAAGGCATCCCAGATATGCTCAATAATGTTCATGTCTCGGGAGTTTGGTGGCCAGCGGAGGTGTTTAAACACAGAAGAGTGTTCCTGGAGCCACTCTGTAGCAATTCTGGACGTGTGGGGTGTCGCATTGTCCTGCTGGAATTGACCAAGTCGGTTGAAATGCACAATTGACATGAATGAATGCTGATGATCAGCCAGGATGCGTACATACGTGTCACCTGTCAGAGTCGTATCTAGACGTATCAGGGGTCCCATGACACTCCAACTGCACACGCCCCATAACATTACAGAGCCTCCACCAGCTTGAACAGTCCCCTGCTGACATGCTGGGTCCATGAATTCATGAGGTCACCATACCCGTACACGTCCATCCGCTCGATACAATTGGAAACGAAACTCAGACCCGGCAACATGTTTCCAATCATCAGCAGTTCAATATCGGTGTCGACAGGCGTAAAGTTTTGTGTCGTGCACTCAGCAAGAGTACATGAGTGGGCCTTCGGCTTATAAATCCTATATCGATAATGTTTCGTTGAATGGTTCGCACCCTGACGTTGATGGTTCAGCATTGAAATCCGCAGCAATTTGCGGAGGGGTTGTACTTCCGTCACGATGAACGATTCTCTTCAGTCGTCGTTGGTCCCGTTCTTGCAGGATCATTTTCCTGTCGCAGCGATGTCGGGGATTTGATGTTTTACCGGATTCCCGATATTCACGGTACATTCGTGAAATGGTCGTACGGGAGAATCCCCACCTCATTTCTTCCTCGGAGATGCTGTGTTCCATCTCTCGTGCGCCATCACCAAGTTCAAACATATTTTTTTTTAAATGCTTAACGTCTCCTATAACAACTAGGTCTTTAGAGACGGGAAAGGATGGGGGGCAAGGAATGGGAAGGAATTCGGCCATGGCCTTTTGAAGGAAGCATCCCGCCATTCGCCTGGAGTGATTTGGGGAAACCATGGAAAACCCAAATCTGGATGCCTGGACGGGGATTCGAACCGCCGTCCTCCCGAATGCGAGGCCAGAACGCTAGCCGTTACACCACCACTCTCGGTACGTTCAAACTCACTTAAATCGTGATTACCTGCCATTGTAGCAGCAGTAACCGATCTAACGACTGCGCTAGATACCTGTTGTCTTTTATAGGCGTTGCCGACCGCAACGCCGTACTCTGAGTGTTTACATATCTCTGTGTTTGTATTCGCATGCCTATACCAGTTTCTTTGGCTCTTCAGTCTATAAGATATTGAAGAGGTAAGGTTGGGATGTAGTTTTTCCTTCACTCTTTTTAATTTATGCATGGGCTACGTCAGTACAAAATAGATAAAAATTAAGTAAATTTTGGCTTAAAAATTAACAATCAAATATATCTGAACAATATTTTAATCGGTGACGATCTAGTCCAATGATCAATGTGCTGTTAAATAAGGTGACTGTTAAATGTAACAGGAAAAACTCAACGTCAAACACCGAAGTAATAGCCCTAAACTGTTCATATAAGGTCTAAAATAGTATTAAACGTTATGGCATACGGAGTACCTCAGATTCTTTAATTAGAATGTGTTGTTATCAAATTTTAATTAGGGTGTGCTGAACTAAGCGAAAATCGTTAAGCAGAAGAACGAGGACAGAAGAAAAGATAAAGTTGTATAAAGTAATAGCTGTGCGAAAAATGTTGTTTGAAGCTGAGAAATGGGTGACAACACGGTAAGATACAATTAGAATTTAGCTATCAGAAATGAAATAATTGCGGTGATTAAAGGGTGTAGGCGAGAAAATGAAATAAGACACGAGAAACGATCATTTTCTATTGACAAGATTAATGATTATCGAAATAAATTGATCTATTATTAGGAAAAAATGACAGATAATAAACTTTCGAAACGAATAAATCTCTCGGAAGACCTCGGTTTAACCTTGCTGCCCGAATAGGTGGGAATAAAATCATCTAATTCTTGAAGAAAGAAGAAAATGTAAAAGTTTAAAATTTTTGATCAAGTTCTTTAGGAGGCATGTTCTGATCTATCAGCAGTTATACATCGAGCATAGATTTTAATTTTCTTCGGATTTGTGATACCGTAACACATTAGTATCTCATGATATCCGTCTTGGGTAATCGACCAAAGAGGCACCATGATGATAAATGACTGAGAATGTTAGACTAAATACTTTTCTTTAATTGGAAAGTCAAAGCAACAATTTTTAGCACGTAAGAAACGATTTGAAATATATTGCGATTTAAGGAATGACCATATTGGCTACTTGGAAATGGAGTTTTCTGTGTCCGTAAATTTAAAATAAATATAAAATCATTTGTATTAAGTATGCTATAAAAAGTAAAGAATGCGTTTTAAAATTATGGGAGAAGCGTTATAGAATAATATTAGAAAGTGACTTGCTAAAAAGGAGTAAAATAACAGTATGTGGCATAAAAATTAGAACTATAAATTTTCGAACGTAATACTGGATGCTGAATCTCCAATTCAGGTGGACTTTTAAGCGTGAATGAAAAATGCAAGTGCGAAATGATATGGCGATATCTGAAACAGTTGCCTACCCAACGGTTTGTTAGTACTGAACAGCGCAATATATTCCTTACAGTTTCTGTCAGTTCTCATCTTTTTTTTTTTTTTAACTGCTGTACGTCTCTCAACAGCGAGGTCTTTAGAGACGGGAAAGGATGGGGGCAAGGAATGGGAAGGAATTCGGCCATGGCCTTTTGAAGGAAGCATCCCGGCATTTGCCTGGAGTGATTTGGGAAACCATGGAAAACCCAAATCTGGATGCCCGGACGGGGATTCGAACCGCCGTCCACCCGAATGCGAGGCCAGAACGGTCAGTTGTCATGTTCGCCAGAATTACGTTCCCATTTAGAATCAGGTACTTATTTCAATGCATCCTATATGATCTCCGGCAGTTTTCTTGATTAATAAGAAAGCAGAGGTCAACATTCTCCGTACGGTTTAACAATCCCGAGGCATTCTGTATAGTTATTTCGAACAACTCCGCTTGCTCCTTAACGCCCCATCTGTGATCTAA
Source organism: Vandiemenella viatica (assembly GCA_031002005.1). NCBI lineage: Eukaryota > Metazoa > Arthropoda > Insecta > Orthoptera > Morabidae > Vandiemenella > Vandiemenella viatica. Next base: position 85,301,907 of record JARYHS010009186.1, read on the forward strand.
TAGCTCAATCACGCATTAGAAATACTCCGACATTCAAAACGCCGTATGAAGCGCTAATGCAGCGCGCTGGGAGCGTTTCCGCGCCGATTTTCGATTTCAATCGTCGAACCGTATCGCGAATAATGACTCGCGGAGTGTCGGCGCGAACAGGTCCGACCACTTAACCGCAGGATCGGGTGCCGTAAATACGGTGCGCAAGTGGGAGGCCGGCTTGTAATACGGTCGTTAGACATTCGAGGTGCCGGCGAGAATGACAAAGTGCACTCCAAACAAGAAGTAAATTGCGGGCTGGCTACTGCTGAGTTCAACATGCGGTAGTCGCGCCCATGTGGTAACGGCCCCCCAGCAACTTAGCTCGGTCGATGTGGCCCCAACCGATCGAAATGAAATGGACTTCCCTAAGTAGCAGCAATTTATTTCGAACATATTTACACTGCGTAACTGCTTGACGCTTTGGTCAATACGTGCAAATGCACAGATGTTCTCTTCGTAACATTTGTATACACTCTTTTCTTGTGTTTTTGGTTGTTTGTTTTTCTTTTTCTTTCGATAATACCACAGAGGACCACCCGACACCTCCGTCAACTGTGTACGAGGTGGCCGATCTGAATCATGAAGGGGGGACCTGTGTCCTACACATAATTATAATCGGATTTGTGAGATCCGGAGCATTAAGCCTATAGATGGAATATTTACGTCGTAGTGTGTCTGCGGAAGATGTAGTGCTGTGTTCTGAATGATAAGTGTATTTTTGTTTGTGACGCCGATTTGTGAAATCCGGCGCATTAAGCGTACAGATGGAATTTTTACGTCGCTGTATGTCTGCAGAAGATGTAACGTTGTGTTCCGTATGTTAAGTGTATTTTTGTTTGTGAAATGTGTAGTTTATGAAGCGGATTTATGAGATCCGGAGCATTAGGGCTACAGATGGAATGTTTACGTCACAAGGTGTCTGCGAAAGACGTAACTTTGTGTTCTGTATGTTAAGTGTATTTTTGATTGTGAAATGTGTAGTTTGTGTAGCGGATTTGTGAGATCGGGAGCATGAAGCCCACAGATGGAATGTTTACGTCACAGTGTGTCTTCGGAAGATGTAACGTTGTGTTCTGTGTGATAAGTGTAATTTTGCTTGTGAAATGTGTAATTTATGTAGTGGATTTGTGAGATCCGGAGCATTAAGCCTACAGATGGAATCTTTACGTCGAATTCTGTCTGCGAAAGATGTAATGTTGTGTTCTGTATGATAAGTGTATTTTTGGTTGTGAAATGTGTATTTTATGAGGTGGAGGTCAGAAATCGTCTCAGCTTTCGCCTATATGATTGCTGTAAACCGCCTAATCACCGCAATCAGTAAGGCCGGTACGCAGGGATCAGAAGTCAAACCTGCTCCCGTTGTACCTTCCCGATCCACTGTGTTGACGCCTAAAGGAGCGCAGCCATACTTGTGTGTTTTGTTTATATTTTATAGTTTTTTGTTTTGGTTTTTTTGTTGTTGTTTTTTTCAGCTAGGATTTCCGCTCTTGTGACGTCGTAGTCGTTAGAATTTTATTCTTTACTTATACCTTTACGCCTCGTCGAGTTCATTAGAGGCAGGATGGGACTGCTGACAAGGAACGGGTAGAAATATGGCCATGGCCTTTTGGAGGAAGCATCCCGGCATTCGCCTGGAGTGATTTGGGATACCATGGAAAACCCAAATCTGGATGCCACGACGTGGATTCAAACCGGCGTCCTCCCGAATGCGGCGAAGTCGTTAGAGGCTGGAGAAGAACAAGAGTAAGAAACAGAAAGGAATTCGGCCATGGTTTTCTGAAGGAACGAACCTAGCATTCACGTGAACCGATTTCTTGAAAGGCTGAGAAAACAGGATTTGGATGGCTAGATGCATCAAAGCTTATCAAATGTTTCCAAAAACAACCTTGTTTTTCTTGAAACGTTAGTTTGGCGCCATGGTTGCGTCTCTTGTACATCAGTTTTTCCGAAAACCAAGGAACTTTTCTCCCGATATCTCTTCCACTTTGTTTCCTTTCTTCTGTGTTTTTTCCTGGTCAGTAATATCAGATTTATTGTGCTCTAATTTTCACATTTGTCATATTATTCATTGTTTTGGAGAGTGATTAGCAAATTCCATTGGAATCTACTCTATTCTTAACTTGTAGATATTAGTCTGAACAATCTATTGATTCCTTCTTTTCATTGAGATTTAAGCAATTTTGTCATCAGTTCCTAAGACTTGATTCAAGTTTGGATCTTTCAGAGTTGTATCAAATTCTATCATCGAAAACAGAAACTCTTCCACCATCAATATGTTATTCTTTTTCCAACACGATGTAATTCAGTACTTCCTCATCATTCAGTTTATCTCCGTACTATCTCCATAAGTTAATTCTTTCTTCTGAGCTTAGAAGTGGCTCTGAATTTTTCTAGAACAGAATACCATAAGTTTGTGTGTTCTTAATGGGATTCCAGGCATCCATTTAATGACTTTTCTTTCAAAGGGAACCAATACTTTTTGAACAAATCTCATATTTGTTTATATCATTTGTACAATTTATATTGAATGTGCTAAAAAGTAGTGACAGATTATTGGCTTTTCATGTACCACGTTGTGTTAAGAAATATTCACTACAAACACAGCGACAAGAAAAAGTTAAAGCTTGAAGATTCTTCAAGTTACGTTTTTCTTCCGGGTATGAGGATGTAGGACACAAAGGACATATATGGAGTTTATGAAAAATGTAAATGTACACTAACCAAAATTAAATTTAAAACTAACAAAGATTTGACATTCGTCAAAGGAATTCAACGTGTTGATATCACTACCCTGCATTCAAGAAATGTAAGTCGTAAATGAATTTAAAAATTAAATTTTCAATGTAATTATTGCAGGCTGTTTATGGTGTAGTTGTTTCTTAAAATAATAAAATACGAGTATTATTTAATAAATACACCAGTGTAAATGTGGTTAGATTTTATTTATCTCGTTGAGATATCTTCAGCGTTCACTATTTTTCTGTAGGTACAAATACTTTTTAAATTTTCGCACAGAAATGTTTTGTTTAACTACGCTACAATTAATCTTGTATTTAGATGTTGGAGAGTAACTTACATTAACATTTCCGTCATGAGGTATGGTATTTGGTCAACTGTGTTCTAAACCAGCATGCTGCTTCCAATATTGTATGTAACTAAACTAAGTGCAGGCGGTTGGAATGTTTTGACGTCTGTCACTGTTTTATTTCGATCTTCACCATGGTCAGAATCTTGCTTAATTGTAATTGTGAGTGTGCTTTGCTTTGCTTAGTATAAATGTTTAGGTGTGGTAAGCGTAATGAGATAAAAAATGATATCATCTTATTGTGTTGTGTGTCAGCGGAATTTGTGTGCTTAGTGCTATTTTGTGTGATGTTGGAATTTGTGTGTTGATGGAATTTGTGTGTTATCTGTTTGTTAATTTGAATAGGGTTTGGTTAGTTGAGTTTACATGTTTACCTGTGTCTGTTGCCTTTATAATTTTCTCGAAAAGTTATTTATTATTGTATTTATTTAATTATTTCCTTTAATTCGACTTCAGTTTTCTCTCACTAAAATAACTGAGGCAGTGTCTGACACAGCCTAATCCATGAAGTTCTTACCTCTGCAGTACAGAAGCGATGCTTCTCTCTGTAGTGTGCATGCACTGCTGCACCTTTTGTGTCGGTATTGCTTCACTTCCCGAACACGTCTTGCCGCTTTATTTGCTGCAGGCCGATCACTGCAATTTTCGAAGCCTAAAGAAGTGATCTGTTACCTAGACGAGCGGTCCGTGACATAAAGAAGGAAGAAATGCAAGAGCGAAAAGCGAAAGTGTTGACCCCGGACGAGAAAGCAAACTATCCATACCAGTTTCATTGATAAGGGCATGATTTAGTAACTGTCAGCTTTTAGAGTTATACAATTTTTATTAGTTATTTGTGATAGATGCTCTTGAGGGATGTATAGGTATGGAATAAAAAAAGTAAACATCTTTTATGTCCACAGAGAAAAATATTGGAAGCATGTCGTTTTAGATAATTCACATTGGTGAAAGACGTCGAGATAAATCAAATTTCTCTAAAACTCTGAGGCACAAATCTGGAAGTAATTGCTTTCTTAAGCTATCACCTGCAGTAGCAAACTTAAAATTTTGTTTCAAATATAAGTGAAGAAGATTGTTTTATGGCTGCAAAATTAACTAAAGAGAAGTAAATTGTTAAAATAAAAAAGTGTTTTTTCATTATTATTTCGCATCAGATATTTTTTATTAAATCAATTTTAACAGCCATAGGCTTGCTCCAGAATATACTTTTAACTAATTTGGTAGCCTTGATATCTTAGATGTTGTGTAAATGTGATATTTAATATCTGTTAAACTTTGTATTTATAGATATTTGTAAATCCTTCTCAATATAAATATTACTGCAATTGATAGTACTATGTAAAATAATTTTTTTTAAAAAAGGCAGACATTAATAATATTTCTTGTCACTTTCTTAGGTTATAAGCTGTCTTAAAAACTTCTTCAGTTTTAATATTAGATGTTTTAGGATCCGATTATACCTACTTTAGTCAGTCATAAGTCTTGAGTCATAAGATAAAGGAGGTGTAGAAAGATTAAGGTCAAGAAATTTACTTCTTATAATCTGACAGTATAATAATCACAATAACTGATAAAGATTACTTCTATGTAAGTGTCTTTCTCATTATGTAGCCGTTAAAATTTTATCAGCATTGTTAGGTTAGTATTTGGTATACGATTTAAACACTCATCCGATTAATGGGGAACATACATTTTTTAAATGATATTCGGCTACTTAGGAATGTGAGTATTATGACTCTTTCAGTGTATCCGTTTCTCCAGTATATTGTTGCTACCAAGTATGCACACATGGATACTAAGGACTAACATGACATTCACACACACACACACACACAAACACTTAAACACCCATGCCCTCGGCCGGACTCGAACCGGCGACTTTCGGCACGCAGAGCTAATTCTCTAGCCCCTACGCTACCGAGGCAGGCAAACATACATGTTGGGTGTGACATAACAACAATGAAGCCAAGAGTATAATTTGATTTGGTACTGGTGGTAAGTACTTGCAGTTGTCGTAAGTTTCAATATGAACTGAATTATTGATTAAATTGCTTTTGTTAGTCTCATCATTATGTGAATGACATTCCCGTGGATATATGTTGTATGTCACTAGGGCGATAGAAATAAGTTCTTTGAAGTAAGTGCAAGAAAAAATCAGTGTGTGATGAGCTGTTAGGCCAACACAGAATCATCTTGGCTAAACCCACGACTTTTGAGATTCAAGTTCAAAAGTGTTCTATTGCTGCAGCATCTGATTATTACGGTAGGTAACAGTGACGACTTTGATGAACCTCTCCGTTTATATAGAGAGTTACAGATGTATTCAACCTTGTTGTAGGCCGCGAATATTAAAGTTCAAAATAATGAGATATTTCACGTGAATGTGGCTACTTGTAGGATTCACAACTAGAGTTACCGTACTGTATATCTGCTTTGTATTTTCGGTAATTTTAACCGTTTCACAAGTTCTATTAAACCACATTTAAAAAAAAAAAAAATACGCTTTTTCGACGTCTAGGACACTAGAGGGAGGAAAGGACTGGGGACAAGGAACGGGAAATAATTTGGTCATGCCCTCTTGAAGGAACCATTCCGGCATTCGCCAGTAGTGATTTGTGAAATCTTGATAGGCAAACGGGTAATTGAACCAGTGTCCTCCCGAATGCAAAGCCACAGTGTTACCGCTCTACCAGAACACTGTAAATTAGCTGCTTGGTGGATGTACGAACAAACTTCTTTATTTTTATGCATTTAAGTTTTCATTACAATATGTTCAATATTGTTGAAACTAATTAGTATGTATATAAACTATGAATAAACTATATCATATTAAAACCAAGTGTTCTGAGATACGAAAATGTTTTTTTACACTTTCTAAGACAACCAAGTAACTTATTGGCATTAACAACATCCTTCATGTTGGTTAACCTAAGTTTCGATGACTTAAGGTATTACCTCGTGTTGTTTCTTTGAAACACGTTCTTTAGTCTGTGCGCAATAATACAACAGGCAGATAAAATTTAAAAAAATATACGATTTTGACCTATGTATCATTGACAACTATGAAAGTTATCAGAATAAAAATATCTTACTTACTATCATTAGCCATTACTACGCTTAGTTTTGTTGAAACATACAATCAGGCAAAAATTCAAATTGTTACAGTTTTTTGCATCTCTATCATCAATAGAGCATATTTCTGAAAAAAATTTCCAGACATGACCCTTCATATTGTATGTATAGATTATTGGTGGAGTCATTACTGTTCTAAACAAAGTCGTATGCACTGTTCGACAATTATTGATGTACTTTTTCAATTTTGCTTCTGGCTTGACGCATCATTGATGTTATTAGGGGCGGGAAAGGATTATGGGTTAGAAAAGGGAAGGAATTAGGCCATGGCCATTTAAAGAACCATCCCGCAATTCGCTTGGAGTGATTTGAGGAAACCATAGAAAACGGGTATTCGAACCCGCGTCTTCCCGCACGAAATAGGTAACACACATTATGACTTTTCTTACATGGGCTTCAAGAGAACCCAAATATTCCATTGTTTTATGATGCAGGAGATATCTACTGTAAATAAAACATAAAACTCTTTATCAAAGTATAGGAACTGTCTGGTAACTGTAACAAATTGATTTCGGATTTTTGTGTTGTTCTTATACGGTTTTGTGACAGGGGATGTCTATTAATTACGTGAGGTGTTTTTTCGGAATTTCGGATCCCCCCGCCCCTCTAAAATGACGTGAGATTTTGATATTTTGATGGAGACACCCCTCCCCATACTAATCGCTCTCGTAACATTTTGCACCCTTTTTTTTTGGTCTCATGCTTCCTTCGAAGAGCGGTTATACCCCCCCCCCCCTCTCCCCAGGTCGGTTTTTGGAACGAAATACCCACTTTTTTTAGCTCTACAGCCCTACAAGGATTCCAAAACCTCACGTGAGATTTCCGGTGATCCCCTCCCCCTCTCCCCCTTTGTAGGGTTTCGTGAGATTTCGTCTGACTGCCCCCCCCCCTATTTTACCTCACGTAATTAATGGACGCCCCCACACGCCAGAGAACGTAACTGAACAGTTTAGTGAAGTTTGTCTACGTTGATGATTTAGAACGAGGCATTCAGTGTCCGCTTTTCACCTTCACAGTTAGACGGATCCTGAATAATGCAAGGTATAACTCCAAACTGCATCGGCTTTTATAAAGTTCTAGCATTGAGAAACGAAC
>JARYHS010009186.1:85310251-85348607 GCA_031002005.1 Vandiemenella viatica
TACTACTCCTACTCCTACATCTACATGAGGCTCTTCTCCTCCTGACTCTGGCAACAGGTCAAACCTATTTTTTCCCACAATTACTGAAGTGTCTGGCTTGTTCATCCTGTTAACTATGATTCTCCTACGACCTGTTACCAGCTCCCACCCATCCTTATCAACTTCCTCCAACCCACTATCTCCACTTTCTGCCTCTACAGCTTGAGCCTCGACAAGCTCAGCCCCCACAGGCTGTGCCTGTGCAGTCTGAGCCTCCACAGGCTGAACCTCCACAGGCGAGGCCACCACAGACCACGTCTGCAGAGGCTGAGCCTCCACAGGACGAGCCTCAAGAACCCTGATCCTTTCACGCATCACGACGTCGACAATGCGTAAAGTCCTGAAGGAAAAAAAGGGAATGAAACAGAGTTTTAACAGCTCCAAGTCTTTGTGTGTGCGTGTGGTTTTTAAAACTTTTGCTTAATTATTCGCAATGCGGTTATCTGATTTTTCTGTAACTAATACGTACGTTCTTATGCTTGAAGCACATAATTGAAATGTCAGAATTTCACTGCGTTCTGATTGTGTACTGACCGCTAACAAGATCAGCTTTATGTATTCTGACACTTTCATGTTGGCACTCAAACTAGGTACACACTTTGACAATAAATCTGGCCGCCGCTGAAAAATTCTATCACTCTTATTTTGCACAATCTGACATGAAAGTCATCCCAGGAAACAGTAATGCAATACTGGGAAGCCATTATTTATTTTACTGTTTCTTAGGATGACATTGATGTCAGATTGTGCAAAATAAGAGCGATAGAATTTTTCAGCGGCGGCCAAATTTATTGTCAAAGTGTGTACAATGCTGTAAACTGCAGAAACGCGGGACTAAGAAAATCTATAATTTTAAATACAATTCATGCTCGTTACTCAACCATTTTCAGAGGTTTGTTAATGCTTTAATTGTGTATATTTAAATGAACTAACCTAATACTTCTCATTAATTCTTCTCGTTACTCAAATGGTTTGACGCATTTTTCCATACCTCTCCTTTCAAGAACCTTTCCGTTCTTCTCAATTTAATCTTTACAAAAGACCTCTATTTTCTTTCTGATATACTCACTACTGTAAAATTATCATTAGTTTCCTGGGTAGTGTTGAACATCGCTGATGAAGCAAAACGGCGATTCCAGTTTTTGTCGCTCACTGAATACGACAGTAAAACATCTTGATCAGTTGCTCATATATAATTCTCAGCGCAATCAGCTTTGGAATTAGTGTTTCTATTGTATATTAGGGACGGCTTTCTATCATGCACGGTCTTTTGCAGCAGCAACACAGACTTGTTTCAAGTCCCTTAGACGAAAAAAATTTTGGCCTTACTGTAATTGGACAGCATGTCTGAAGAGATGGTAGTGCATAGTTCCTAATCACTGGTTCGTATTCCAGAGACATACTTTATCTCCTAAAACTATATGATTATTAATTTTATGTTACGTTTAACCCGCCAGAGTGACTTAATTCGCCGTGGATCGGGACACTGGATCTGAGAGTTTCAACGGCTCTGAGCACGAACACAGGCACCTGCGTCTTGATTTCGGTTCTTATGCGTTTTCCCGCAATCATTCTAGGCGAATGCTAAGATGGTCCCCAATATCAAAAAAATACCCTTATCCTACAGAACACACAAAGTTACACCGTTCGTAGACATATGACAACAGATTAAGTATTCCGGGCCTAACAGGTCTGGTCGAAATCTGACAGTAACTCAATTCCTCCCTCCACTCATGAATCACATTGACCACCTGTGTAAACAGGTATCCAGTGTTGAAGTGGTTCTTGTCGGCCGAATCAAAGGAATAAATATAATAATTATGATAGATTATTTTTGGGTTATACTACGGGCAGACTAAATACATTTAGTGGCTATTCTATTAATGTATGTGAATTGGTAAAGTATTACAATTATGACATTATTATTATTATTATTATTGCAGCTATATCGATCCTTTTTTTTCAGGATGTAGCCTCTTTAAGGCTGATGAGCTATATATTAGAATTTAATTCTACATAGTTTTGCTGTAGTTCTTTCCAGGCCGATCGATCCTGAGCCACCCTCTTCCAGTTCACGCCTGTAACTCGACGTATATCCTTATCCCAGCGATCCGGGGGTCTTCCTCTTGCTCTTTTCAGGTTTCTCGGTATCCAATCTAGCACTATCGTAGTCCATCTTTCATCTCTTTTGCGAGCAACATGACCGGCCCATTGCCATTTTTGGTCATGACTCTTTTTAAGATGTCTGTTACTTTAGTTATTGAACGGATGTGCACGGCCCTTTTCCTGTCTCTTCCTGTAAACCCTAGCATTGCTCTTTCCATACTTCACTGGGCAGTTCTCAGTTTTTGCTTCGTGTGGCTATTTAGGGTCCAAGTCTGGCAGGCATATGTGAGGACCGGTAATACACATTGTTCAAATACCTGTTTCTTAAGATGTACTGGCATGTTCCATTTAAAAACTATGGAATTTCTTCCGTATGCTCTCCAGCCCAGCTTTATCCGTCTGTAGATCTCAGGCTTTGAGTCACCATTCATATTGATCAGTTGGCAAAGATAGATGTACTGATCTACGGACTCAATACCAGAATCTTTCATGTCTGCCTTTTCTTTATCTTTTTCTGCCCATTTGTTTTGCATGATTTTGTTTTTTGATATATTTATTTAAGGCCTACTTCACTGCACGCTGCCTCTAGTTCATTTATCAGTTCTTTGAGCTCTTCCAGACTGTTTGAGAGTAAAACTATATCATCAGCGAATCTTAAGTTGTTGAGACTTCTTCCATTTATTCTCAAACCTCGGTTTTGCCATTGGATTTTTGACATTGCCAACTCTAGGACTGATGTGAATAGCTTGGGGGTAATAGAGTCTCCTTGTTTTACCCCTCGTTCTACTGGGAACTCTTTGGTGACTTCAGCCATGTTGACAAAGGCAGTGGAAGTGGTGTAGATGTTGTACAGTAAGTCGATATGGGGAGACATAATTTGTATACTAGTAATCGGCCTTAGCTCTACAGAAAATGTTGGCACCTTGATTGGAAGGTAAAGTGTAAAATTACTGTAGTATATTTAGCCTATTCAGTTAACAGAGGCGAGTCAAGGTCAGTCCGCTATCTTTCCACTAAATGCGAAGTGGAAATTGGCCACTCGCTTAATGGACACAGCGGTCAGCTTAGTGAAGTAGGAAGGGAGGGGGTAGTGAGGTGAGATGCATGCCCAGAGGAAGATAACCTTGAGCCGCCAGTTTCGAGTGAACAGAGTATAATAATACGTCTTCTGTTTGAGTTTAGAATCTCTCTTTTCTTATGACGGTGAGGTGTCTGAGCGCACGCCGCGAACAGAGGTCCTTCTCAGCCACATTGACGGCGTGGCGCCGGTGAAATCTTGAGTGGCGGTCCCAGAAGACCCAGCCGCAGCGACGTCGCCCTCGGGGGAGACGTCTGTCGGGAGGCGGCGTCGGGGGCGGCGAATAATTCATCAGCGTCCTCAGGAGGAAACGAGCTGCGCGGCGCTACTTGTCGCTGTTCTCCTCCTCACGTGACACCGCAAATCGAGTTGCGGCTGGGGTACAGTGCTACTGTGTGACGTAGAGGACTCGGGGCCGTCCGCCGTCGGGCCGTCAGACACAGTGGCTGTGCTAGCTAGAAGCAGAAATTTGACAAGCCTACGGATCACAGAGAATTCTGTTTCTCAACGAAATAAACGATAAAATACGAAAGGAAAGCTACCTCTGTCCTAAAGTATTTATTATTGTTAAAAGAACCCAGAAAATTAGGGCCAATTCTTTCACTAATGACTTACTTTTACAGAGATTAAAAAGACGACAAACTATCCTTATTTTGGCCATACTGTAATTGGACAACATTTTAGGAGAGATGGTAGTGCACAGTTCCTAATCACTGGGTCGTATTCGATTATTAATTTTATATTACGTATACTTATTTGATTACCTGCTTCTGGATTAATGAAATTGTGATTCAGATTCTTATTTCTGTTTAAGTAGTTCTCTGCGTCAAAATGTGTTGTTTTAAAATTACGACTTAATTGTAGTTCTCAATATACAGGGTGGGGCATTCAATATGTTTTCTGGAAATATTTCGGAAAGAACGCATTTTAACAAACAATAACCTATATAAAAAATAATCGTACAGTAGGGGACTACAATTATGTGATATTGGTTTTTTCACAGGTGGCGCTGTTGTCGTTACAACAAGGTCAACTTAATTCTTTTAAATGGGAACCCCTATTTTTTTTTGAAGATTCCGATTCCTCATGAAAAAATAAAAATAGTTTGCTTAACTCACTTTTCTGTTAGCCTCACAGATGGCGCTGTAATCGCGAAAAATGAATATTCGCGTTTTTTGTGTATAATTTTAATTATTGTTTAAATAATTACATGTAATTTTCATTCTGTAAACATGGAAGGTAATTTTAAAGGATAATGACGAAATTGATTTTTTAAATGCTTTTTCTTACTTATTTGCAGCCATGTCTACAGCAGGTGCTCAAAAAGGTGACCATTTACTTCCAGACATTTTCTGACACACTTCGAGCTGTTCAGGCATCATTTCTGCAAAGGGTCAGAATATGTCTGGAAGTAAATGGTCACCTTTTTGAGCATCTGCTGTAGACATGGCTGCAAATAAGTAAGAAAAAGCATTTAAAAAATCAATTTCGTCATTATCCTTTAAAATTACCTTCCATGTTTACAGAATGAAAATTACATGTAATTATTTAAACAATAATTAAATTTATACACAAAAAACGCCGAATATTCATTTTTCGCGATTACAGCGCCATCTGTGAGGCTAATAGAAAAGTGAGTTAAGCAAACTATTTTTATTTTTTCATGAGGAATCGGAATCTTCAAAAAAAAAAAAAAAAAAAAAAAAAAAAAAAAAAAAAAAAAAAAATAGGGGTTCCCATTTAAAAGAATTAAGTTGACCTTGTTGTAACGACAACAGCGCCACCTGTGAAAAAACCAATATCACATAATTTTAGCTCCCTACTATACGATTATTTTTTATATAGGTTATTGTTTGTTAAAATGCTTTCTTTCCGAAATATTTCCAGAAAACATATTAAATGCCCCACCCTGTATACGTGTTAAAAGACAGAAGAACACAGAAAATCGATCCACCAGTTCCGAAATAACATTTTACTTTATAAACCAACTTGAAACGGCGTGAAACTACAATATTGTTCAAATATTTTCACAAGTTTCTTACTTATAACGATTCTTCTTTCCCGGAGAGCATAAAATGAGAATGAAGTACACGTAATTTCTCTTCAGTCCATTGTCTCTTTCGACCTTCCCTGAAACTTTTAAAACGTTAGAAAGATACAAATTTTGTTCAATGTGCTGAGGTGCCATCCACAGGATCGGGAAGGTATAGAAGGGCAAGATCAGGTCCTGATCTTCGCTTACCAGCCGTTCTGATGGCGGTTTTTAAGCCGTTTTCAGCAATCACCAACGTGAATGACAGGACGCTCCCCAATCTCCGGCTCATAAACTACACATTACTCAAATTAAAATACACTAAATACACACAGAGCGTAGTTACACGTTTCACAAACAGATGGCAACACAACTGCCCTCCCCGAAGGCGTCAGGCTCATTGACAAGCCGGCTAAATCCCAATATGTTGCATCCTGTAAGAAGCCGACCCTGCAATAGTGGGATAAGTGACATGAAGAAGAAGAAGATTTAAAAAAAAAAATGGAAGTAATACAGTCCTTACCGCCTTTGTAGCTCAGTAATGGCGTTGAATGTTAATAGTAAGTTAGATGATTACAGGTACAAGCCCTTTTTACTTTTTAAAATTGAATGAACAAGAGGATTCTTTTTTATATAAAAAAAATTCTTAATTGGTGGGTTATGTTAAGTCAGAAGTATGTAGGAGGTTGTAATGACACAGTTTACTATTATTTTAATTAGTTAATTAAAGGTATGCACATCATAGATTATTAATTTAATCAGATTTACTTTTGAATCTATCATTACTCGGCTCGGCATGATAGTTAGACAAGACTTTAAAATACATTGAAGTAAAATATTATGCCTTTCAATTAATTTTTTTTTCGATTCTGAATCAAAATGTTATATTTGTAATATCACTTGTCAATTACTTAGTCCATAAACTGATGTTGAAAATAGACTTTTTAAATCAAGGTATGATAAATGGAAATAAGAACATTTCTGAACTGTGATGGCACCAGTTGAACATAAGAGAATGTATCTCTATTGTAGTGGGAGCCTCAGTGGGCAAACTACGTTACAATTATCTTTCATACCTTTATGATTAATAATTGTGGATTTTTAATTTTAATTTTTATGAAGGAATGAAAATTTATTAATTTTGCAAGAATCTCGACGTTAGTTGGAATTTAGGAAAAATTATCACAATATGACATTTATTTTCTTATCACTGGCGATTACAAGTCTGAGCGAATTTACCGTTAACATTAACACAAATTGGCAAAATCATAAAAGCAACGCTCAGAGGTACAATTAGCCATCATGAGCAAGCAAACACTTGTATATTTACTCTTAAATATATCTCAGAATCAAAATGCAAGAAATGATGACAATTGGAAACAATGAAAAATAGAAGTTATGACGACCTTGACAAAGGAATCATAATACTGTGACTTTACAGTTAAAAAGAAAATCATGGGCGCCAGAATGAACAATATATCATTCGAAAATAACTAGTTCTGGCAAATTATGCCGCTAGCTCAGGGGTTTTTACAATTACAAAGTGAGAACATGGATCTATCCTCTCAAAGTCGTTTAAGGGTTCTGTTTCACGGAATGCACAATCAGATGGCTTGGTCGTAATAAGTTACCATTGTAGTTCTGCGTCTGATGTCTGCGGTGATTGGAGCGGTCCCACGGTATGTGAGGCTATCTCACAAGGCGGCTACAGGCATCTCTGGTCTGACAATGCGCGTCATCGCATTACCGGCTGTGTTGCCGTGATAAGCATGCTCCAGCAAGGCAAGCTGGCAGCCAGAAATCGTACAACGGCAGTTGGCGAGAGAAGCCAACTTTCCAAGTCAACCTCAGTCTAGACTCGCATAGCATGGACTCGAAGATCGAATTCAAGCTGTCGCTCTTCTCTCTCGCGAGGAAACTTCTCGCTCCACCCCTCGTAGTCTCAAAGCTCACATATAACAGAAATTCCCAGGATTTTAAGTTATACGCTCATTTGGAATGGATCTTCAGGTCGGCACCTAATGTCACGTGATATCCCCGATATGTGATTTGCCCCGCTCATATTACAGAGGTCGGACATATTCGGCTAAGTTCGCCGGGGTGAGAGCACATTCGGGTGTCGGGCGGTAGGTATTTTCCCCCAGGTGAGTGACTCTGTTGACCACCCATCCCCAGGGAGCAGAGTGTGTGGTCCGGCAAAACCCCAAATCCGCGACTTCTTGTCGCCATGGTTCGGGAAGACCACGATTAGCTTCAAGCCTACACAGCTCAATAATTCTTGAATATTCGCTTTACCAAGATACACTGTATGTTCACCATTTCATTACAGTCCTCACTTGGAATCTTGCGTACTTTATAAAATTACAACAAAAATCTATTTAGTTGGTCGCCCAGGATTTATGTAAAATACTCTAACATTATTATATATATAATAAATAAATGCACCTTGTAACGTGGCGACAGCGCGTCATGTTACACTATAGGCGTTACAGACGAATTATCTGCGCGATAATGTTCCCTTAGCCGCTCAGTAGGAAGTGCCTACTGTAAACCGGCCAGGTTGGTTTCCGTAAACAACAAGGCGAAGCGTGGTATGGGTAGCATTCCTCGTTAATCCCCTTTGTTAACTCCCTTAGGGGGCGTCCATAAATTACGTGAGGTGAAATATGGGAGGGTGTCGGACCAGGTCTCACGTAGTCTCACCAGAGGGCGAGGGGGGTGGGCGGAAATCCGGAAAAACACTCCACGTAATTTAAAAAAAAACCGACTGCCAACCATTATTTCTTTTGAATTAACAAGTTTTTTTTTTTGTTTTTTATTGTTTTCATTTTTCTCTATTAACATTTCACTATCTTAACTATCAGAGTTGACATTGATTAGTTGTAATTAAAGATAAACCAGTAATCCATTTACTTTCTGAAGGGATGAATCTAAAGTTATCCAATCAATTTATTTTGTGTTTTAGAAAACAGGAAATACCTTGAAAATAAAGTTGCTGTTGCAATTAGTTAAGCCTATGACGTAAAAAGGATTATTGAAACAAGTAAATTATAATTTTGATATTGTTAAAAAGCTATTAAAATTGTTGCGATGTAGGAAATATAATGTATTGTGTATAACAACTCCATAATTATACGTATCTCATGCTAGAAATGTGTACAAGAGTAATCCATAGCAAAACACTTGTTTCCAACTATACAGAGAAAAGTACCTTTTTTACGTTCACCTTCTGTACAACATAACATTTTTTTTTAAATTTCCACTCTATTTGTTCAGTTACACCAGTACTAAAAGGTGTATCCTACGCATTTTGTCACGCTTATCGATGAAACTTTTCGGCTCCAAAATGGCATAGATTAAGTCCTTAATTGTTACAGTTTAGTGAAAATCTTATAGCTACAAACGACATATTATTCAGCTGGTTTTCGGCATTACCAGCAGAGTTCTTTAGGGACCTAGCTAACTTATTTCGTTGCCAGGAATATCTGTTGGGACCAGCGACATACATCACGCAGATGACTCACATACGAAGTCTGCAGAATTTGAGAACACTGTCCCGCTGACGCAGCCAATGTGGTTAGTATAGCGCCACTGCTAGTGAAACCGAAAGATTTGTCTGAAAAGCTTGTAATATCCCTTGGTGACGGTAAATTTATGCGTGTGAATTCCACGTTTCTTTGGCATGACTCATACCTGCGCTGAAAGACCGAACGATTTATGGCAGGCCGTAAAGTTAAAAGCTTTACGCATTCAATGAAATTCAAAGGACAGTATAGGGACTGTGCCGAAATGAGGATTTCCTGGTACAGTAGAAAGTTGAAACTAGAGAAACGATGCTTCGGAGAAAAAGTCAGGTTGCGGACACCATTGTTGGGCACCAGCGAATCAAACTGTGTTACGAACTTTTAAAAACCATAAGTTATTTATGTTGCATGAGGAGCGCCAATGGAGATCATGGACGACGCGCCAAACGCTGCGACTCGCTGAAATTTCCCGCGTCTGCTAGAACTCGGGAGCCTGCAAGTTTACAACGGAGCGAACAAAGCGGGAGGTAAGACATTCTGTTTCTGGCCAGCAAACAATCCGCACCGGCGCGCCACGGGAGATTGCCGGAGACCTGCGGGGAGCTACCTCGCCAAGTGACCTTCGCCCAGCTGATCAACAGGATCTATGAGACTCTGTTTTATCTGCACGTCATCTGCTACGGTAAAGAACGCCGACGATGTATAGACACTCTTGCGTCATTCAACCCTAGGCAACGCTCTGAGATGAGAATCATGCTCTAAATTGTTCAAAAGAAACTTTTAATATTCAGTTCTGTTCAATAAACCAATCAATTTTATATTCAAAGAAAATAATAGGTGTTGTAAACCCTGCTTTCAATAACTTCCTTTCGAATGTACCAGTATATCATTTGATTAGATGAAGATATGTGTTTTCATTGGTAAGTTTAAAAAGTATAATTGCTTCGATAAAAAGTATTTCAGAATTGGAATGTCGCTTCTCTCGGATAGAGAACACTTCCATTCTTGGTGCCTACCCGGGATTAATTTTGCAAATTGAATTATTAATGAATGCATCTCATTATTTTATTCTAATTTTAACAACGTTATAAACTAGACGTTACAAGCTGCAAGTTGAAGACAAGAGGTGGCAGGATTGTTACGTACATCGTTCTCCAGTGGAGTGAAATAATGTAATACGTAAAAGAGTCAGTGACAAGTTCAGTTTTGAGTCTTTAATATTTCATGTATACCCAACAATGATAGCATTTGAATTGAATGTAACCATTAAAGACAGATTAATAAATTTACAATACCAATAAAAAGAGAGTTTGGTCAATGATAACGTGTAATGTTGTCTGTATCACTGTGACGTCTCGCACAGGACTTTGTACAATGAGAAGTTTTACTCTCTCTTGATGTCGCTATTATAGCTAGCTAAGAGTTAAACAAACAAACAAAAAACAAAAAACAAACAAAAATACAAAAAAAACATTTTTCTGCCTACTGAACAAGACCCTTTGGCATCAACACACCGCTGTCAGTGTTTTTTCCGTTGTTCATAGGCTCCCTAAAACTCTTCGCACGGAATGCTGTCAAGGGACCTCGTCGAAGCTGCCTGGACTGCTTGAATCGTGTCGAATCGCTTCCCTTTCAGTTCTTTCTTGATTCTGGAGAACAAAAAGAATCGCTGGGAACTAGATGCCATGACTTCTGTTCATTCGCCAGAACTTTGGAAACAAGTTTGGCATACACTTTTCCCATCATCAAATCTTCTGTCACTAATTTGAACACGGTTGTCTGACCGAATCCCAACTCATCGGCAATTAATCTAACACTAAGACGACGGTCAGTGTTTAAAAGTTAATACGCTCAACTTGTTGAAGGTCTCCCAGCGCGGTCATAGTCTTCAACATCCTTGCCACCGTCTTTGAACCTCTTGTGCCACATGAAAACCATTGCGCTTGACATGGCTTCTTTTTTGTCGGTATCCTGAATCATACCAAATGTGGGTTTGTTCAATTTCGCACATAAAATCATCGAATAACGCTGCTACAAATGACGCTACATTTTTGAAAGGGGTCACTGACACGCACTCATGATACTAGCGATATTATCACTACAGTGTCTCGGAGGCAACTGCCGCTGGTGCGGTCGGTTAGCTGCACCCTCCACTGCTTCAGCCTGTAGGTGGAACTGGTCACCACAACCTCCCCTACTCAGGAAAAAAATCAGTCTTAAAACTTTTTGAACGCACCCTGTATGCTTTTGGACAGGTTCAGTATTTTTTCGGTTTAATATAAAATTAGAAATCAGCCATAAAGAAAGGTGTATGTTTCACAAACTAAAATACATGTGTCATACAGAACGCACAAAGTTACACTCTTCGCAGACGGTGGCAGCACAAGACTTCCTCCAATAGGTTAGGTACGCCTGGCCTAACAGACCCTATTTGACAACCGGCAGAAACACTGTTCACCCCCCTCCTCTATCTCATGATCGACACAAGCCACGTGTGATGGCCAGTGTCCACGTGGTACTTTGTGACTGAATCCTATTATATAAAACGCTAACGTGGCGTCTGCGTGCGTCGTCCATAGCTGCTACATGTATTGGCTACAGAACGGTCACTTGACAGCCGTCACTCGCCAATCAACAGCCACCATATTGCATTCCTTCCTTCATGTTGCATTTTGTTTATTTACTACAGTTAGATGCAGAAACTCGTGTAAGGAGAATGGTGTTTGATGTTTATGTTATATTATTTGTATCAGTTATACACCAAAATTCATGTAAGGAGAAGGGATTCAATATTTACGCTATTTTATCTGTGTCAGTTATAAGCCCTAGGTTAAACCATAACCTAAGATTTTTTCGGCAGACGGTAAGAAACAGTGAAGTGTATTTAAAACTCGGAGAAACGTAATGATGTATTGGTCAAATAAATAACAGTTATCCGTTTTTGAAATTATAGTCTACGTGCTCTTAAGTAAAATGCATTTATTTATGCAAAATCCTAACCAAATACTCTGATAATCTAACCAGAGTAACGTACTCATATAACAAAAGATATCATTAAAAATGACTAATTCGTTTCTCCTTATAAGCTTTTCAAGAATAAATTCTTACTACCATTATATATGATACCATTAGTTTTTGATACATGTGTTAACTATTAAATTAGATTTAATATAAACTTTTTATTAGATTTAAACAGTCAAGGATATGACTGTTTACAGTATAAGCGATATGACACTCGGAATACAACAACGATATTATTGCCGCAAAAAAGCAGTGAGTAGAGATATTAGAACTACGGAGAGCAGGGAAAAAAATTAATGCGAGTCAATTATGTATCACAAAGTTACAATTAGTACGTTCGTTTAAATTTACAAATTGCTTTTTATTTATCTACGACAACCAGATGTAAAAATTCATGTAAGGAGAAGGATATTGTATGTGTACGTTATATTACCTGTATCAATAATGAGTACTAAGTTAAAACACAACCTACGATTTATTTTGATTTATTTCTTGGCCAGAGATAAGAAACGATGAAGTTTATTAAAAACTCAGAGGAAGTTTACACAAAATGTACGAATCACGAAATACATCATTAAGATAAATGGTAGTTATCCGTTTTTGATATTATACTTCCCGTCATTTAAAGTAAAATAATGTAAATAAATCGGTATTAATGGAGATCGCGATTCTGCCAGGAATTGCTGTGGTAAAATGGAAGAATCCCGTAAAAATATTTTCCGTAGTACATTTAACTTTATTATGCCCGTCCAGGATGTATTACAACCTAATTTCTGCTTGAAAATAATGTTAGTCTACAGGTTGTATTAAAAACAATATGTCTTGCGATCGACTACAGCATTTGAGAGTAGTAGAAGTTATGATTTTCGAAAGCAATATTAATGGAGGTTGTGGTTAAATTGACCAGAAAGCCCACCGACACATTTGATTACGGTGTAATTCACTCTGAAATGAGTTTTATAAACCAATTAAACTGCTTTCTTATGCGCCAAGTTACTGAAGGTATTAATAAATGCGGGTGAACGTAGTTCGTACCTATCGTGCTGAAGTGTGCCTGGACTAGAAATAAAACTGATATTACATGGATAGCAAAAGTTTCTGAATTCCTAATTTATTTTTCATTTTATTGGTTCTATACATCCGCCCTCATTAATTCAGTCGAAGTTACTACTGTATTGCTGTGTACAACATTATCAAATCAAGGCCACTAGCATTATGTAATAACAATCCCGTATAATTAACCAACTGCAAAATAATAATAATAATAAAATGAACTGCCAGAATATGGCGTTCAAACCGTCATTTTTGACGGGCTAGAAGCCAGTCGGAGAATAAAAAAGGAAAAGTAAGTATTTCATTTAATTCTGCATGTTGGTTATCAAATGGGTTCTTTAATGGAACATGAAGGAACCGATATATATATGTATATCATTACAAAATCAATTGATAAGAATTCTGTTCACCTAATCAATTGCGGAGAATTGAATTGTCAGAACATTGTGCCCAACCCGTCGTTTTTGATAAGCCTGGAATTACTCATATTTGATGAAAATAACGCTAGTGCCACCTTTACTGGAATTTTTATTTAATTTGGACTCCTCTCGCCTCTCGTCGAAATATCGTCAGCGAAACAATGTTTTTAATGGCATCTCATTTGTGTAGTGAGGTTGCTGATCGTCTGTGCTTACAACCAGTATGGCAGTGCAGCATAAAAAGGTGACGTGATTGTCTCCAATTATTCCGATCAATTATAACAGTAAAACTGGCATGCTGGTTGAAGGCAAGGTGATCGGCTACCCCACTTAACGCCAGAAATATAACTGAAACATCGGGTGGCAGACGATACCTAAGCGAGAGGAGAAGCACCTTCGAAATAAACAAAAATTCGAACAACAATTACTTTGGCGTTATTTTTTGACTAAATAATTATTTATTTTCAAAAGCAACTGAAGTAGAATTGACTTACAATAATTATACGTGAAGAATAGATGATTCATAAAGTTTTTATATCGTTTTTCGCATTAGTGCAACAAATATCCGTTTTGATTTCAAACGTAATTTATGTATGGTCAAATTGAATTTTTTGTTTTGTTTTTGTTTATAGTTTACGCCTTGTCGACGTAGAGGTTATTAGAGGCAGGAAACGACGGGTGACGAGAAACAGGAAGAATACGGCCATGGCTTTTTGAAGAAACCATCTCGGTATTCACCTTGAGTAATTTGTACAAACCATGAAAAACCCAAATCTGGATATCCGGATGGGGATTCGAATCCGTGTCCTTCGGAAAGCGAGGCCAGAGCGTTACCACTCAGCCACCACGCTTGGTAGACTACAATGAAAATACATTAATTAGCAAATGAAAATTTCATACATTTTAAATTAATATTTCATAATACTATTCTGAAATTATTAAGCAGCATTTGAAGTGAAAGATCAACCTGTGAATAACTTGTTACCCAAGGGGCACCCGTAGGTGCAGTATTATACAATATCAGGGGACGCTCATTTGTGGTTACCCAAATAGATTTCAAAGTTGTAAAGAAGTCTTTGTTTTAAAAATCTTAACTTAAAGTTCAAGACCTCAAGATGAAATGGATAACATTATAACATATTTGAAAAAAAAGTATGCTAAAGTTGTTCTTCTATGTTACCTACTCTGTTTAATTAACATTTTTACATCGTTTAAAAATACAAAATAATCAGCCAACAGAAATAAAAATAGCTGCTAATATAATATAATTTGCTTACGGGTTTAATGCTGCGTTGAAACACTCCTGTTTCTTCTTATTTCCGACGTTTCGACCAGAGCTTAGGTCTTCATCAGGGGCCGTCTACCAAATCTGCAGTCTCCAGCAGATCACAATCTGTAGCAGATTAGGTAGATGGCCCCTGATGAAGATCTAAGCTTTGGTCGAAACGTCGGGAATAAGAAGAAGCAGGAGTGTTTCAACGCAGCATTAAACCCGTAAGCAAATCTTTCTTATACAGGGCGTTCGCCGGAAAACGCTACCCTCCCAGTCTGTTGCCGTCGGCAACTTTCTCGGTCAGTCCCGCCAGCAGTTTCCGCCAACCGGCACCGTGAATCACCGCACTGTTTAACACCTCCGCTGCCCCAACAGTGCATTGCAGTGAC
Organism: Vandiemenella viatica; assembly: GCA_031002005.1. Classification (NCBI taxonomy): domain Eukaryota; kingdom Metazoa; phylum Arthropoda; class Insecta; order Orthoptera; family Morabidae; genus Vandiemenella; species Vandiemenella viatica. The sequence goes on from JARYHS010009186.1 coordinate 85,325,186, forward strand.
CCTTACATTGTTAAGAACGGTTTCTTTGCATTGTAGATAGTTTGTGACTTCAGTCTCTTATTAATCAGTGTTGTGAATAAACGTTTCTTTGCGGTTTGGCTGGTTTGGGGCTTCATACTCTTATTAATCTGTACCGTGTTTGAGTGTGAGTAAAATTATGGCACGTTACAGTTTGCAACAAAGAATATTTCTCTACGATACATATGTGAAGAAGAAGTCGTTTAAAAAGTGTCGCAGTAAATTTCGTCGCGAATTTCCTGGCGCTTTACTGCCAGCTAAATCAACAATTCTGCGTCTGGTTAAAAAAGTAAGAGAAACGGGTTCATTTTTTAACAAAAAGAGACTGTCGGTCAACCGTATTCTCACAGAGGAGAAAATTAACGATATCGCTTTTCGACTAGAACAGTCACCCAAAAAATCATTAAGTCAGTTAGGGCAGCGTGTGTCTCGAAATATGTTCAGAAGATGTGAAATGTGCATTACACAAGAGGGTCAACACTTCCAGCATCTTTTATAAGGTAAGCTAATGAATTACGTCACATTTAAATGCTTAGCACACAAGTTTATGAAGTTTATGAAGCGTAATTATTATGAAATAGTCCGCGGCCGACGGTCGAACAATGCCGGAAACTGAGCGCTCGCTCGCCGGGAGCAGTTTCTTCCTTGTAGCGCTAACAGTGGGTTGCGTTTCCCGGCGAACGCCCTGTATATAAAAATCAATGTTTGGTTGTTCGTCTTCTATGCATTCCTATACCATTTATCAGATTGCAATGAAACTTTGGAGAGTTTTCGAGTGTGCGTCTGCGAAGGTTCCTGTGAAAAAAAAATTCCAAAATGTCACCCCCTATTCCCCATAACACCCCATAATTTAGGCAAAACCACATTTTTTATCCGATTTAGATAGGAATTTGTACACTCATACTATAAAACAAACATAAAAATACTGCCTTCATACGGTTTACGAATATTAATCCCCTGTCCCCCTTCCACCCCCATAATTTTTTCACTCCATAATTTAGGCAATACCACATTTTTTATCCGATTTAGATAAGAATTTGTACACTTATACTTTGAAACAAACAGAAAAATACGGCCTACCTTTGGTTTCCGAATATTCATCCCCTCTCCCCATTTCCAACGCCATTACTTTTTTACCCCATAATTTAGGCAATACCACATTTTTTATCCGATTTAGATAAGAATTTGTACACTTACACTCTAAAACAAACAGAAAAATAGTGCCTACGTATGGTTTCCGAATATTCATCCCCTCTCCCCCTTTCCAACCCCATTACGTTTTTACCCCATAATTTAGGCAAACCACATTTTTTATCCGATTTAGATAAAAATTTGTACACTTATACTTTAAAACAAACAGAGAAAAGTGCTTACGTATGGTTTCCGAATATTCATCCCCTCTCCCCCTTCCAACCCCATTACGTTTTCACCCCATGAATTAGGCAAACCACATTTTTTATCCGATTTAGATAAGAATTTGTACACTTTTAGTTTAAAAAAGAGAGAGAAATACTGTACACATCAATTTCACAAAAACCCAATCCCTCTCATCTCTTTCCACCACCTTAATTACCCCCTCTTCCACATAACACCCCATAATTTAAACAAACCCGCAAACCGTTCGTCCGATTACGGCGACGCTATGGTGAATTGTCGAGGGGATGTCGAAAATGGTTCCTGTCAAAAAAATTAAAAAATCCACCCCTCCTCCCCATAATTTAGACAAAACCACATATTTCATATGATTTCAATGGGAATTTGCACACTTATACTTTGAAACAAACAGAAAAATACTGCCTGCATATGTTTTCCAAAGCGCATCCCCTCTCACCCTTTCCAACTGAAAATGAATGAAACAACAGTTTAAAATTTAATTGTAAATATTTTTTCATTTAATCTATGTGCCTACTCAAGTCCAGCAACAGTGAAGCATTGCCGGGTCAGCTAGTTATATTATATTATATTATATTATATTAATATGACGGCTGCGAAAACAACAAAATCTTTTAAAAATAGCTGCTGTTCTTAAGAAGAAATCAGTGTAAAGACGTTTAATAATACGCTTTAATCAATGGGGTTAAAGATGCGTTCGGAAGCTACGAAAACTGACCATTGTGTGGCTTTCGAAGAAGTACCTGCATAATCAACGTTTTAGTCATAAAATAATACGTTTCGAGATAATTTTATTTTATGATGCTGCGTAGCTGCATTGGTAAATTTTCCTTAAATTTGTTCAGAAACTAAAACCATAATGTTTGCAAAAAGATTTTAGTTTGAGGAAGAAAGAAAATCTGTTGCAACTGTATTGGATGCGTACACAAGTTGCAAAATAATTGACATCACGTATTTGGCCAAAAGTTCTCTGTTTCCAATAACGCACTTGAGAATAGAACTGGAAGCCATGAACTTGCGCTCCCAACTACAACTACAGAAAACATCAGTTTGTGGCTTCAATCGGTACGACAGAAGTATTCCGAAATTCACCTTTCACGACCCGCCAGTTGAAATGCTTTCGCTAGAGTCCGCTTGTTTAATTGGGTACCACTGGAAGCCTTGCGAAAATTAGTGGCCGCCGTGAGCGTTTGGCTTCGCAATTTACGCCACGGTTGTGGGAGCAGATGCAAATAAACTGCGGGCGAGCAAGCCGCAGTCCACCGCCGCGCCGGTCGGTCACGAGTGACAACATAAAAAGAGAAACCGCAGCACAGCAAAGAGTTGTTGTTTTTTGGAGGGTGGGGTCGCCAGCTTGTGCGTTTGCGGAATCGACGTCGCGGTTTTTGCTGGACTGTACCGCGCATATGTCGCGCGTGGTTTGTCTGCCAGCGTTATGGTATTGACGGCTGCCTACGTGTCAGGGGTAAAGAATAGCGGACAACTGCAACGGAACGGAGCATCGCCCAGCGTCGCGCCGTGTCCTAAAAATTCAAGCCGAATTCTATTTATAACTCTCTGCTTTGCCTATCTTGCCTTGGAACTTTTTCTGGAAAGCCTAACTGTAGCTTTCATGGCTGTGGAAACATTTTATACTGTTAGTGGAGTCAGTAATATTCAGACAGAAAAATATGTAAGTTTTGGCATTACTTCCCGTCATTAGGTGTTCAATAATTAGAAATTAAAATACAGTAAATTCAATTTTACAAAAATTGAAACATCACAAAAAACAATTGATTACGTTTACACCAATAATCAGCAATTCTCAAAAACTGACAATGGCGTAAGGTGTTTTGCGGCACAAAACAATCTCTCCTCTACGTATTCCATCAGCTAATGATGGTATTCATAAAACTGACAATTGCGCAAGGTGTCTTACAGCACAAAACAATCTCTCCACCACGTATTTTAATTGCTAATGATTCTACTCATAAAACTAACAATTGCGGAAGGTGTTTTGTGGAAAAGGCAATCTCTCATCTACGTATTCCAATAACTAATGATTCTACTCGCACAGAAAATGCGCAGGGTGTTTTGCGCCACACATACACACACAAAAAAGTAAATTCTCTTCTACGTATTCCAGTAGTTAATGATGATCGGAAAAACACATATGGGTATCATTAACACGACATCTAATATCTCTGTTCTTATCTCTCATTTAATTGCGACCAAAGACATTGGGAACAATTATTTTTTTCAATAGATTTTAATTCAGAGAAGTTCAAGGATTTTTTTAAAAAATTATTTTATTATTTAAAATGAGTTAGTTACTCAGATTTGTAGTAAGGAAAAATATGCTTAAAACCATACGGTAGTTCAGAATTGTACACGTCTGCGATCAATAACCAACAGAATACAGACAGAATATTCTGTATCATTTACTGTCCGTACATATATATATATATAGATAGATATATATAGATAGATATATATATATAAGGTATGATTTAATTTGTTACAGAATAGGATATTTTTGCCTTCACAGCTTTAGAAGAGTGCCAAAGAATTAAACAAATATGCTTCGTCTAACTGAAAAAGAATCATGAAACTTCGTGATGATTCTGAACTAACGTGGTCTGAGATCAGAGATATTACTTACGTTTAAGAATTCTATGGCTTGGTTATGACAGTTTGTTATACTACTGTGAATAACAGGTGGATTAGTGAACTGTTTGGTTTAAAGAACTATTTCTTTGAGTACTAAGATATAATTTTTACCAACTTTCCATACCTGTTAGATGGGCTTCAAAATTGTTTACAATGTCACTTGCCGACAGTAATAGTGTTATTCGTTATTATTGCACAAAGGGTACACAGTTATCTACGATCTATTTTGCCTTTTAGAGACATCTTATTCGAATTTTTTTGGTTAAAGAAGTTTTGGTTATTCCATACATGCCTAGTAGTGAAGCAAACTTGGAGGTAAACAGTTCTTAAAGACCATATCATCAAATATTGTACAAAAGACATGCACCAACCCCAAATCCCCATTAAAATGTGTATGCAGGAAGGAACTGTTGATATGTATTTTGCGAGATATTTGACAACAGTACTCTATGAGAATATCACACTCTCCCTTATTCAGATAAAAAATACAGTAACTGCATTTATTATCCATTAACCACTGCCTATTACTTATAAAAAATAACGCTACAGCAGGAAAGAAACTAGACATGAGAAACTAGAAATGAGTACCACCAGCTGAGTGATATTCTGTGTATCTAGATCATATTTCGTTTATACATCTACTCGCTTTTAGCGGAAATTGGCTAACACGTATTTATTGAGGAGATGCTCTGTAGATTTTTTGAGATGATAAAGGTGACGAGAGTGGAAGGGAAGGAAAAAATTGAATGAAATCGAAAAGGATCAAGAATTATAAAAGTTATCGTGGGAACATTATTACTCAAATTAAAAAAGATGTTCTAGTGAGAAAAATGGATATCATAATCTCCATAACACATCGGAGAAACAGGAAACAAGTAAGATTTTAGCTGGCTTCCGTCAGAATGCAAGCATGACTAGAATTTTTTAGGCTTATGAGAGTTATGTTTAAATAGTTACTTTTTCCATTTCTTCTTTATAAATACGTTTACTAAAAACAAGAACCAAAAAATCTGTCCGAAAGGAACATTAATTCATGCGTTAGGGATATTTTTTAAAAAATAAAATAAATAAAACCTGAAACACCTCACATTTTGAAGTAAAAGGAATATTACCATTGGGAAGATATTAACAATTGCTGAAATTGCGTTCTATATTTGTTCAGGTCACATTAGAACTCTTAAATTACCTGATTCTGAAGCGACGTTAATAAGATAAATTGACGAATTTCTCTGATAAATGACATATTTCTCCAGTTTTACCTTGATCCCCAGCCACATAAAGATGGTTGGAAGATTTGAGATAAAAATATAAATAAACTATACATTAAATTACCTACTGTTAAAATGGTCTATAATATTACTAAAAACCAAACTGAATTAAGACTCACTTGCTTCATGCCAATAGGAAAAATCTACTCAGCCATGCAACATTCTCGAAAACGTTCGTCCAATCAAATAGTTTCTCTGCGAAATCCAATTAAGTTTTAGGTTTAGAGAATTACAGAAATTTAGGTCCTCAGGCCATCATAGCTTATGGAAATCTTTCCAAAGGCTCATTCTTTAATTGTTTTCTGCCAATGTTTTCACTAATAGCTGGCACCAAAAGTTGAAAGTAGTTTAATTGCACAGAAAAATGGTGAAACTCCCAGATAGAAATAAAAACACCTAAAGTAACTTTTAATGTTGTTGAAGCTCTGCATTCTTGTCAGAAGCTGATTTCCATTATATTATGCTAGGGTGAAATGAGTCTGTTGCACTTATGAGGGCTGTTCGAAACGGAATATAGGTCAGCGTTATTATTTTAGAATGGACCTTATAGGATCACTCAATGTCTCGATTCTTATCATGGCCTGTAATTACGAATTTGGCCAGAATTTCCACTGGATAAATAGAAACCAGGGATTGTAAGTTCTTGGAGCAATTGGGGGTTGGGGGAGGAGCTTAATTACTGCCGTCTCCTGTCTAAAAATCATCATTATCCTTCTCTACACCTCCTTAATTCGACTACTGCTGACCTACGCCTTCAAAGCTGGATAGGTATCATTGCCAGCAAAATCAAGAGAGTATAATCGCTAGAAAACAAAAGACCTATGCCTCTCCGTTGATGCTGCATAGATCCTCCGCAATATCCAACTGTATCGTCAACTCGGCCTACCTACCATTGCGCAGTTTATTTAAGACCAAGCACTAAGTATCTACCATCACCTTCCCAGAGTGCCAGGAGCCATTTGTTATTCACTAGGTACCAACTCCGACAGCCCCACAAGAATCATCAGCTGCCTAGGGAGCGTGCATAAACCACGTAGCTCCATTTTGGCCTCCTGTGAACCCCCCTCCCCCACGTAGCCCTATGTGGCTTTTGCCTCCCCCCCTCCCCCTATCACGTAGCTTTTTTACCTTTTGATTCCAGAAGACATTTTGTACTGTTCTCTCTTGTCAGAGTTTTGTAAATTACGTACGGAGATAATTAACTGAGGGAAATAAATATTCACTTGCTGTTGTGTGTTCTGTTCCGCATTTTAACTGTGAAAAATGTTATAAAAGGAAAGTTACGTGGCCTGGCTCAGAACCACCCCCCCCCTCCCCACACGTAGCCCAGAGTAGCTTTCAAGCCCCCCCCCCTCGCCTCCTCCCCCCCCTGGACTGAGTTCCCTTACCCCAGAATATTTTTCAGATGACCACTCCGAACCACAACTAATTCTTGCATCACATATTATACTTTCTGAACGATTATTTAAAGATGTTCTTGAGGGACACAATGAGAGTTAACACCACAAGTGCCTCAGCGTTAAAAGTTTTTATGTTTCCTAAATTCTGTGCTTTTTTTAGTTACTTGCTGTTCACTCCAATCTGTAAAGCGTGTCTTCTCTGATTGATTATAATAAACAAATTGGTAAAAAAAACTGTTGTCAACTGTTTGCTATTCGAGTAACTTATGTTCACTGTGATAAGTGCATATTTTGTTTACAGCTTATAAGTATAGTTTATGAGGCGGAGATTGTGAACCGTCAGACATTCGCCTACGTAATTGGGCAAAATCGTTCAAAAACTACAATCATAAAGGCTGCTACGTGGGGGCCAGGACTGGAACCTTGTCCCCTTGTACCTCCCCAATCAAATGTGGTGGCAACCACACTTTCAGGTTTGTATAGATAAGAACTTAATTAAATCACTGATGGAAACCTCACTCTACCAAAACGTTAGCTTATACTGTAGCCAAATCAGCAGCACTGAACACAGTAACTGAAGATATTCTGCAGATGACTGCTGAAACCTTGGTACGGTACTTGGGCGCCGTCTGCCTATTCCACTGTGGCACTACATCCGTACACCGAACCAAGCGAGACTTCAGTCGCGACTCTTTGACGCCAAAGGCTGCTTTAGCAAACTATGGTCGCAAGCAAACATGGAAATTCCCACATCCACATGGGACCAACAAGTCGGTCTGAGTTCCTAGGCATTACCGCGTTGAGGCAGTTCTGCGAATTAACGATTTGTAGTTGTCATGGGATGACACCACTGGCGATACCTGAGTAAAACTGCAGCTTCTTCTCAAACCAATCTCTCACTAGCCTACCTATTATTTTTTTTTTTACTTACTGCTTTACGCCTCGTCGACGGCTGAGGTCATTAGAGGCGGGATGGGATGGGGACAAGAAACGGGAAGGAATTCGGCCACGGCCTTTTTGAAGGAAGCATCCCGGCATTCGCCTGGAGTGATTTGGCGAAATCATGGAAATCCCAAATCTGAATGCCTGGACGTGGATTCGAACCCGCGTCCTCCCGAATGCGAGGCCAGAACGTTAACCGTTCACCCACAACGCTCGGTAATATATTAGTAGACAGCTCTGTTTTCTTCTCTGTGTACAAAATTTGGTTTCATAAAATACCGGTTTCTGTGTGGAACAGTATAACTGTTTGAGAATGGACCTGGAGTTAAGTTGCTATTGTGACCCACACATCTGTGAGATGTTTAAAAGTATGTAAAGAAAAGCGAAATAAAGCAATTTCTGATGTCAAAAAATAAATTGGTTGTTTGGCTTTTGGGTCAATTCATCAAATTTGTAACGAATCAGTGACACTCATCATTAAATGACTATGAGATGATCATTGACACAAACTAAAATTCTTTAAAATCAAATAAGAACTCTACTAAAATCCAATTTCGATGTAATGCTACAAAATTTACCACTCTTGTATTACATTCATCATAAAATAAATAAATAAAATATGCACATTAATACGAAGCAATAGATGTTGATTTGGAAGAAAATAAACTAGTTGCCAAATCTCTGTTCGCTTTCAAACATTAGATTTCGTCGAAGTAGACTACAGCAAGTAAGTTGACGATGAGTGTGAATATAGTTTGAGTAACTACAGTTATCATCAAATGGTTGATTTACGACCAGAAGTTTGGTTTTATCCTCCCAAAGGAGACATTAGCATCCTGGTTACGGCAAGCTTTCCTTTCATTAGAGAGTTTAGATTTCTTTGTGGGTAGTACAGTATGTTGTTTTAATGTGCTGCATGTATATGAAGATAACAGAAGAGATAACAATGAAGCCCACTGCCGAGTCTTTCATGACTAGATCCCCATTCGATAGATGAATCGCACTCAACAGTGTCCCATAATCACGAATTGACATTCGATAAAAGTAATATTTCAATATTCGTTGCGGAGAAGTATGGGATTTTACACAATCTGCTGATTAGAAATCATGCACCATCACCTCTCTACCCTGCCGATAAAAATCCCTGTGATGAAAATTTATTTCTTCATCTGGGCTTGAACTCGTATCAAACACCGAACGCCATCAAACTGCTACAACGACCGAAGCTAACGGAGCGAGTAAGACGACACTTGCTGAGAAAACATGACTGTGGCAGGACATGATTAATGTTTTACTTTGAGGCATGGCAGGGAGAGTGAGTGGTAGAAAGGGGATGTTTATTGTAGTGGAGGTCCGTGGGAGAATACCAGTTTAAAAGCTGTTGACGCCGTGGGACCTGGCACGTGTTGTTGTAAAGACCCTCTGCCTGTTTTCTTTCATCCCAGTCCACAACTGGACAGTCTATTGTAAAATGCAGGTATACGTGTGGAGATGAGCTGATAAGTCACGTATTATGTGCCGCGACCAATGTGGAAGAGGTCGCATGCAGGTACGGCTGCACATGCTGCAGGATCTGCCGAAAAAAAAATGTGTACTTTTTTCTGCTTTAGAATAGAAGATGTTAATTGTGACACATAACATTTTTGACATTCGAAGTCCCAAGACAGGAGTAAACGAAATCAACCCTACAATGTAAACTCTAGTTGATGAATTGGAGACAACCATAAACTGTGTGAGAATTATAATCAATGTCCAATGATAAGTTTCAGCATAGGGATGGAAAAGAACAAAAAAGGCTTGCGAAAAAAAATAGTATTGAATTATTAAATAGTTCTCTATACGAGTACCGAGCTTGGTGGGTGAGCGGTAACGCTCGAGCCTCGCAATCAGGAAGACGCGGGTTCGAATCTCCAGATTTGGTGTTTCCACGTGTAACGTTCTGACCTCACATTTTGGAGGACGCGGGTTCGAATCCCTGTGCGGCCCTTCAGATTTCGATTTTTCATGGTTCCTCCAAATCATTCCAAGTGAATACCGGGATGATTCCTTCAAAAGCTCTTGGTGGAATACCTTCCGGACACTTGTGTACAGTCGTTTTCCGCCTCTAATGACCTTGACGTCGATGAAGCGTAAATCGGAAACAACAAATTTAATTAATAACGGTCGTACAACAGCGGTACATTGTGTGGTTGGGCTGTACGCAGTGTCCATATTAAGAGTGATCTGACATCACTCCAAGCGAATGTCGAGATGTTTCATTCAAAAAGGCCATATAAATTCTTAATTGTGAATTAGGTAGTAAAAATATAGAGAATTTCGTTATTAAGAAATAATTGAAACCGGTAAGCGCCAAACATATTACGAGTAGTTCATCAAAGGTGATTTTAACGGAAAGGGTATGCTGAAGTTGTCAGCCTCGTCTTGGGAAACGTCATTACATGCCGTTCTTGATTTGTTCCTTCCCGTATGAGATTTGGGATAGAACGTAACAGCTAATAAAGGATTGGATAGGTGGGACGTACAATAAAGCGAGCAATTGAAATGCGAACCTCACGCATTTATGGTTCTATACTGTAATGCACTAATTGCATATCTTGCGTGTGGTAGGTCAGATGGCGTTCGCTTGGCACAGAAATTAGGGTCTGAAACTTTTTCAGGTTTGATAACGGACTATAGTGCACGGTTCTCCAACGTCACCGCGCACAAAACTAATTCTGTTACTCAGTTACAAACTTCTTGTAGGTATGTAGTGTTCTCGGGAGACTAGCTGAGTAATTAAGGTGTTTCCACAATATATTTCGGCGATCTGAGGCTCCGTCGCCATCTTCACGTGAATATGGCGACGGAAGCTCAGATCGCCGAAATATCTTGTGGAAACACCTTAATTACTCGGTTAGTCTCCCGAGAAGACTACATCCATTCTCAACGCCGAGAAAGACTTTGTTCTTATAAGTACTTTAGTATGCAATCAACTATCAATTTGGAGCATTTGGAGCATTTTTAATAAAACTATATTAATATACGGCCAATAACCTCAAAATATAAACGTATAATTATTTCTCTAACAACTTACGAAGTATATTAGATCTAAGTGTTTTAGCATTTGTCGTTGGAATATATGATTCTAGCTTCTAATCCTACAAAAAATGACGGGTTTATCGAGTTCTGGCAATTTATTTCTTCGAGTTTACTATAACATTGACAAATAATTTAGCCTAAACGTCTATGTAAAATATTTATAGCTTCCAAAACCTTAAAAAATAACGGTTTGAACGCAGTGTCCTGACAATTGCTTAATTAAGTACAATTGTTATTAAATGACTCTCATAACCTTAAAAATAATATAATATAGTACCTATTTCTTAGTTTACTGTAATAACGTTATCTCTGTCCAGAGAGTATAAGGAAACATCTACAGTAGCGACAATAAGTATTTTGACAAACACATTTTATAGGAAAAATAAACTTTATTAAAGGAACTTCCTTACAATTATTATGTCACTTTTTCTACTGCTCTATTTGCTTTAGTTTCATAAGAAAAGGAACATTATTTTCTATTACTTACAATATTACAATACGTACAAAATTTATCCAAACGTGAAAAATCAAAGAAAATTCAGTCTTTGCTTAGTACTTAGTAGCATAGCCTTTAGCCTTGATTACCGCTACACAGCGCGCTGGCATGGAGTCTACGAGGGCTTTCAAGCGACTCAGGGGAATTTTTCTCCATTCCTCAAGTAAACACTCCAATAGCTGGGCGCGATTTGCAAATTTTCGTTGCCGAATCCTTCGGTCTAGCTCCTCCCACAAGTGCTCAATCGGATTTAGGTCTGGGCTTTGGCTTGGCCACTTCATCTTCCTCACCTTCCTTCTTTTCATGAAGTCCGTGACATGGGCAGAGGTGTGTTTGGGATCATTATCCTGTTGAAATTCCCAATTTCGTCCCATTTTACCCTTAGCATGAGGCAACATGTGTGATTGCAGAATTTCACAATATTTGAACCGATCCATAATCCCCTCAATAGGGACTAGCGGACCGACACCTAAACGCGAGAAACAGCCCCACACCATGACATGCCCACCGCCATGCTTCACTGTTGGAACTGGATACCGCACATCGTTTCTGGCGTTAATTGGGCGTCGAACATACCGAATCCCATCAGAATAAAACAAATTGAATTTAGTTTCGTCGCTCCAGAGCACAAGGGACCACTGCTCAGGGGTCCAGTTTTGGTGGTCTCTCGCGAACTCAAGTCGGGCTTTCCTATTCTTCGCCGATATTAAAGGCTTTTTACTGGGACGTCGGCCATGAAGATTTGACTCCCTTAGGATTAATTTGACGGCACTATTTGAAATTTGCACGTTGTGATATTCCCGCAATTCTTTGTTAATGTCCACGGCTGTCTTCTTTGGATCGGCCTTTGAGAGCTTTCTTATCAGATTCTTGGTCCGAGGCGTTATTTTACAGGGCCTACCTGCTCTTTGTTTATTATCTGTTGTCCCTGTTGACTGATGCTTGATTTTCCAAATGTTTACGATTTGCCTAGACAAACCAAAATCCTTCGCAACTTGAGCCTGAGTCTTGCCTTTCCGAATAGCACTGATTACGGCGTCTTTTAAATCTGGAGAGTATTCCTTCACTTTCGGCATGTTGAAACCTGTGTAAACAAAGTGTATTCGATATAACGCACATAAGCGGGGTAAAACAATTGTTCTGTAGCAGTAAACTGAAGTGTCAAAATACTTTTTGTCCGATCAAACTGACAGTATCGGTTGTATACTCACCACAGTAACGCCGAACTCTGATACAGGTATTTGCACAGTCGTCTGCTGCCGCAGAGTGACCAAACATAGACAGGGGTTAGCCGGTCGACGCGCATTGCGCCCTCCAGCGGGGAAAATGTGTTTGTCAAAATACATTGTCGCTACTGTACATCGATTGAATATAATTAAACAAAAACAACTATTAATTAATATGTTGATTTAAAAGAAATAATACTTTTTTCGGTGTTCTGGTGATGATTTTTGCAACTGCTTAGCCAAATAAAATTCTCATTAAATAACCTTAATAACCTCGATTTTGTAGGAACATATCTGGCCGTTGTTAGTTCGGCAAACGATACCCGGAATCGTGAAATAAGCATTACGATCACGGTGCCATAGTGCCCTTAGCCTTTTATTAACAGCAAATTCCGTAACAATATGTGGGATGGAATTCTTATTTTTTATTGCAGATTAATAGCAGTTAACAAGGCAAGTAATTTAGAAAAGTTTCTCGGGAAACAAACCGAGTAATATTGTTATTAATGCACAATATTTCGGCGACTTTATTCACCGTCGCCATCTTCAGGTGCAGTTGCAAGTCTTGAAGTCTGCCTTGAAGTCAGCCTTGAGCGTGTTGTTTGTAAACTGGCATGGCAACGACAGATGTTGTTATGTTGCCCAGCAGCATCTCAGATGTCATTAGACGCCCGCGAAACACAAAAAGCAGATCGTTGGTGATGAGCAGCCTCAATTACAGGAATCCATGCATCACTTATCTAGAATCCACAATCCCTGTTTACCAAATCAGACGCGAGGCGAATTTCAAATGCATCTTTAATGACGCTGTCCCAGAAGCCTCTCGCATGTGTCAACACCTTAGTCGCTTCGAAATCGAAACCATGTCTTTCTGTCAAACTATGTTCCGCCACTGCTGATTTTTCTTTTTGCCCCAGGCGAAAATGTCGGGCGTGTTCCAAACAACGTTGTTGTACGCACCGTATGGTCTGACCGATGTATTTCTTTCCACATTCACACGGGATGCAGTAAACTCCGGATGTACGCAGGGCAAGGTCATCTTTTGGAGAGCGCAAAATGTGTTCCGCGGGCGTCTAATGACATCTGAGATGCTGCTAGGCAACATAACAACATCTGTCGTTGCCATGCCAGTTTACAAACAACACGCTCAAGGCTGACTTCAAGGCAGACTTCAAGACTTGCAATTGCACCTGAAGATGGCGACGGAGTTAAATTCGCCGAAATATTGTGCATTAATAACAATATTACTCGGTTTGTTTCCCGAGAAACATTTATAAATAAACAACGCCGGGAAAAATAACATTCATTTATAAGGCAAGTAATGTTTTGCTATTGTTATTATCGTGAAATTAAAAGCTCACCAGACTCTTCAGAAGATTTTTTCTTATTAATTTTTGGTTTCATCGATTTTCTCAGTTAGCAAGTGTCCATAAACTACGTGACTCGGTCTAGAGGGAGGGGGGAATGGTTGGCTGGAAAGCTGCGCTTTGCTAAAGGGAAAAAGTGGAGGGGGGTTCGCAGCCACGCCACGTATCTTTTTATTCAAATTGTTTGTCACAGTTAAAATAAAAAACAGAACACACAATAGAATTCGAATATTTATTTTAGTTATTTAGTTATCTCCATTTTTTTATGATCGTCAGACAAGAGAAAACAGCTCAAAATGTCTTCTGGAATCAATAGGGCAGAATAGGGGTTAGCGGTAGAGGCGATAACCACGTCGGGCTAAGTGGGGGGAGAGGGGAGAGGGGGTTACAGGTTGACAAAATGGATCTACGTGATTTATGGACGCTCCTTTACCGGTGTCTGCAATTCAAAATCACATAATGAATAATTTAAGTTTATGTTACAGAGTTTCCGCATGATCAACAACAATGGTTCACTGCCATCTGCAGTCCAGATATCAATAATTCTCTTTTTATTTAATAATGGTAATAATAAGACGTAGAAATAAAAAATAAAATAAAATTTTGATACTAAGGTTACCTAATGTGTCGAACTCCTATGACGCTGAGATCGGCTAATCAAACCCTTTTGTAGTTAAATTCCTCTATGCAAAATTTGTTACTTTAAGAAGAAAACATAAATTTCAAATATAGTTGGATGCAATAACATGGCGAAAATTCTGAAATGACTGCGTTATGTCTCCTAGATTTAATATATTTCCATTTTAATTATACTGAAATAAAATGGTAGGATGTACTTCAACGTAAGCCAGGCCTTCGTACATTCGAAAGAAACAGCCTTGTATTTTATACTGGACTGTAAATGATATTTAATATTGATTTTTATAAAAAATTTTAATACTGGCTTTAACTATCATAATTCCTAATAAATTTAGATAGAAGAAAAATACACAGAAAGTAAATATAACTATGATACACCATTTTTAAAATTTATCATTGGTCGATATCTATAAAATTTTCAGCAGTTCATTTCCTGCTTTCGAGAAAATTACTAAACATCTTGGGGCTTCATATTAGATTTGTCCTAAGCCTAAATTATTTCTGATGGAATTAGTCAGGATATAAAATGGAAGAAAATACACACCTGGTGCTTTTACTACCCTATAAATGTTCCGTCCAAACTAATAAACGGTAATTATGTCAGTAATCCACAGATTTCTCTCATACAAAAACCTATTCTATCAATTAAAACTAGTGTCAGAGGATGGGTGAATTTGCTCGTTGTTATTCACTTAAAATCAGATGAAAATAAGTAAGAGCAGAAAAAAATATTTTTTATAATTAGTTGCTACATTTTATGCAGTAATTACCGTTAAAACCCCTTTTCCCTTACATCAGGCTCCCGTATATGACCCTCAACATTCCTCTTCTTTAATTCTTTGTATCCATTCTGTTTGATCCCGTATGTCCTTTTGTCAATCTCCGTCCTCTGTATTTCGCACAAAGCATTGCACTGCGTACATTTTTCAGTGAGCTATCTCGTTGAAGCACGCCGGAGTGCGTGTTCTCGATGGAATATGAAGCTCAGTGAAAGCGGGAGATAGCTATTGTTCAAGCAGGGAATGTCAAAGTAAAAGGGGTGAAGACCACGGAAAACCTTTGCAAACGCCACAAAGATGACGCAGGGAGATGAACGAGGGTGTATTGCTGATAAATGAATCAAGAGATGCCGTCTGGAAAAGGTGGTTAGTTGATTTAACTTAATCAAGAGCGTTGTGAGGTCCCACTTCATCAGACATTGAAATAATAATAATAATAAGAGTAATAATTATACGACTTCGTTTTTATGCAATGTTTGAATGTATTTGTTTTAATACAAGGCCTTACAGTGTAGTAGTATGTGTAAGAAGGGTAAATTTAAGTTTTCATTATATGTTTCGTTGTGTTGAAGTTGGTAGGCTGTAATTGTATTGTTAGTTTATCCAAAGAGATGTGGATTGATATAAGAAGGATGGCAGAGAGATTGATAAATGTTTTAAAGCACCGTTGTTTGTATTCGACTTCATGAAAGCGAGAAGTGTAATTATTTGAGTTGATTCTAAGTGTTAATAAATAGTAGTTGTTATAAAACAACAGATACTTTGATTTCCTAGAGAAGTATATAACTAAATGTATAATCTGCGAGGTGATAGTCAAAAATAGTGCTTGACGATATCGTGGGGCCACACATTTATCGTCCAGAGCTATTAATTACATAAGAGATTACAAAGAACCTGAAAGGAGTGGTAAGACCCACCAGGATTTCTTTAATTATCGACGCTAAAAAATAGCAGTAAAAAAAAAAAAAAAGAGGAAAGGCTACCTCGCAGCCTGTATGTACGATTAAATGAAGTAGTAAGACTATTTACATCAAAGAGGTACAACGAACAAAGATGAGCTAGGTTCGTTGGCTAGATGGAAGAAGAATTAGGAATAGTATGCGGAGAAGAGAGACAAGGTTGACCAACAATTAGCGCTTGGTATTCAGGAGTTGAAATCTTATGGGGGTACCTGTCGGAATGGGAGTCAAAAACTTGAACAAAATTTTGTGCTGCACAATGTACCTCAACCAGTGAAAGAAATTAAGATGGAAATGTGGTGTACAGCAACGCAAAAGCAGATGTGGGGAGAAAGTGCCACCGTGGCAAACGCCCCACTACAATTACCGAGCATAGTGGGTGAGCGGTAACGCTTTGCCATTGCATTTGTAATGACGCGTGTTCGAATCCCGTTACGGCTTTCCAGATTTAGGTTTTCCTTGATTTCATGAAATCACTCCAGGTGTTCCTACAAAACGTCATAACCGAATTCCTCTTTCCTTGCCCCAAGTTCATTCTGCACTTAATGATGGGCGGGAAAGAACGGGGGGCAAGGAACGGGAAAGAATTCGGCCATAACATTTTGAAAGAACTATCCCGGCATTTGCCTGGCTTGATTTCGGGAAAACATGGAAACCGGAATCTTTATGAGCGGGTGGGGATTCGAAACCGGGATCTCCCGAATGCGAGTCCAGAGCGTTACGCTCGGTATCGAATACGGACACCTACATAAGACTTTTTAAATGAGTATTTTGTCTGTCGTATGTTGTCTTTCCTTTACTGGAACCAATAAAGCTTAGAATTTCATCTTTACAAACGTTTAGAGAATTTAATACTCAAGACTATAGTTGGTGGAAAGGGCTACTAACCTGAAATGATCAAAATTTTGCATTATTACATAATTTATTACGTAATCTGAACATTAAGAACAAGGTGTACTGTATATAAGAACGAAGTCTTTCTCGGCGTTGAGAATGTATAAACTGCTATCGGGTGACTAGCCGAGTCAAGAGTGCGTTGCTACACGATATTTCGGCGACTAGATTCACTGCCGCCATCTTCTTCACCAGAAGATGGCGGGAATGAATCTAGTCGCCGAAATATCGTGTAGCAACGCACTCTTGACTCGGCTAGTCACCCGAGAGCAGTTTATACAAGGTGTACTGTAGTTTAATATAAAGAACCGGATGCGAATGGTAATTGAAACAACAGGAGTTGATTGTAGCTATAGATGCAATGATAAGAGATGTTCGGTGAATATTACGTGGGCCTCAAACCTGTTTCCTTTCATGCGAATTCTTGGGTCGATGAGTGGGCTCCTGGGTGGCTGAACGGACACGTGACGAAATCGGGGTCGAACTAAGATTTTAGCAGGGTGTTCACCCAGCGGGTAACATGATGTGGGCTGACAACAAGTGACTGGAAGCAGACGTGTGTAGGTATAATTTAAAGTACAAGAACGTAATGCTTGCGTGCGAGACAGCGTGCTGAGGTACAAGGAAACGCTGATAATTCAAGTACAGACTCAGTAAAACTTTGTACCAATAAGAGTGATTTGTAGGAGGAAATTTTGGGAGTAGGGACTTGATCCAATAAATGTTCAACGCAAAGTAATTTATAAATGTTTTCAGCCTTTTATTTATTTATTTACTTCCATGGCCAATCAAACCGTAGTTGGTGTGTCTCTGAAGGAAGGCTGAATTTTGGGAATTACCATATAAGACCATTAAACTGCATTGCACCTCATATCTTGATCTAACCTGAAACGGTCTGATATAGAAATCTATTGATTAAGAGTTACTCAATTGCTCTTAACGAGGTGAACTTTAAAAATAGCTGAATGACACCCATTAATTTAAAAACATGTGTTAAGTTTAGGAATCATTTACATGAATGTCACATTTCACTATTGTGTTTGTTTGGAATAAACAATAAATTGTGAAAATTTAAATTTAGCTCTTTGCAAAATGCAAGGAATCCAATCACAAACAATTAAAATTATAACAAATCAGAATTAATTTATTACTTAATATAATAATCAAAATTTAATAATTTTTATCCAAGGTACCGAGAGTGGTGGTGTAATGGTTAGCGTTCTGGCCTTGCATTCGGGAGGACGGTGGTTCGAATCCCCGTCCGGGCATCCAGATTTGGGTTTTCCATTGTTTCCCAAATCACTCCAGGCAAATGCCGGGATGCTTCCTTTAAAAAAGGCCATGGCCGAATTCCTTCCCATTCCTTGGCCCCCCATCCTTTCCTGTCTCTAAAGACCTCTCTGTAAAGAGACGTTAAGCAGTTTTTATCACAGGTAAACTTTTTATTTCTATTTTTAGTAACGATTTATACCGAATCACGTCGTAAACAGATTGGATGGGGCATTGCATCCTCCCAATCTGAGTTAGTGCGCAGATTTGATTGTTGCTACAATTGTATTCAGATTTAAATTTTATCAGATTGTGAATACTTCAGATCTTACTTCGTAGGGTTTAATGACTTTCTGGGAACTGCCAGCAAGTCTCAACTGATCCAAGCGCCCAACCGGTGAAAATTATGTCACCAGCTGCCTTTTTAATTTCCTCGGCATCCCAACAGAATTCGTTTCACAACCTGCGTCAGATCCTTTGGGAAATTAACGCTCAGGGTAATATCCTGCGTTGGAGGTGGAAAAAAATTCCTGTGGGTGGTTATGGGCCTACGAATCAGTAGCTATCTTCAGTATTATTAGTGCACAGGCAATTAAACACAATCGTGGAGATAATTTTCACAGCAAGAATATGTAAATCTAGAATGGACGATTTGTTGAAAGACGAACAATATTTTAATGGTCCTCTTTTTTGTTGTTATCAAAGCTCTGATTCACGTCAACGTCATCAGAATTGGGAGTGTTCTGGAAGCAAGAAAAAGGAAGGATTACGACCGTAGCCTTTTGAAGGAACTATCCAAACATTTTTTTGATGGACTGATTTTGGGAAGCCTTAAAAATCGAAACTTATTGACGAGTCCGAGAATCGAAGCTGGATGCATCCAAACAATCATGTCTGAGGCCCAAGACAAGCTTAAGATTGACTTTTTTTTTTTTTTTTTTTAAAAACCCTGATAAGTTCCTTATTTTTTAAATGGCGCCATTGTGAAACATTAAATCTACTGTCGAATAGGTTAATCTTAACTTCTCAGAATTGGGAATATTTCAAGCGATTGAAACTAATATGTTTCCTCTGTGAGGCAATGAACCTTTATTCCTTTTAGTTGTTACTGGAAAAGATACTCATCCAACATGATTTTCTGAAATAAATTCCAGGCTAAATCTGGGACGGTTTCTTTAAACAGACTATGACCAATTTCCTTCCTCATCAATCAATTTATTCCATTACGACTTGTTACCAGGAAAACGATGTATCATTATGAATCTGTAAATTTGGAAATTATTTATAAAATAAAACCAGCCTGAACTTTTTGGTAATAATTTTTCCCAGGTAACTTATCGGAACGAATGAACAGCGCATGAGGTTTGTGAAGCATTCTGCCTAAAACAAATACCAGTGCTGATTATGCTAATACGAGAATTGTTTCGTGCTTACGGCTGTATGATTCAATATGTAAAGTAACGGCGTACTTATGAGCTGGTCAATTATTTGTATGAAAATACATCTTTAATTTAGAACATAATTCTTGTGAACTGGTTTCTTCAGCTAGCCAAAGCAAAGTGTATCTTAAAGTTATTGGATCACTTAAGTACAATATGACCTCTATTAATTCGCTGTACGAAGTACCAGTTGCAATGCATTCGTCGAGGAGATAAAATACAGCCATATGTATAATTAAACACATTATTGATTATGCACATTTATGGAAGCTTGTATCATTGCATGTTATTCAGGCACCTGATGCCCATCTTTCTTGTATACAAGTAGTTGACAAGTGAGTTTAGATCAAAATATAATTACCATACAACTTTTCTGTGAAAATGAGGTCGTAATGAATTCGAAGGCGCGTTCATGTCAATGTAGCGTGTTTCAAGTCTGCGGAAACAGATCAAAGTGATCTTGTGTGCGTTTTTAAAAACACGGTCAGTAATTTGTGAAACCGTGAAATGCCTTGCTGAACCGACCATTAGGACAAGGGATTTAGTGCCCGTCATAAAATGCTCGAAGCTCGTTTTCAATTAAGACACTTTTCAGAAACACTGTAGGTTTCTATAGAAGAGCGACGACTCGGCATCAACCGTTAAGTAGAGACAGGTGACCAACGATAGGTGGTATGATGGTATCGCCTTCGCAAGAAGAGGGAAACAGAGTTATTGTCTTCGTATAGGAAGAATCAATGGCGATACATTCGCGACTGGCACACCTACGAGTAAAATTCAGCTTCATCTGATCACTCGGTCTCTATAGAGTGAGGCCCCGGGAGCTGTTTCAGGAAACTTCTTTGCGGAGCCAGACGACAGCGACAAGAATCAAAAAGGCCGCCTGGAGCGAAGGTAGCTCCTTAAACTTGCCTTCAAAACATGTTCACAACGCACCGGTAAAAGTTTCTTCGTGATGAGAAACTTTTGCGAAGACGTCGCATCAAGTTCAATACCCAAGCGAATAAACATGGTCTAATCTGGAAAACTGTACGATCAATAATTTACTGTGTAATTTTTATAAAGAGAAAACCAGTTATTGTTAGTGTTAAATATAAGATTTTACACCGTGATTAAAAAATTCAGTTACATTGCAAACCCAGTTTTCATTGATCATAACCAGTCAAGAAATATGTCGTATGACTTGTTAGTTAATTATGACTCATAATGCTTTTAAACCTTTATGTATTTTTGGTAATCAATACGGAATGATCAAGAAGTCGTTTCGCTCACATAGGAAACACTTCAGGTTTTTATAAGTACTGGAATAACGCTAAAAGATTACTCTAAAACTGGGATACTTAATTTTTTTTAAAGAAATTTTTACAGTATTTTTTATAACGGTTGACATTAAAAGCGCGTTCCATGCAGTTTCCGGATTAGATAAAGTACATACTATTGTCTATTTTTATGTTAATTACACTTTACTTCGACAAAAACAAACATACCAGATTACACTCTTAAAATCTATAATTGATTCCCATGTTTCTCCGGAAATAACTCTAATGACTGTGACGAGGCGTAAATCCTTAAGCACAAAAAAAGGACAGTGCGATAATGCAAACGACTATACCCTAAAGACATAGCTATTTTTTTTAATTCGGTTTTTACGTCATGGTCTCCAAAGAAGATTAACCCTAATGGAAGGAAGTTAGTCTTGCTATATGTCTGCCAACCCTACATGCTGTGTGCTAATATACTTTGTATTAGTCTGTTAATATAAAATATATTTTATAGGTGGAAGGAGAGAACCATTCTTTTTCTTTTTATCGGATGTCCTCTGGCTTCAACCGCCTTCTGCATCTCAGTCTTGCAACCTTTAGTCTCCAATCTATATATATATTATTAATTATATCTTGGTATTAAATAATGATTAATAATTAAAAATGTAAATACTATGAAATTGTAAATGTAACGAGTTCCACAGACGCTTTTAATATTGTACTGGGGTAGTTGTAAGCTCTTAGGTTTAGGTAGGATTAGTATTGTCTTTGTAGAGTCGGAGAGGAAGTTGTATTGTCAGAGAGGAAGAGAGACGTGCATAAGCAAGCACATAAAAAAGTCTTGGCGTGAAGTGCGCTGTGGTGTAATTTTAGGAGAGAAATGTATTAATTGGTGAAGTTTGTAATACGGTGTTAAAGTTGTGATATTAAAAGTGAAGTATACCTATGTACTATCGCTTATCATTTAGTCGTTGCCAGACCTATAAAAGTTATTAAAATCGTTGCACTTAACATTACGGGCCGGGTTTCCAAGAAAAGATATTCTTGGAGCCGAATTGTTCCTTTATTAATTAACATTTTGGAGCTAATCCTCCCAGTACGCCCTTCTGAGCGTACAAAACTGGATATAACCTCCCAAATGCATTAGCCTCACACAGTAATTAGTTTTACTGTTATGTGAGAAGGGGAGGTTGCAGTCTCCACAATTGACTATTGTGGACCTACTTTGGTTCTATATTCTTTTGTTTCAGTGATTACTCCTTCCAACCATCTTAGTAGTGGTCTTCCTCTTCGTCTCCGGTTAGTTTGTTGGTAATTAATGATTATTTTTGTTTTTATTCCATCTTCCATTAAAGTTAGGTTCCCGAACAATAACTGTCGTTTCCTTTCAACGTTCTGGACTATTGTATATTTGATGCCCCTGATTCGTTCATTACGCACACGCAGGGCCGGCGCTAGGATTCTCGGGCCCCGGATAAACGTTCTTAGGGCCCCCTCCACCTGACAAAATTTTTTCTTTAATCTTTCATTTTTTGATAAAATCAGAATGCAAGAAAATTACATAACGCCTTTTTTTTAAAGTTTATTTCTATTTAGTTGGTCACCCTGCAAGGAGGGCCCCCTTAGGAGGCTCGGGCCCCGGGTACTTTTGCCCCGCTTACCCCTCCCTAACGCCGGGCCTGCCGGCACATGCTCTAGTTGAGACACTTGAGAATATCTTCGAAGGAAGTGCACACCCACTATTTCATCTTCTTGTGGTTTCTTTGTGTTACTGTCCAACATTCTGACCCGTATATGGTGAATGGTTCCGCAATGTTTCTATACATATTTAATTTTGTTTTCAGGCCAATATTGTCGAACATAGAAGGAGATTTAATTTTTGTATAACAGACCTAGTCTATGTCTGGTATGTCCCCTTAGTACTAATAATGCTGAGACGCCTGGTGATTCAGTGGTTGAGGCGTCTGTCTGAAGATCGAAAGCTCCCCGGTTCGAATCCCAGTCTCGGCGGGGATTTTCATAGACTTCTAACCCGCCCTTCACCTCTAGCACTGCTTGTTGTGTAATGTGAAGTACGCCAGAACGCTTCCGTGGGTAGGATCCCACGTAAAAATGTAGGCCCCTTGTACCCGGTGAGATCGCCATGTTGGGTTAAGGCGGGTACGACAGGGGCGGAATGCGCAGCCAACAGAAACGCTGTCACCAAGTTATTACGAGCACACGGAATTATTATACTAATAATGTTTCCCAAATATTTTTTACACGTATTTATCGTTAGGAGAGAAACCAATATAGATTTAGATTATCACTGAAAATCGTTAAAAACGTTAGGGAGCGTCCATGAA
>JARYHS010009186.1:85349607-85455317 GCA_031002005.1 Vandiemenella viatica
AATGCACGGATTATTTATAATTTAACGATGCTGTTTCTCGGTATTTTAAACTAAGAATTTAAATTTTTCAGTATCACACACACACCACACACACACACAAAAGATTGGTGACCATTATCTCTTTTGAATTAACAACTTTTTTGTTTTCATTTTTCTCTATTAAAATTTCATTATCTTAACTATCTGAGTTGACATTGATTACTTGTAATTAAAGATAAATCAATAATCCATTTACTTTCTGAAGGGATGACTCTAAAGTTTTCCAATCAATTTATTTTGTGTTTTAGAACACAGGAAACACCTTGAAAATAAAGTTCGTGAATTAGTTAAGCCTATGACGTAACAAGGATTATTGAAAGAAGTAAATTGTAATTTTGATATTGTTAAAAAGCTACTAAAATTGTTGCGATGTAGGAAATATAATGTATTGTGTATAACAACTCCATCATTGTACGTATCTCATGCTTGAAATGCGTACAAGAGTAATCCATAGCAAAATACTTGTTTCCAACTATACAGAGAAAAGTACCTTTTTTACGTTCACCTTCTGTACAACATAACATTTTTTTATTTCCACTCTATTGTAATGGGCTGGCCTTGTGGTTAGGTGACTGCGTTGGGCGTTTCTGACCATTAATTGGGAATGTGGCTTTACATGTGACTGACCTCAGCGTTTACCTCCTCTTCTTATCTTCTGCCGGATACCATCTTGACTTCTTGCAAGCTAACCAATTAATTCTATCAGGATTGTCTGACACCACGTGAAGGTCACGACCCTTTTACTATTGGAATACCTCATACTCAAATGATCAACACAAAGTGTGGATAAACGGTTTAATGGAACCAAGCTGCCGATAGTACATTTGACGATGATACCGAGAAGTAGAGTCCACACTTATTCTACTGGATCTCTAGTCTGATCGTAGAAGATATTAAGTGAAAGTCAGTCTATTAATACTGGATGGAACTTAAGATCGTTACGACGTCCGAGGCAGGGCGGCTAAGCTTTAAGCTAGCGGTTCGCTACCCGATGTTGCTCCTAAGCTCGCTGGTAATGAATAGAATGATTTACTGGTTGTACAGGGCCCACTTCGGCTCTGATTTGCGTCACAAGAAGGTATTGCTGACATGCTATTCAGCATTCCTGAACGGGGCAACGACTTTGTTTGCGTCTGCGCTGAGTGACTGCAACTCTTCACTCTAGCTTCGCCAATGTCTCCAACATTTATAAAATCATTCTTACTTAATAATAAAGCCCAAAACGACCATTACAATACCTCCCCTCTTCGGGAAAGATACGTCCCGTATCTTCAAATTTCAGGACTTTAAATATGAATCTGAATAAAATAAACCCTCTTTCTAGTAAAAATATCAATCTCCACAATTATCAAATAAAACTGAAACAATGTTGTTACATAATACTCATAGCCAGTGTAAGTGTGGATTCCACTCTCCCGGTTTACAAAGTTTCTGCAACAAAGTTAAATTGTAATTGAAATTCAAAATTCTTGCTTGTGCTGGTCGTTCCAAACCTGCAGTTAAACAGAATCATTAGATATTTGTATCTGAACTTTGACTACAATTTAAATCAAAATGAGTTCTCAGAAAAGAGAATATAAAATCATTATGAATTTGCTACCGGTTCATTTCCAATAAATATCTGATAAATTTTTGTGTTTGCATATGACATGAAACATAAGGTTACAGCGTTTCTGGTTGATGAAATAATCTATGAATGATATGACTGTGAGTGAAGTTACAATACTT
This sequence comes from Vandiemenella viatica, assembly GCA_031002005.1. NCBI lineage: Eukaryota > Metazoa > Arthropoda > Insecta > Orthoptera > Morabidae > Vandiemenella > Vandiemenella viatica. The sequence continues at coordinate 85,351,375 of JARYHS010009186.1, forward strand.
ATAAGAACTTTTTAACAAATGATGTACTAAGTCATTTTTCAAATTTACTTACATAGGAACTGAAACTAAACAATGTAGAAATCTTGAATAATCAGCTCATTAATGTTGAAGCTCTATGATTGAAATATGAATTTAATAATTCTTCAATTTGTCGTTAAGTAGTTATTTTTAGTGTGATCCCTGGGATAATCTCTTTTAACAATACAATTAGTACTTGTAACACTTAACCAACTCACAATCCTCCTAAGAATTTAGTATCTCACATAATCTTACTGATGTGTCAACGAAATTAAATCTGAATCAAAATATATCCACCATTAGAAAATAAAAATAACATGTGAATAAATGAATGAAATATTCCTTGAAAATGAATGTACTCTGATGATAAAAGAAAAGATTAATTGAAATGCATTGTACTCATTCGTTAAAAGTTCGTGTCGGCACAGGTGCAGTCACTCGTTGCGCTGTCAGCTGCTGACAATGCAGTGTTGGGTTGCACAGGCATCTGTTGAGGCTGACGGCACCATGCTCGATTGTCATCAAGCTGCAAAATCGTAATTTCCAAGCAGTAACAAGTTCTTGTATTTTTATACGATTTTTGATAGATTTCTTGTAAGCATGGAATGCTGTCCATTGTTAGCAAATTTCAAGACAAAAATGAATATGAATAAATATCAGCACAAATTGGAAATGATTAACCGAATTAAGTTTAGTGCCGTTGGATAGGAAAATTGCCATAAAATTTCTCTGAAATTAATTTGTATTAACCAAGAATACTTTGTTTCCATTTTAAAATTACTTCCAAGTTTTCATAAATTACTAGCTCTGCAATTGGCAAGTTACTGAAATGAAATGGTATAGCTAAAGTAAAAAAGATTGTTAGATTTACAAAAATAACGAAATGAACTACAGAAATAAAATCACACATGAGAGCTGATTTGTTTTCTACCTAGTAACATAACAGAATTTTCCTCTAAGTTTCCTATTTTTTTTTTTTTTTTTGTTTTTGTTATTTTATCTGTTTGGTCCCTTCCTAGCTAGTCATTCCAACCTAGTGGTCTTCTTTCGTCCCCGTATTATCCTTACATTCTTACATTAAATCTTCGCTTCCCTATAGCTTCTGTTTTTTCCCTATTGCGCTGGCTTATTATCTCCAGGTCATCAGCTGTTACAGTGTACTGAGCTTTACATTTCGCGCTTGTTTACATTCCTCGCTGGAGTACTATTTGCTTACGTGCGGTTTCTCCCGCCACTCGCATTTACTGACTGACACTTTTCCTTGTAGGTCACCGTACTCCAAGTTTAATGAATACGAATTATCAAAACAGTTTTAGTTACAGTCTTGGTGATTTACTTTAATATCTCGATCCCTAATTAATTAAGATAGCTGATACAAGAAGAGAAAAATTAAATTAAACTGTGAATTTTTTTTTCGGAAGAAAAATATTCTTTAAGACTTTACTACACTTTTACTAGTAATTTCGGCTATGATACTATGTCACTTAAAGAGATTGTTTGTTGTAACACTGTCCTACCTCTCAATTCTATCCACGGGTTTATTTTACTTTCCCTAGGGCAACCTACTATAGGACCCGTCACTTCATAGGAACAGCCGTATTTCCATTGTTGACTGACCTATTACCTATCATCACCTCTCACCTACAGTGTACTAAGACAAACCTGTCTTCACATGACATCGTACACTTCATCTTTCAAACCTAAGGTTGATATTAACTCCTTTAGAATCAATAGAATTTAATCGCCAAAATTCAATTTAAAAGTAGTGGTGAAGACGGAAATGCGTATACTCGTTCAATACGAAAGGTATAAAAGATATTTGTTAAACATTTCTAAAAAGATGTAAAATGTTTACAGTTATTTCTTCCAGAATTGCCAGAACTTGTATCCTCGAGAGATCGTGTAATTGATAGCATGTTGTACGTTACAATCTTACTTCCGACTTCATTTCGTTAGTTCTTACAAATTCACTACTCGGTGGCTTATGTTTACTATCGTGCTTGATCAGTTATGTATTCTTTACCGTGGCTCACATTCTGTTTCTGTTAACACTATCTGACTCGTCATTCTACTTCATCTATGTGGCGTGCTCGCACATTCACGTTTAACCGCTTATCTGGTGCTTTGGCTCGCGGAATTAGATCGTATGGTACTAAATCATCTGGATGATTAGTCCTGATCTCCGATTTCCGCCCTTTACGCATTTTACACAACGTTTTTCGACATGGAGGATTATGTGTCTAACTCATTTTTTTTTTTCTTCCTAGTAGCCTTAGGCATACTTTAACGCTTCCGTGACTATTAGCCTCCATTCTAAACTATGCTTAGTGAGTTCCTGAGACGCTCAACCACTATTGCATAGCACGTTGTCAATAATATTGTTTCACTATTTTACTTTATTCCCCCTACTGCAGCTTTACGGGACCCATATCTCACTTAGTTTCATGATACTAGCACCAGTTCAATATCATGTATACCCATCACTCACAATATTAAACAACAAATATTCTTCATTAGTTCCCTTCTTCACCATATCATTAGTTACCTTATGCATGCATGCTTCACTCAACAACATTTAATTTCATCGATACAAAATTCTTCGCCACCGTCATCGCCTAAACGATGAAGTATATACCTCTGTATCGTTGCTACTGTATTTATCATTTTTAAATATATTGGGCTACTAGACTGTCACGTAAAATTCCGATTCTTTCAGCGTAGTACACTATTCCTCTGTGACTAGGCTTGACCTTAAATGGGTCGTATAGCCGAACGCACAATTCCAATTTCACATACTAGTGTATTTATTAGGCAGTTTGGATCCGTCTTGCAGTAATTATTTTGGGTGTGCACTTCCCAAATAATCACATGAATCCGTGTGAGGCCCTTTAAACGATCACGAAGGATTCACTCGCGTGATGTCACTCAGTAACCGTTAATACACCAAGTATGGATGCTCAAACCGTCAGAAATTCCACGAACAATCTGCCCTTCAGATTTTAAAAGCCACATTTAGATAAATATCTGCCACGTTTACATAGCCACTATTCTTTACAGATAAACTTGGCCTCACTTTTATGTATTCTTTCAAACGCTAAATGGTTTTAATTGCAAATTATTCTTATTACATAATTACATTACTGTATTAGATCTGAAAGTTCATTATTACTTATAACATATTACTTGAACTGCTTCCGTTCAATTTTCAAGACTGCCGTCAAAGTTGCTAATTTACATATACGAAACTTAAACATTTTATGCTTCCTCTTGTCAGTTAATGTAATTGATCAGACACTACTCATTGCCAATGATATTGTACAGCGTTTTCCGCGAAACTTCAACTCAACATAACACTTTTCAATACACCTAAACAAAACATTATGGTATAATTCATACATATTTTAGACCTATTACCAATTACGCACGCGCATACAGATTAAAATGCTAATCATTAGAAAAAGTTATTTCAAAATGTTGTAAGACAATTATTTTAATTACAGTACAACGGAACATAGAAAGAGTACTTTTAATTTAACACCAAAAAATGAGAACTGCTGCCACAAAATTCTGCTCAAGTTTACCAAAGTTATTAGCTCAAGACCATTTATCTAACTTGCAAAACTATTTTACTCCAACTGAATAATAGATCTTCGGCCACTGATTTTCCGCCGAACGCGAAAGCAAAACCAGACATGCAATTATATAATTTAATAATACAACAGAGCATCTTTGTTTTCCGAGCTCAATGAATAGCAATTTCTTACTGCAAAACATAAATTTTAAGCAAAAAATTATGTTACAAAGATAGCTCACATTTAAATTTGGACTGAACCTCTTGTAGACTATGAAAACTCGACTAAAACTCATTTTGATCTTGCAACTCTAATAGTTCACAATTTAGTTCTAAAAGGAAAAATTTCCAATTTAGTGAAATTTCTTCTACACAATTCTACCGAAAGTTTCGCCGTATGACGACCCATGTTGGCGGTTTTTACTTCGGCAATAATACTTCGTACAACTTCCTATTTAACAATTCAAATCTATCCATAGCACGAAACAAATTACGAACACTGATATGCCTCGAAGAGCTGACGAAAATAATTATAGCAATTACTCAATGAAATTATTACTGCATTTTGAATGAATGGCATTGTTTAAACAAATGTACAATTAACTAACAGCTGTAATTTAAAAGTTCACACACGACAATATGCGGAATTCAGACTTATTCTAAATTAGCTTAGCAAAACCCGAAAAATAGAAATGACTATGGTTAGTCGATAGTCGAAGATTATAGTGATTGATCGCAAGGCCATTGAAAAAACGATCAATCTAGCTCGGAGATCTGTGGTCGCTAAAGCCACACATGCAAGAAACATGCTCCTGGATATTTCAAGTTACTTAAAAATTACGAAGGAATGATCCATTTACTCCCCAAATATTCTCTACAACTACGTGCACAAATTTTATTTAAAATCCACTTTTTATAGCTACACATAGGTTTTCCCTACTGAAATACTTAACATGATTCTATTACTTAAAACACTAGTTAAACGTAACACTATCAGCATATTCAAACCACCAATTTATTCTGATGCAATAACTACTCTCAAATTCCATAAATCGTTTCATTCCCTTTACTTATTTCTCTCTATCAATTAATATCTTTCCCATAAATTCACTTAAAACATTACTATTCACTCCATACTTATTTAAACTTGCACTAATTAATTTAATTAAACTTACATACATTTATACACTTGAACAGATTTTTCCTTACCTCAAATTTCATATTTTTTGTGCTTGTTCTTTCATTAAATTATCACATTTGAAGTCCACAAAAGACACTATTTTTATAAACAATTATTTTTGATTCTCCCAAAGTTTACAGATTCCCAACTTCGCAGATCAAACTTCTACAAATGAATTCGCGTTTATTAACTGCATTGAAATAACGGTTCGATTACTTTACTCATGACTTCCAATTAATACAAAATTTTAATGTATACTACACTTGAGTTTTCCTTCCACATGGAACTGAACTAATTTCATTTCAGCACTCTTACTTTTGCACATCATATTATTAGTTAATTTTTACCGTCTGCATTTTTCCAACAGCAATTCAATAAATTCGCGTTCAAATATCAGTTAAACTTTAGATTTTTTTTTTATTATTTTTTTAGTTACATTCCCCCGAAATTCTAAACAAGGACAAGATTCCAAGCTTACCTTTTTATTTCTGCCGAAAAGTTGCGCCGTGACGAGAAGTGTCGTGATGTTTCACTGGCCGCGCCGGACTGGCTGCACGCGCTGTTACTGCGTCGTGTAGAAGTGCTGACCGTAGCCGGAAGCCGCTGCGTGGCTGCGTTGAACTGCCTCGCCCGAGGTCGCCGTGTGCTGGCCCGCCAAATGCCGCACCTGGTTCTGCGGAGTCTCGAACCGACGACCCCCTGGTTCCACGACCTCTGCTGGTTCTTCGCCGTTGTCTTCCTCTCCGCCGGTCCCTGCATCTACCGCTAGCTAAGCCGCACCTACTCTCGCGTCGTAACGTCTACATTTACTTCGTAAAGCCACAATTTTTCGAGGTTTTCCCACTTAGGGTCCGGTGATCGTATCCCGACTTCTGAAACCACTGTAACGGGCTGGCCTTGTGGTTAGGTGACTGCGTTGGGCGTTCTGACCATAATTGGGAATGTGGCTTTACATGTGACTGACCTCAGCGTTTATCTCCTCTTCTTATCTTCTGCCGGATACCATCTTGACTTCTTGCAAGCTAACCAATTAATTCTATCAGGATTGTCTGACACCACGTGAAGGTCACGACCCTTTTACTATTGGAATACCTCATACTCAAATGATCAACACAAAGTGTGGATAAACGGTTTAATGGAACCAAGCTGCCGATAGTACATTTGACGATGATACCGAGAAGTAGAGTCCACACTTATTCTACTGGATCTCTAGTCTGATCGTAGAAGATATTAAGTGAAAGTCAGTCTATTAATACTGGATGGAACTTAAGATCGTTACGACGTCCGAGGCAGGGCGGCTAAGCTTTAAGCTAGCGGTTCGCTACCCGATGTTGCTCCTAAGCTCGCTGGTAATGAATAGAATGATTTACTGGTTGTACAGGGCCCACTTCGGCTCTGATTTGCGTCACAAGAAGGTATTGCTGACATGCTATTCAGCATTCCTGAACGGGGCAACGACTTTGCTTGCGTCTGCGCTGAGTGACTGCAACTCTTCACTCTAGCTTCGCCAATGTCTCCAACATTTATAAAATCATTCTTACTTAATAATAAAGCCCAAAACGACCATTACACTATTTCTTCAGTTACACCAGTACCATAGTTTACTAAAAGGTGTATCCTACGCATTTTGTCACGCTTATCGATGAAACTTTTCGGCTCCAAAATGGCATAGATTAAGTCCTTAATTGTTACAGTTTAGTGAAAATCTTATAGCTACAAACAACTTATTATTCAGCTGATTTTCGGCATTACCAGGAGAGCTCTTTAGGGACCTAGCTAACTTATTTCGTTGCCTGGAATATCTGTTGGGACCAGCGACATACATCACGCAGATGACTCACATACGAAGTCTACAGAATTTGAGAACACTGTCTCGCTGACGCAGCCAATGTGGTCAGTATTGCGCCACTGCTAGCGAAACCAAAAGATTTGTCTGAAAAGTTTGTAATATCCCTTGGTGACGGTAAATTTATGCGTGTGAATTCCACGTTTCTTTGGCATGACTCATACCTGCGCTGAAAGACCGAACGATTTATGGCAGGCCGTAAAGTTAAAAGCTTTACGCATTCAATGAAATTCAAAGGACAGTATAGGGACTGTGCCGAAATGAGGATTTCCTGGTACAGTAGAAAGTTGAAACTAGAGAAACGATGCTTCGGAGAAAAAGTCAGGTTGCGTCACACCTCTGTTGGGAACCAGCGAATCAAACTGTGTTACGAACTTTTAGAAACAATAAGTTTTTTATGTTGCATGAGGAGCGCCAATGGAGATCATGGACGACGAGCCAAACGCTGCGACTCGCTGAAATTTCCCACGTCTGCTAGAACTCGGGAGCCTGCAAGTTTACAACGGGGCGAACAAGCGGGGGAGAAGACATTCTGTTTCTGGCCAGCAAACAATCCGCACCGGCGCACCACGGGAGATTGCTGGAGAGCTGCGGGGAGCTACCTCGCCAAGTGACCTTCGCCCAGCTGATCAACAGGGTCTATGAGACTCTGTTTTATCTGCACGTCATCTGCTACGGTAAAGAACGCCGATGATGTATAGACACTCTTGCGTCATTCAACCCTAGGCAACGCTCTGAGATGAGAATCATGCTCTAAATTGTTCAAAAGAAACTTTTAATATTCAGTTCTGTTCAATAAACCAATCAATTTTATATTCAAAGAAAATAATAGGTGTTGTAAACCCTGCTGTCAATAACTTCCTTCCAATGTACCAGTATATCATTTGATTAGATGAAGATATGTGTTTTCATTGGTAAGTTTAAAAAGTATAATTGCTTCGATAAAAAGTATTTCAGAATTGGAATGTCGCTTCTCTCGGATAGAGAACACTTCGATTCTTGGCGGCTACCCGGGATTAATTTTGCAAATTGAATTATTAATGAATGCATCTCATTATTTTATTCTAATTTTAACAACGTCATAAACTAGACGATACAAGCTGCAAGTTGAAGACAAGAGGTGGCAGGATTGTTACGTACATCGTTCTCCAGTGGAGTGAAATAATGTAATAAGTAAAAGAGTCAGTGACAAGTTCAGTTTTGAGTCTTTAATATTTCATGTATACCCAACAATGATAGCACTTGAATTGAATGTAACCATTAAAGACAGATTAATAAATTTACAATACCAATAAAAAGAGAGTTTGGTCAATGTTTACGTGTAATGTTGTCTGTATCACTGTAACGTCACGCAAATGACTTTGTGGGCTGCCTACAGTGAGAAGTTTTCACTTTCTCTCTCTTGATGTCGCTATTATAGCTAGCTAAGAGTTAAACAAACAAACAAAAATCAAAAAACAAACAAAAAAACAAAAACATTTTTGTGCCTACTGAACAAGACCCTTTGGCAGTCAGCGTTTTTTCCGTTGTTCGTAGGCTCCCTAGAACTCTTCGCACGGAATGCTGTCAAGAGACCTCGTCGAAGCTGCCTGGACTGCTTGAATCGTGTCCAATCGCTTCCCTTTCAGTTCTTTCTTGATTCTGGAGAAAGAAGTCCCTGGGAACTAGATGCCGTGACTTTTGTTCATTCGCCAGAACTTTGGAAACAAGTTTGGCACACACTTTTCCCATCATCAAATCTTCTGTCACTAATTTGAACACGGTTGTCTGACCGAATCCCAACTCATCGGCAATTAATCTAACACTAAGACGACGGTCAGTGTTTAAAAGTTAATACGCTCAACTTGTTGAAGGTCTCCCAGCGCGGTCATAGTCTTCAACATCCTTGCCACCGTCTTTGAACCTCTTGTGCCACATGAAAACCATTGCGCTTGACATGGCTTCTTTTTTGTCGGTATCCTGAATCATACCAAAATTCTCTGTAGGGATTTTGTTCAATTTCGCACAGAAAATCATGGAATAACGCTGCTACAAATGACGCTACATTTTTGAAATGGGTCACTGACACGCACTCATGATACTAGGGATATTATCACTACAATGTCTCGCAGGCAATTGCCGCTGGTGCGGTCGGTTAGCTGCACCCTCCACTGCTTCAGCCTGTAGGTGGAACTGGTCACCACACCCTCGCCTACTCAGGAAAAAAATCAGTCTTAAAACTTTTTGAACGCACCCTGTATGCTTTTGTACAGGTTCAGTATTTTTTCGGTTTAATATAAAATTACAAATCAGCCATAAAGAAAGGTGTATGTTTCAGAAACTAAAATACACGTGTCATACAGAACGCACAAAGTTACATGCTTCGAAGACGGTGGCAGGACTTCCTCCAATAGGTTAGGTACGCCTGGCCTAACAGGCCCTATTGGACAACCTGCAGAAACACTGTTCATCCCCCTCCTCTATCTCATGATCGACACTGGTCACGTGTGGTGGCCAGTGTCCACGTGGTACTTTGGGACTGAATCGGAGAATAAAAAAGGAAAAGTAAGTATTTCATTTAATTCTGCATGTTGGTTATGAAATGGGTTCTTTAATGGAACATGAAGGAACCGATATATACAGGGTGTTACAAAAAGGTACGGCCAAACTTTCAGGAAACATTCCTCACACACAAACAAATAAAATATGTTATGTGGACATGTGTCCGGAAACGCTTACTTTCCATGTTAGAGCTCATATTGTGGACGGCTGTGATACAATACGCCATTCTCCAGGGCTGCATCAGCGCATCAGGGATTCCATGCGACGGAGGGTGTATGCATGTATCCTCGCTAACGTAGGACATTTTGGACATTTCCTGTAACAAAGTGTTTGAAGTCACGCTGGTACGTTCTGTTGCTGTGTGTTTCCATTCATGTTTAATGTGATTTGAAGAGAAGTAATAAAATGAGCTCTAACATGGAAAGTAAGCGTTTCCCGAAACATGTCCACATAACATATTTTCTTTGTTTGTGTGTGAGGAATGTTTCCTGAAAATTTGGCCATACCTTTTTGTAACAACCTGTATATATCATTATAAAATCAATTGATAAGAATTCTGTTCACCTAATCAATTGCGGAGAATTGAATTGTCAGAACATTGTGCTCAACCCGTCGTTTTTGATAAGCCTGGAATTACTCATATTTGATGAAAATAACGCTAGTGCCACCTTTACTGGAATTTTTATTTAATTTGGACTCCTCTCGCCTCTCGTCGAGATATCGTCAGCGAAACAATATTTTTAATGGCATCTCATTTGTGTAGTGAGGTTGCTGATCGTCTGTGCTTACAACCAGTATGGCAGTTCAGCATAAAAAGGTGACGTGATTGTCTCCAATTATTCGGATCAATTATTCTGGTTGAAGGCAAGGTGATCGGCTACCTCACTTCACGCCAGAAATATAATTAAAACATCGGGTGGCAGACGATACCTAAACGAGAGGAGAAGCACCTTCGAAATAAACAAAAATTTGAACAACAATTACTTTGGCGTTATTTTTTGACTAAATAATTATTTATTTTAACAAGCAACTGAAGTAGAATTGGCTTACAATAATTATACGTGAAGAATAGATGATTCATGAAGTTATTCTATCGTTTTTAGCATTAGTGCAACAAATATCCGTTTTGATTTCAAACATAATTTACTTATGGTCAAATTGGATTTTTTGTTTTGTTTTTGTTTATGGTTTACACCTTGTCGGCTTAGAGGTCATTAGAAGCAGGAAACGACGGGTGACGAGAAACAGGAAGAATAGGGCCATGGCTTTTTGAAGAAACCATCTCGGTATTCGCCTTGAGTGATTTGTAGAAACCATGAAAAACCCAAATCTGGATGTCCGGATGGGGATTCGAATCCTCTTCCTTCGGAAAGCGAGGCCAGAGCGTTACCACTCACCCACCACGCTCGGTAGACTACAATGAAAATGCATTAATTAGCAAATGAAAATTTCATACATTTTAAATTAATATTTCATAATACTATTCTGAAATTATTAAGGAGCATTTGAAGTGAAAGATCAACCTGTGTATAACTTGTTACTCAAGGGGCACCCGTAGGTACAATATTATACAGTATCAGGGGGCGCTCATTTGTGGTTCTCCAAATAGATTTCAAAGTTGTAAAGGAGTCTTTGTTTTAAAAATTTTAACTTTAAGTTCAAGACCTCAAGAGGAAATGGATAACAATATACACATATTTGAAAAAAAAATAGGTATGCTAAAGTTGTTCTTCTATGTTACCTACTCTGTTTAGTTAACATTTTTACATCGTTTAAAAATACAAAATAATCAGCCAACAGAAATAAAAATAGCTGCTAATATAATATAATTTGCTTACGGGTTTAATGCTGCGTTGAAACACTCCTGTTTCTTCTTATTACCGACGTTTCGACCAGAGCTTAGGTCTTCATCAGGGGCCGTCTACCAAATCTGCAGTCTCCAGCAGATCACAATCTGTAGCAGATTTGGTAGATGGCCCCTGATGAAGATCTAAGCTTTTCATATTAATATGACGGCTGTGAAAACAACAAAATCTTTTAAAAATAGCTGCTGTTCCTTAAGAAGAAATCAGTGTAAAAACGTTTAATAATACGCTTTAATCAATGAGGTTAAAGATGAGTTCGGAAACTACGAAAACTGATCATTGTGTGGCTTTCGAAGAAGTACCTGCATAATCAACGTTTTACTCATAAAATAATACGTTTCGAGATAATTTTATTTTATGATGCTGCGTAGCTGCATTGGTAAATTTTCCTTAAATTTGTTCAGAAACTAAAACCATAATGTTTGTAAAAAAATTTAGTTTGAGGAAGAAAGAAAATCTGTTGCAACTGTATTGGATGCGTACACAAGTTGCAAAATAATTGACATCACGTATTTGGCCAAAAGTTCTCTGTTACCAATAACGCACTTGAGAAAAGAACTGGAAGCCACGAACTTGCGCTCCCAACTACAACTACAGAAAACATCAGTTTGTGGCTTCAATCAGTACGACAGAAGTATTCCGAAAATCACCTTTCTCGTCCCGCCAGTTGAAATGCTTTCGCTAGAGTCCGCTTGTTTAATTGGGTACCACTGGAAGCCTTGCGAAAATTAGTGGCCGCCGTGAGCGTTTGGCTTCGCAATTTACGCCACGGCTGTGGGAGCAGATGCAAATAAACTGCGGGCGAGCAAGCCGCAGTCCACCGCCGCGCCGGTCGGTCACGAGTGACAACATAAAAAGAGAAACCGCAGCACAGCAAAGAGTTGTTGTTTTTTGGAGGGTAGGGTCGCGAGCGTGTGCGTTTGCGGAATCGACGTCGCGGTTTTTGCTCGACTGTACCGAACGTATGTCGCGCGTGGTTTGTCTGCCGGCGTTGTGGTATTGACGGCTGCCTACGTGTCAGGGGTAAAGAATAGCGGACAACCGCAACGGAACGGAGCATCGCCCAGCGTCGCGCAGTGTCCTAGAAATTCAAGCCTAATTCTATTTATTAACCCTCTGCTTTGCCGATCTTGCCTTGGAACTCTTTCTGGAAAGCCTAGCTATAGCTTTCATGGCTGTGGAAACATTTTGTACTGTTAGTGGAGTCAGTAATATTCAGACAGAAAAATATGTAAGTTTTGGCATTACTTCCTGTCATTAGGTGTTCAATAATTGGGAATTAAAATACAGTAAATTCAATTTTACAAAAATTGAAACATCACAAATAACAATTGATTACGTTTACACCAATAATCCGCAATTCTCAAAAACTGACAATGGCGTAAGGTGTTTTGCGGCACAAAACAATCTCTCCTCTACGTATTCCATCAGCTAATGATGGTATTCATAAAACTGACAATTGCGCAAGGTGTCTTGTGGCACAAAATAATCTCTCCACCACGTATTTCAATTGCTAATGATTCTACTCATAAAACTAACAATTGCGGAAGGTGTTTTGTGGCAAAAGGCAATCTCTCATCTACGTATTCCAATAACTAATGATTCTACTCGCACAAAAATGCGCAAGGTGTTTTGCGGCACGCGCGCACACACACACACACACACACACACACACACAAAAGTAAATTCTCTTCTACGTATTCCAGTAGCTAATGATTCTGGGAAAAACACATATGGGTATCAATAACACGACATCTAATATCTCTGTTCTTATCTCTCATTTAATTGCGCCCAAAGACATTGGGAACAATTATTTTTTCTCAGTAGATTTTAATTCAGAGAAGTTCAAGGATTTTTTTTTAAAAAAAATATGATTTTATTATTTAAAATGAGTTAATTACTCAGATTTGTAGTGAGGGACAATATGCTTAAAACCATACGGTAGTTTATAATTGTACACATCTGCGATCAATAACCAACAGAATATAGACAGAATATTCTGTATCATTTACTATCCGTATATATATATATATATATATATATATAGATAGATATATATATATAAGGTATGATTTAATTTGTTACAGAATAAGATATTTTTGCCTTCAGAGCTTTAGAAGAGTGCCAAAGAATTAAACAAATATGCTTCGTCTAACTGAAAAAGAATCTTGAAACTTCGTGATGATTCTGAACTAACGTGGTCTGAGATCAGAGATATTACTTACATTTAAGAATTCTGTGGCTTGGTTATGACAGTTTGTTATACTACTGTGAATAACAGATGGATTAGTGAACTGTTTGGTTTAAAGAACTATTTCTTTGAGTACTGAGATATAATTTTTACCAACTTTCCATATCTGTTAGATGGGCTTCAAAATTGTTTACAATGTCACTTGCCGACAGTAATCATGTTATTCGTTATAATTGCACAAAGGGTACACAGTTATCTACGATCTATTTTGCCTTTTAGAGACATCTCATTCGAATTTTTTTGGTTAAAGAAGTTTTGGTTATCCCATACATGCCCAGTAGTGAAGCAAACTTGGAGATAAACAGTTCTTAAAGAACATATCATCAAATATTGTACAAAAGACATGCACTAACCCCAAATCCCCATTAAAATGTGTATGCAGGAAGGAACTGTTGATATGTATTTTGCGAGATATTTGACAATAGTACGCTATGAGAATATCACACTCTCCCTTCATATAAAAAAACACAGTAACTACATTTATTATCCATTAACCATTGCCAATTACTTATAAAAAAAAATTACGCTACAGCAGGAAAGAAACTAGACATGAGAAACTAGAAATGAGTATCACCAGCTGAGTAACATTCCGTGTATCTATATCATGTTTCGTTTATACATCTACTCGCTTTTAGCGGAAATTGGCAAACACATATTTATTGAGGAGATGCTCTGTAGATTTTTTGAGAAGATAAAGGTGACGAGAGTGGAAGGGAAGGGAAAAATTGAATGAAATCGAAAAGGATCAAGAATTATAAAAGCTATCGTGGGAACATTATTACACAACTTAAAAAAGATGTTCTAGTGAGAAAAATGGAGATCATAATCTCGATAACACATCGGATAAACAGGAAACAAGTAAGATTTTAGCTGGCTTCCGTCAGAATGCAAGCATGACTAGAATTTTTTAGGCTTATGAGAGTTATGTTTAAATAGTTACTTTTTCCATTTCTTCTTTATAAATACGTTTACTGAAAACAAGAACCAAAAAATTTGTCCGAAAGGACCATTAATTCAAGCATTAGGGATCTTTTTTTTTTAAATAAAATAAATAAACCCTGACACACCTCATATTTTGAAGTAGAAGGAATATTACCATTGGGAAGATATTAACAATTTGACCTCACCATGTCAAAATTGATGGAATTGCGATCTTTATTTGTTCAGGTGTCACATTAGTACTCTTAAATTACTTGATTCTGAAGCGACGTTAATAAGATAAATTGACTAATTTCTCTGAGAAATGACATATTTCTCCTGTTTTACCTTAATCCCCAGCCACATAAAGATGGTTGGAAGATTTCAGATAAAAATATAAATAAACTATACATTAAATTACCTACTGTTACAATGGTCTATAATATTACTAAAAACCAAACTGCTTCTTTCCAATAGGAAAAATCTACTCAGTCATGCAACATTCTAGAAAGCGTTCGTCCAATTCCATTACATTCTGCTAGGGTGAAATGAGTCGGTTGCACTTATGAGGGCTGTTCGAAACGGAATATAGGTCAGCGTTATTATTTTAGAATGGTCCTTATCGGATCATACAATGTCTAGATTCTTATCATGGCCTGTAATTACGAATTTGGCCAGAATTTCCACTGGATAAATAGAAACCAGGGATTGTAAGTTCTTGGAGCAATTGGGGGTTGGGGCAGGAGCTTAATTACTGCCGTCTCCTGTCTAAAAATCATCATTATCCTTCTCTACACCTCCTTAATTCGACTACTGCTGACCTACGCCTGTCAAAGCTGGATAGGTGCCGCTGTCATCAAAATCAAGAGAGTACAATCGCTAGAAAACAAAAGCCTATGCATCTCCGTTAATGCTGCATAGTTCCTCCGCAATATCCAACTGTATCTTCAACTCGGCCTACCTAACATCGCGCAGTTTTATTTAAGCCCAAGCACTAAGTTTCTATCGTCACCTTCCCAGAGTGCCAGGAACCATTTGTTATTCACTGGGTACCAACTCCGACAGCCCCACAAGAATCATCAGCTGCCTAGGGAGCGTGCATAAACCACGTAGCTCCATTTTGGCCTCCTGTGAACCCTCCCCCCCCCCCCCCCACGTAGCCATACGTGGCTTTTGCCTCCCCCCCTCCCCCTATGTAGCACGTAGCTTTTTTACCTTTTGATTCCAGAAGACATTTTGTACTGTTTTCTCTCGTCAGACTATTGTAAATTACATACGAAGATACTTAACTGAGGGAAATAAATATTCACATTCTGTTGTGTGTTCTGTTCCACATTTTAACTGTGAAAAATGTTATAAAAGGAAAGTTACGTGGCCTGGCTCGGAACCACCCCCCACCCGTTCCCCACACGTAGCCCAGAGTAGCTTTCAAGCCCCCCCCCCCCCCTCGCTCACTCCCCCCTCCCCTGGTTCGAGCTCCCTTACCTCAGAATATTTTTCACATGACCACTCTGAACCACAACTAATTCTTGCATCACATATTATACTTTCTGAACGATTATTTAAAGATGTTCTTGAGGGACACAATGCGAGTTCACAAGTGCCTCAGCGTTAAAAGTTTTTATGTTTCCTAAATTCTGTGCTTTTTTTAGTTACTTGCTGTTCACTCCAATATGTAAAGCGTGTCTTCTCTGATCGATTATAATAAACAAATTGGTAAAAAAAAAACTGTTGTCAACTGTTTGCTATTCGAGTAACTTATGTTCACTGTGATAAGTGCATATTTTGTTTACAACTTATAAGTATAGTTTATGAGGCGGAGATTGTGAACCGTCAGACATTCGCCTACGTTGGGTCATCCCTACATTGGGCGAAATCGTTCAAAAACTACAATCATAAAGGCTGTTACGTGGGGGCCAGGACTGGAACCTTGTCCCCTTGTACCTCCCCAATCAAATGTGGTGGCAACCACACTTTCAGGTTTGTATAGATAAGAACTTAATTAAATCACTGACGTAAACCTCACTCTACCAAAACGTTAGCTTATACTGTAGCCAAATCAGCAGCACTGAACACAGTAACTGAAGATATTCTGCAGATGACTGCTGAAACCTTGGTACGGTACTTGGGCGCCGTCTGCCTATTCCACTGTGGCACTAAATCCGTACACCGAACCAAGCGAGATATCAGTCGCGACTCTTTGACGCCAAAGGCTGCTTAAGCAAACTATGGTCGCAAGCAAACATGGAAATTCCCACGTCCATATGGGACCAACAAGTCGGTCTATGTACCTAGGCATTACCGCGTTGAGGCGGTTCTGCGAATTAACTATTTGTAGTTGTCATGGGATGACAGCACTAACGACACCTGAGTAAAACTGCACCTTCTTCTCAAACCAATCTCTCACTAGCCTACCTATTATTTTTTTTTTTTACTTACTGCTTTACGCCTCGTCGACGGCTGAGGTCATTAGAGGCGGGATGGGATGGGGACAAGGAACGGGAAGGAATTCGGCCACGGCCTTTTTGAAGGAAGCATCCCGGCATTCGCCTGGAGTGATTTGGCGAAACCATGGAAATCCCAAATCTGAATGCCCGGACGGGGATTCGAACCCGCGTCCTCCCGAATGCGAGGCCAGAAGGTTAACCGTTCACCCACTGCGCTCGGTAATATATTAGTCGACAGCTCTGTTTTCTTCTCTGTCTACAAAATTTGGTTTCATAAAATACCGGTTTCTGTGTGAAACAGTAAAACTTTACGAGAATGTACCTGGAGTTAAGCTGCTATTATGACCCACACATCTGTGAGATGGAAATAAAAGCGAAATAAAGTGATTTCTGATGTCAAAAAAATAAGTTGGTTGTATGGCTTTTGGGCCAATTCATCAAATTCGTAACAAATCAGTGACGCTCATCATTAAATGACTATGAGCTGATCATTGGCACAAACTAAAATTCTTTAAAACCATGTAAGAACTCTACTAAAATCCAGTTTCACTGTAACGCTACAAAACTGACCACCCCTGTATTACATTTATCATAAAATAAATAAATAAAATATGCACACTAATACTTTGCTATTCATATAGATGTTGTTAATTTGGTAGAAAATAAACAAGTAATCAATTCTCTGTTCGATTTCTAAATTTAGATTCTGCCGAAGTAGACTACAGCAAGTAATCTGACAGTGGGGTTGAATGTACAATAGTTTGAGTAACAACAATTATCATCAAATAGTTGATTTACGACCAGAAGTTTGGTTGGATCCTCCCAAAGGAGTCATTAGCACACTGGTTACGGAAAGCTTTCCTTTCGTTCGTGTGTTTTGGTTTTTTGTTTGCAGTATGTTGTTTTAATGTGTTGTAAGTATATGAAGATAACAGAAAAGATAACAATGAAACCATTTCAGGGTCTTTCATGATTACGTCCCCATTTGATAGATGAATCACACAGTGTCCTATCCTCTTTTCATAATCACGACTTAACATTCGATAAAAGCAATATTTCAATATTCACTGCGGAGAGGTATGGGATTTTACACAATCTGCTGATTAGGAATCATGCACCATTACCTCTCCTACCCTGCCGATAAAAATTCCTATGATGAAAATTTATTCCTTCATCGGAGCTTGAACTTGTATCAAACACCGGACGCCATAAGAGTGCTACAACGACCGAAACCAACGAAGCGAGTAAAACGACACTTGCTGAGAAAACATTACTGTGGCAGGTTTTGATTGATGTTTTACTTTGAGGCATGGCAGGGAGAGTGAGTGGTAGAAAGGAGATGTTTATTGTAGTGGAGGTCCGTGGGAGAATACCAGTTTAAAAGCTGTTGACGCCGTGGGACCTGGCACGTGTTGTTGTAAAGACCCTCTGCCTGTTTTCTTTCATTCCATTCCACAACTGGGCAGCCTATTGTAAGATGCAGGTATACGTGTGAAGATGAGCTGATAAGTCACGTATTATGTGCCACGTCCAATGTGGAAGAGGTCGCATGCAGTTACGGCTGCACATGCTGCAGGATCTGCCAAAAAAAATGTGTACTTTTTTCTGCTTTAGAATAGAAGATGTTAATTGTGAGACATAACATTTTTGACATTCGAAGTCCCAAGACAGGAGTAAACGAAATCAACCCTACAATGTAAACTCTAGTTGATGAATTGCAGACAACCATAAACTGTGTGAGAATTATAATCAATGTCCAATGATAAGTTTCAGCATAGGGATGGAAACGAACAAAAAAGGCTTGCGAAAAAAAATAGTATTGAATTATTAAATAGTTCTCGTATACGAGTACCGAGCTTGGTGGGTGAGCGGTAATGCTTGAGCCTCGCAATCAGGAGGACGCGGGTTCGAATCTCCAGATTTGGTGTTTCCACGTGTAACGTTCTGAACTCACATTTTGGAGGACGCGGCCATTCAGATTTCGGTTTTTCATGGTTCCTCCAAATCATTCCAAGTGAATACCGGGATGGTTCCTTCAAAAGCCCTTGGTGGAATACCTTCCGGATACTTGTCCACAGTCGTTTTCCACCTCTAATGGCCTTGACGTCGATGAAGCGTAAATCGGAAACAACAAATTTAATTAATAACGGTCGTACAACAACAGCGGTACGTTGTGTGGTTGGGCTGTACGCAGTGTCCATATTAAGAGTGATCTGACATCACTCCAATCGAATGTCGAGATGCTTCATTCAAAAAGGCCATATAAATTCTTAATTGTGAATTAGGTTAGTAAAAATATAGAGAACTTCGTTATTAAAAAATAACTGAAACCGGTAACCGCCAAACATTTTACGAGTAGTTCATCAAAGGTGATTTTAACGGAAAGGGTATGCTGAAGTTGTCAGCCTCGTCTTGGGAAACGTCATTACATGCCGTTCTTGATTTGATCCTTCTCGGATGAGATTTGGGATAGGAAGTAACAGCTAATAAAGGATTGGATAGGTGGGATGCACAACAAAGCGGGCAAGTGAAATTCAATCTCACGCATTTATGGTTCTATTCTCTAATGCACTAAATGCATATCTTGCGTGTGGAAGGTCAGATGGCGTTCGCTTGGCACAGAAATTAGCGCCTGAAACTTATTAGGTTAGGTAACAGACTCTAGTGCACGGTTCTCCAACGTCACTGCGCACAAAACTAATTCTGTTACTCAGTTACAAACTTCTTGTAAGTATTTAGTCTTCTCGGGAGACTAGCCGAGTAATTAAGGTGTTTCCACACGATATTTCAGCGATCTGAGCTTCCGTCGCCATCGAGCTTAACGTGAAGATGGCGACGGAGTCTCAGATCGCTGAAAGATCGTGTGGAAACACCTTAATTACTCGGCTAGTCTCCCGAGAAAACTACATCCATTCTCAAAGCCGAGAAAGACTTTGTTGTTATAAGTACTTTAGTATGCAATCCACTATCAATTTGGAGCATTTTTAATAAAACTATATTAATATACGGCCAATAATCTCAAAATATAAACGTATAATTATTTTTCTAACAACTTACGAAGTATATTAGATCTAAGTGTTTTAGCATTTGTCGTTGAAATATATGATTCTAGCTTCTAATCCTACAAAAATGACGGGTTTATCGAGTTCTGGCAATTTATTTCTTCGAGTTTACTATAACATTGACAAATAATTTAGCGTAAACATCTATGTCAAATATTTATAGCTTCCAAAACCTTCAAAAATAACGGTTTGAACGCAGTGTCCTGATAATTGCTTAATTAAGTACAATTGTTATTAAATAACTCTCATAACCTTAAAAATGATGTAATATGGTACCTATTTCTTAGTTTACTGTAATAACGTTATCTCTGCCCAGAGAGTATAAGTAAACATCTACATCGATTGAATATAATTAAACAAAAACAACTACTATTTAATATGTTGATTTAAAGGACATAATATTTTTTTCGGTGTTCTGGTGATGATTTTTGCAACTGCTTAGCCAAATAAAATTCTCATTAAATAACCTTAATAACCTCGATTTTGTAGGAACATATCTGGCCGTTGTTAGTTCGGCAAACGATACCCGGAATCGTGAAATAAGCATTACGATCACGGTGCCATAGTGCCCTTAGCCTTTTATTAACAGCAAATTCCGTAACAATATGTGGGATGGAATTCTTATTTTTTATTGCTGATTAATAGCAGTTAACAAGGCAAGTAATTTATAAAAGTTTCTCGGGAAACAAACCGAGTAATATTGTTATTAATACACAATATTTCGGCGACTTTATTCACCGTCGCCATCTTCAGGTGCAGTTGCAAGTCTTGAAGTCTGCGTTGAAGTCAGCCTTGAGCGTGTTGTTTGTAAACTGGCATGGCAACGACAGATGTTGTTATGTTGCCCAGCAGCATCTCAGATGTCATTAGACGCCCGCGGAACACAAAAAGCAGAGCGTTGGTGATGAGCAGCCTCAATTACAGGAATCCATGCATCACTTATCTAGAATCCACAATCCCTGTTTACCAAATCAGACGCGAGGCGAATTTCAAATGCTTCTTTAATGACGCTGTCCCAGAAGCCTCTCGCATGTGTCAACACCTTAGTCGCTTCGAAATCGAAACCATGTCCTTCTGTCAAACTATGTTCCGCCACTGCTGATTTTTCTTTTTGCCCCCGGCGAACATGTCGGGCGTGTTCCAAACAACGTTGTTGTACGCACCGTATGGTCTGACCGATGTATTTCTTTCCACATTCACACGGGATGCAGTAAACTCCGGATGTACACAGGGCAAGGTCATCTTTTGGAGAGCGCAAAATGTGTTCCGCGGGCGTCTAATGACATCTGAGATGCTGTTAGGCAACATAACAACATCTGTCGTTGCCATGCCAGTTTACAAACAACACGCTCAAGGCTGACTTCAAGGCAGACTTCAAGACTTGCAACTGCACCTGAAGATGGCGACGGAGTTAAAGTCGCCGAAATATTGTGCATTAATAACAATATTACTCGGTTTGTTTCCCGAGAAACATTTATAAATAAACAACGCCGGGAAAAATAACATTCATTTATAAGGCAAGTAATGTTTTGCTATTGTTATTATCGTGAAATTAAAAGCTCACCAGACCCTTCAGAAGATTTTTTCTTATTAATTTTTGGTTTCATCGATTTCTCAGTTAGCAAGTGTCCATAAACTACGTGACTCGGTCTAGAGGGAGGGGGGAATGGTTGGCTGGAAAGCTGCGCTTTGCTAAAGGGAAAAAGTGGAGGGGGGTTCGCAGCCAAGCCATGTATCTTTTTATTCAAATTGTTTGTCACAGTTAAAATAAAAAACAGAACACACAATAGAATTCGACTATTTATTTTAGTTATTTAGTTATCTCCATTTTTTATGATCGTCAGACAAGAGAAAACAGCTCAAAATGTCTTCTGGAATCAATAGGGAAGAATAGGGGTTAGCGGTAGAGGCGATGACCACGTCGGGCTAAGTGGGGGGAGGGGGGACAGGGGAGAGGGGATTACAGGTTACCAAAATGGAGCTACGTGGTTTATGGACGCTCCCTTACCGGTGTCTGCAATTCAAAATCACATAATGAATAATTTAAGTTTATGTTACAGAGTTTCCGCATGATCAACAACAATGGTTCATTGCCATCTGCAGTGCAGATATCAATAATTCTCTTTTTATTTAATAATGGTAGTAATAAGACGTAGAAATAAAAAATAAAATAATATTTTGATACTAAGGTTACCTAATGTATCGAACTCCTATGACGCTGAGATCGACTAACCAAACCCTTTTTCAGTTAAATTCCTCTATGCAAAATTTGTTGCTTTAAGAAGAAAAAGTAATTTTCAAATATAGTTGGATGCAATAACATGGCGAAAATTGTGAAATGACTGCGTTACGTCTCCTAGATTTAAAATATTTCCATTTGAATTATACTGAAATAAAATGGTAGGATGTACTTCAACGTAAGCCAGTCCTTCGTACATTCGAAAGAAACAGCCTTGTATTTTATACTGGGCTGTAAATGATATTTAATATTGATTTTTATCAAATTTTTTAATACTGGCTTTAACTATAATAATTCCTAATAAA
Source organism: Vandiemenella viatica (assembly GCA_031002005.1). Lineage (NCBI taxonomy): Eukaryota > Metazoa > Arthropoda > Insecta > Orthoptera > Morabidae > Vandiemenella > Vandiemenella viatica. The sequence goes on from JARYHS010009186.1 coordinate 85,373,618, forward strand.
TTTAGATAGAAGAAAAATACACAGCAAGTAAATATAATTATGATACACCATTTTTAAAATTTATCATTGGTCGATATCTATAAAATTTTCAGCAGTTCATTTCCTGCTTTCGAGAAAATTACTAAACAACTTGGGGCTTCATATTAGATTTGTCCTAAGCCTAAATTATTTCTGATGGAATTAGTCAGGATATAAAATGGAAGAAAATACACACTTGGTGCTTTTACTACCCTATAAATGTTCCGTCCAAACTAATAAACGGTAATTATGTCAGTAATCCACAGATTTCTCTCATACAAAAACCTATTCTATCAATTAAAACTAGTGTCAGAGGATGGGCGAATTTGCTCGTTGTTATTCACATAAAATCAGATGAAAATAAGTAAGAGCAGAAAAAAAGATTTTTTATAATTAGTTGCTACATTTTATGCAGTAATTACCGTTAAAACCCCTTTTCCCTTACATCAGGCTCCCGTATATGACCCTCAACATTCCTCTTCTTCTTTAATTCTTTGTATCCATTCTGTTTGATCCCGTATGTCCTTTTGTCAATCTCCGTCCTCTGTATTTCGCACAAAGCATTGCACTGCGTACATTTTTCAGTGAGCTATCTCGTTGAAGCACGCCGGAGTGCGTGTTCTCGATGGAATATGAAGCTCAGTGAAAGCGGGAGATAGCTATTGTTCAAGCAGGGAATGTCAAAGTAAGAGGGGTAAAGACCACGGAAAACCTTCGCGAACACCACAAAGATGACGCAGGGAGATGAACGAGGGTGTATTGCCGATAAATGAATCAAGACATGCAGTCTGGGAAAGATGGTTAGTTGATTTAACTTAATCAAGAGCGTTGTGAGGTCCCACTTCATCAGAATAATAATAAGAGTATTAATTCGACTTCGTTTTTATGCAATGTTTGAATGTATTTGTTTTAATACAAGGCCTTACAGTGTAGTAGTATGTGTAAGAAGGGTAAATTTAAGTTTTCATTATATGTTTCGTTGTGTTGAAGTTGGTAGGCTGTAATTGTATTGTTAGTTTATCCAAAGAGATGCGGATTGATATAAGAAGGATGGCGGTGAGATTAATGAATGTTTTAAAGCGCCGTTGTTTGTATTTGACTTCATGAAAGCGAGAAGTGTAATTATTTGAGTTGATTCTAAGTGTTAATAAATAGTAGTTGTTATAAAACAACAGATACTTTGATTTCCAGAGAAGTATATAACTAAATGTATAATCTGCGAGGTGATAGTCAAAAATAGTGTTTGACGATATCGTGGGGCCACACATTTATCGTCCAGAGCTATTAATTACAGAAGAGATTACAAAGAACCTGAAAGGAGTGGTAAGACCGACCAGGATTTCTTTAATTATCGACGCTAAAAAAATAGAAAAAATAGCAGTAAAAAAAAAAAAGAGGAAAGGCTACCTCGCAGCCTGTATGTACGATTAAATGAAGTAGTAAGACTATTTACATCAAAGAGGTACAACGAACAAAGATGAGCTAGGTTCGTTGGCTAGATGGAAGAAGAATTAGGAATAGTATGCGGAGAAGAGAGACAAGGTTGACCAACAATTAGCGCTTGGTATTCAGGAGTGGAAATCTTATGGGGGTACCTGTCGGAATGGGAGTCAAAAACTTGAACAAAATTTTGTGCTGCACAATGTACCACAACCAGTGAAAGAAATTAAGATGGAAATTGATGTACAGTAACGCAAAAGCAGATGTGGGGAGAAGGTGCCACCGTGGCAAACGCCCCACTACAATTACCGAGCATAGTGGGTGAGCGGTAACGCTTTGCCATTGCATTTGTAATGACGCGTGTTCGAATCCCGTTACAGCTTTCCAGATTTAGGTTTTCCTTGATTTCATGAAATCACTCCAGGTGTTCCTACAAAACGTCATAACCGAATTCCTCTTTCCTTGCCCCAAGTTCATTCTGCCCTTAATGATGGGCGGGAAAGAACGGGGGGCAAGGAACGGGAAAGAATTCGGCCATAACATTTTGAAAGAACTATCCCGGCATTTGCCTGGCTTGATTTCGGGAAAACATGGAAACCGGAATCTTTATGAGCGGGTGGGGATTCGAAACCGGGATCTCCCGAATGCGAGTCCAGAGCGTTACGCTCGGTATCGAGTACGGACACCTACATAAGACTTTTTAAATGAGTATTTTGTCTGTCGTATGTTGTCTTTCCTTTACTGGAACCAAATAAAGCCTAGAATTTCATCTTTACAAACGTTGATAGAGAATTTAATACTCAAGACTAGAGTTGGTGGAAAGGGCTACTAACCTGAAATGATCAAAATTTTGCATTATTACATAATGCATTATTACGTAATCTGAACATTAAGAACAAGGTGTACTGTATATAAGAACGAAGTCTTTCTCGGCGTTGAGAATGTATAAACTGCTCTCGGGTGACTAGCCGAGTCAAGAGAGCGTTGCTACACGATATTTCGGCGACTAAATCCATTGCCGCCATCTTCTTCACCAGAAGATGGCGGGAATGAATCCAGTCGCCGAAATATCGTGTAGCAACGCACTCTTGACTCGGCTAGTCACCCGAGAGCAGTTTATACACGGTGTACTGTAGTTTAATATAAAGAACCGTATGCGAATGGTAATTGAAACAACAGGAGTTGATTGTAGCTATAGATGCAATGATAAGAGATGTTCGGTGAATGTTACGTGGGCCTCAAACCTGTTTCCTTTCATGCCGATTCTTGGGTCGATGAGTGGGCTCCTGGGTGGCTGAACGGACACACAAGGAAATCGGTGTCGAACTAAGATTTTAGCAGGGTGTTCACCCAGCGGGTAACATGATTTGGGCTGGCAACATATGATTGTGGAAGCAGACGTGTCTAGGTATAATTTAAAGTACAAGAACGCAATGCTTGCGTGCGAGTCAGCGTGCTGAGGTTCAAGGAAACGCTGACACCTCAATTACAGATTCAGAAAAACTTTGTACCAATAAGAGTGATTTGTAGGAGGAAATTTTGGGAGTAGGGACTTGATCCAATAAATGTTCAACGCAAAGAAATTAATAAATGTTTTCAGCCTTTTATTTATTTATTTATTTCCATGGCCAATCAAACCGGAGTTGGTGTGTCTCGGAAGGAAGGCGGAGTAGAGACTTTGGGAATTACCATATAAGACCATTCAACTGCATTGCACCTCATACCTTGATCTGACCTGAAACGGTCTGATATAGAAATCTATTGATTAAGAGTTACTCAATTGCTCTTAACGAGGTGAACTTTAAAAATAGCTGAGTGACACCCATTAATTTAAAAACATGTGTTAAGTAAGGAATCGTTTACATGAATGTCACATTTCACTATTGTGTTTGTTTTGAATAAACTATAAATTGTCGTAATTTAAATTTAGCTCTTTGAAAAATGCAAGGAATCCCATCACAAACAATTAAAATTATAAAAAATCAGAATTAATTTATTACTTAAAATAATAATCAAAATTTAATAATTTCTATTGCAGGCAAACTTCTTATTTCTTTTTTTAGTAACGATTTAAACAGAATCACATTTTAAAAGATTGGATGGAGCATTGCATCCTCCCAATCAGAGTTAGTCCACAGATTTGATTGGTGCTACAATTGTATTCAGATTTAAATTTTATCAGATTGTGAATACTTCAGATCCTACTTCGTAGGGTTTAATGACTTTCTGGGAACTGCCAGCAAGTCTCGACTGATCCAAGTGCCCAACCGGTGAAAATTATGTCACCAGCTGCCTTTTTAATTTCCTCGGCATCCCAACAGAATTCGTTTCACAACCTGCGTCAGATCCTTTGGGAAATTAACGCTCAGGGTAATATCCTGCGTTGGAGGTGGAAAAAAATTCCTGTGGGTGGTTATGGGCCTACGAATCAGTAGCTATCTTCAGTATTATTAGTGCACAGGCAATTAAACACAATCGTGGAGATAATTTTCACAGCAAGAATATGTAAATCTAGAATGGACGATTTGTTGAAAGACGAACAATATTTTAATGGTCCTCTTTTTTGTTGTTGTTAAAGCTTTGATTCTCGTCAACGTCATCATAATTGGGAGTGTTCTGGAAGCAAGAAAAAGGAAGGATTACGACCGTAGCATTTTGAAGGAACTATTCCAAATTTTTTTTGATGGACTGATTTTGGGAAGCCTTAAAAATCGAAACTTATTGACGAGTCCGAGTATCGAAGCTGGATGCATCCAAACAATCATGTCTGAGGCCCAAGACAAGCTTAAGATTGCCTTTTATTTTTATTTATATTTGTTTAAAACCTGATAAGTTCCTTAGTTTTTAAATGGCGCCATTGTGAAACATTAAATCTACTGTCGAATAGGTTAATCTTCACTTCTCAGAATTGGGAATATTTCAAGCGATTGAAACTAATATGTTTCCTCTATGAGGCAATGAACCTTTATTCCTTTTAGTTGTTACTGGAAAAGATACTCATCCAACATGATTTTCTGAAATAAATTCCAGGCTAAATCTGGGACGGTTTCTTTAAACAGACTATGACCAATTTCCTTCCTCATCAATCAATTTATTCCATTACGACTTGTTACCAGGAAAACGATGTATCATTATGAATCTGTAAATTTGGAAGTTATTTATAAAATAAAACCAGCCTGAACTTTTTGGTAATAATTTTTCCCAGGTAACTTATCGGAACGAATGAACAGCGCATGAGGTTTGTGAAGCATTCTGCCTAAAACAAATACCAGTGCTGATTATGCTAATACGAGAATTGTTTCGTGCTTACGGCTGTATGATTCAATATGTAAAGTAACGGCGTACTTATGAGCTGGTCAATTATTTGTATGAAAATACATCTTTAATTTAGAACATAATTCTTGTGAACTGGTTTCTTCAGCTAGCCAAAGCAAAGTGTATCTTAAAGTTATTGGATCACTTAAGTACAATATGACCTCTATTAATTCGCTGTACGAAGTACCAGTTGCAATGCATTCGTCGAGGAGATAAAATACAGCCATATGTATAATTAAACACATTATTGATTATGCACATTTATGGAAGCTTGTATCATTGCATGTTATTCAGGCAACTGATGCCCATCTTTTTGTATACAAGTAGTTGACAAGTGAGTTTAGATCAAAATATAATTACCATACAACTTTTCTGTGAAAATGAGGTCGTAATGAATTCGAAGGCGCGTTCATGTCAATGTAGCGTGTTTCAAGTCTGCGGAAACAGATCAAAGTGATCTTGTGTGCGTTTTTAAAAACACGGTCAGTAATTTGTGAAACCGTGAAATGCCTTGCTGAACCGACCATTAGGACAAGGGATTTAGTGCCCGTCATAAAATGCTCGAAGCTCGTTTTCAATTAAGACACTTTTCAGAAACACTGTAGGTTTCTATAGAAGAGCGACGACTCGGCATCAACCGTTAAGTAGAGACAGGTGACCAACGATAGGTGGTATGATGGTATCGCCTTCGCAAGAAGAGGGAAACAGAGTTATTGTCTTCGTATAGGAAGAATCAATGGCGATACATTCGCGACTGGCACACCTACGAGTAAAATTCAGCTTCATCTGATCACTCGGTCTCTATAGAGTGAGGCCCCGGGAGCTGTTTCAGGAAACTTCTTTGCGGAGCCAGACGACAGCGACAAGAATCAAAAAGGCCGCCTGGAGCGAAGGTAGCTCCTTAAACTTGCCTTCAAAACATGTTCACAACGCACCGGTAAAAGTTTCTTCGTGATGAGAAACTTTTGCGAAGACGTCGCATCAAGTTCAATACCCAAGCGAATAAACATGGTCTAATCTGGAAAACTGTACGATCAATAATTTACTGTGTAATTTTTATAAAGAGAAAACCAGTTATTGTTAGTGTTAAATATAAGATTTTACACCGTGATTAAAAAATTCAGTTACATTGCAAACCCAGTTTTCATTGATCATAACCAGTCAAGAAATATGTCGTATGACTTGTTAGTTAATTATGACTCATAATGCTTTTAAACCTTTATGTATTTTTGGTAATCAATACGGAATGATCAAGAAGTCGTTTCGCTCACATAGGAAACACTTCAGGTTTTTATAAGTACTGGAATAACGCTAAAAGATTACTCTAAAACTGGGATACTTAATTTTTTTTAAAGAAATTTTTACAGTATTTTTTATAACGGTTGACATTAAAAGCGCGTTCCAAGCAGTTTCCGGATTAGATAAAGTACATACTATTGTCTATTTTTATGTTAATTACACTTTACTTCGACAAAAACAAACATACCAGATTACACTCTTAAAATCTATAATTGATTCCCATGTTTCTCCGGAAATAACTCTAATGACTGTGACGAGGCGTAAATCCTTAAGCACAAAAAAAGGACAGTGCGATAATGCAAACGACTATACCCTAAAGACATAGCTATTTTTTTTAATTCGGTTTTTACGTCATGGTCTCCAAAGAAGATTAACCCTAATGGAAGGAAGTTAGTCTTGCTATATGTCTGCCAACCCTACATGCTGTGTGCTAATATACTTTGTATTAGTCTGTTAATATAAAATATATTTTATAGGTGGAAGGAGAGAACCATTTCTTTTCTTTTTATCGGATGTCCTCTGGCTTCAACCGCCTTCTGCATCTCAGTCTTGCAACCTTTAGTCTCCAATCTATATATATATTATTAATTATATCTTGGTATTAAATAATGATTAATAATTAAAAATGTAAATACTATGAAATTGTAAATGTAACGAGTTCCACAGACGCTTTTAATATTGTACTGGGGTAGTTGTAAGCTCTTAGGTTTAGGTAGGATTAGTATTGTCTTTGTAGAGTCGGAGAGGAAGTAGTATTGTCAGAGAGGAAGAGAGACGTGCATAAGCAAGCACATAAAAAGTCTTGGCGTGAAGTGCGCTGTGGTATAATTTTAGGAGAGAAATGTATTAATTGGTGAAGTTTGTAATACGGTGTTAAAGTTGTGATATTAAAAGTGAAGTATACCTATGTACTATCGCTTATCATTTAGTCGTTGCCAGACCTATAAAAGTTATTAAAATCGTTGCACTTAACATTACGGGCCGGGTTTCCAAGAAAAGATATTCTTGGAGCCGAATTGTTCCTTTATTAATTAACATTTTGGAGCTAATCCTCCCAGTACGCCCTTCTGAGCGTACAAAACTGGATATAACCTCCCAAATGCATTAGCCTCACACAGTAATTAGTTTTACTGTTATGTGAGAAGGGGAGGTTGCAGTCTCCACAATTGACTATTGTGGACCTACTTTGGTTCTATATTCTTTTGTTTCAGTGATTACTCCTTCCAACCATCTTAGTAGTGGTCTTCCTCTTCGTATCCGGTTAGTTTGTTGGTAATTAATGATTATTTTTGTTTTTATTCCATCTTCCATTAAAGTTAGGTTCCCGAACAATAACTGTCGTTTCCTTTCAACGTTCTGGACTATTGTATATTTGATGCCCCTGATTCGTTCATTACGCACACGCAGGGCCGGCGCTAGGATTCTCGGGCCCCGGATAAACGTTCTTAGGGCCCCCTCCACCTGACAAAATGTTTTCTTTAATCTTTCATTTTTTGATAAAATCAGAATGCAAGAAAATTACATAACGCCTTTTTTTCAAAGTTTTTGAAGTTTATTTCTATTTAGTTGGTCACCCTGCAAGGACGGCCCCCTTAGGAGGCTCGGGCCCCGGGTACTTTTGCCCCGCTTACCCCTCCCTAACGCCGGGCCTGCCGGCACACGCTCTAGTTGAGACACTTGAGAATATCTTCGAAGGAAGTGCACACCCACTGTTTCATCTTCTTGTGGTTTCTTTGTGTTACTGTCCAACATTCTGACCCGTATATGGTGAAAGGTTCCGCAATGTTTCTATACGTATTTAATTTTGTATTCAGGCCAATATTGTCGAACATGGAAGGAGATTTAATTTTTTTATAGCAGACCTCCCTCGATTTAGTCTATGTCTGGTATGTCCCCTTAGTACTAATAATGCTGAGACGCCTGGTGATTCAGTGGTTGAGGCGTCTGTCTGAAGATCGAAAGCTCCCCGGTTCGAATCCCAGTCTCGGCGGGGATTTTCATAGACTTCTAACCCGCCCTTCACCTCTAGCACTGCTTGTTGTGTAATGTGAAGTACGCCAGAACGCTTCCGTGGGTTGGATCCCACGTTAAAATGTAGGCCACATGTACCCGGTGAGATCGCCATGTTGGGTTAAGGCGGGTACGACAGGGGCGGAATGCGCAGCCAACAGAAGCGCTGTCACCAAGTTATTACGAGCACACGGAATTATTATACTGATAATGTTTCCCAAATATTTTTTACGCGTATTTATCGTTAGGATAGAAACCAATATAGATTTAGATTATCACTGAAAATCGTTAAAAACGTTAGGGAGCGTCCATGAATAACGTGAGGTGTTTTTCCGCAATTTCGGACCCCCCCCCCCTCCCTCCCTGTAAAATAAAGTGAGATTTTGACGGGGATCTCCCCCTACCAATCGACCTCGCAACTTTTTGAGATTTCCGTTGACCCCTTCCTTCCCCTTGGTGAGGTTTCTTGAGATTTCGCTGCCCCTACCCCTCTATTTCCCCTCACGTAATTAATGGACGTCCCCTTAATAGAATGACCGTTCGCGTGAGCCGAGATTCCATATATCCACCGTAGCAACGACTTATTGTGTTTGGTCAAACCGCCGGGTTAAAGGCAATGAAGATCTGTTTTTGTATGTATGTAAGCTCTACTGCAGGAACCTTGGTTGCATACTCCCTGGGTACGTGTATCAGGCCATTGTTACCAGGACTAGTACGATTAGCCTTTTTTAGTCCGTTCTGGCCTGGCATTTGGGAGGACGTGTGTTCAAATGTCCGTTCGCTATCCAGATTTCGGTTTTACATGGTTTCCCAAAATAACTCCAAGTGAATCGATGGATGGTTCCTTCAAAAGGCCATGGAATATTTCTTCCCATTCCTTGACCAACATCCCATCACGCCTCCTACGACTATTATCTAGCGGTTCCCAATTTCCTTTTGGTAACGGAACCCTAATTGATCATACATTTTTTGGTGGACCGCAGTTTTATAAGCGTAAGCTGAAAATCCAGTCTTGCATCGGTAAGTCGTCACAAACGGAAGCAGAACCATGACAGCCTTCTCACGGCGCTGTTATGACTCTTTTCAACATACATTTTATTTAATTCTAGGACGGAACAGGGAATGTGACCCTTTCACGGAACCCGAGGGTTCCGCGAACCACACTTTGCGAACCACTGATCTAGACGAGCCGTTACGTTGGAAATAATAAAATGTAATACTTTCCTCCTCGTGTCTGGCGGTAAATTTTGTTATTTGGATAAATGTGATGACTTTTGTTTGTATATATTGTTAAATTTCTACAAGATGCCACGTTAACTTGCTAAAAAGGGAACCTGCAAAACTTTTTAATTAAGAATATAACAAATATAAAATGCAAGCGAGACTGTACATGATATTTATTAACATTTTATACACAGATTGCCTGCGAGATAAACACAACGTTTTAAGGAGCTGTTCACAGTGTGGCCGATGTAACATTATAGAGGCTTATAAACACATCTTCCGTATATTCGCGCAGCATGCAGAAATTAAAGTACAGGTTTTAACAAAGCTGCACGTAGTAATTGCTTATGTCACTGGTGTGGATATAGGATACATTTTTTTATCCAGATTATTAATATACTTCCAGAAGATACAAAGGCCAATATAGTGCAAAGAAGTAAATTTGGAAATTTATGTCTCTATCAGCGCAACAAACGAAAATTAATTAATGGAGTGAGTTTACGTAACGGGGTAACATATAGGTTATTTTTTACCCACATTGGTAACGTAGTTTAGGTCAAAACCGTAAATTTTTTAAAATAATTTAGCTGTATAATTCACGTATTTTGCAAACACCAATAATCGTATTTCGATCAAACGTCACATAGTGGTCGGATATGTCATCATTTAACATACAGCATACGTTTTATCTTTGTCAGTAAGGTGGTTCTCGACGATACAGACGACGAACCCTAAATTTTTTAATTTTTCTCTGTCTAAGCGTGACTCACGCAAAAATTATTGATTGCACAATATAATGCCTCATGCCATAAATTATCGAATCAGAGACAAAAGTGTTAAAATTTGGATCAAGCAATAACCAAACCTGGGTCGTCGCCTATTAATACCACTGGAAGCAGACCTGGCGCCTTCGGAAAAAATGGTAACCGCACAGAGATCTTGATAACCACCCCAAGAAGTGTCGTATTCATAAAACAAAACCTGTCGTCCTAGATATTCTCATCGCCCCGCTGTGCTTAGTAAAAGGACATCTAACAACCCCTGAGAACTGATTTATTTAAACTATTGTATTACACGTAGATCGATTAATTGTAATTGAGAAGTAATTGTTGTAATAAATGTCAATGTCAAACGTACGTGAAACGGTATTGCCAACCTGTACAGCAAAATCCCAATTCCACTTTTCAATAATTACATTTAGTAATAAGGGTTTTGTAATTAAATTAAAAAAAAATTTTTTAAAAAGAAGGAGTACAAGTTGTAAGCTTTAGTACACAAGCCAGGCCTGTGTGCCTTTTGAGAAGCTATGTGAACAATAATGAGGTGAGGCTGTGGGTAAACTAACCATAAAATCTTCCGAATCAGCTGATGATTCAAGGGTTGGAAGAAACAAATGTTGCTCCAAACGTGTTTAAAACATTTGAGTACAATCTAAATTTAGGAGAGGAGGAGATAGAAAAAATAAGAAAAACACAAGATTAATCCTTTGCTTTTTCCTACACTTTGATAGTTTACAAACCTCAACTTCTGAAGTACATTTAGATGAATAATAAGTACAATTCTAATTCAATATGGAGGTACCAGTTTTACTATAATTGTTACTAAACGTTTAGAATAAAATTGTGTAAGGGCATTTAGGGTCCAAGCCGTCTGTGATGAAATGAAAACAAATGTTTGGTGTTAATATTGTGTTGAGTAGCCCTCAGACACATTTGTATGGGCCACGGCTACGGACGCCATTAATGCTGCATGCTCAAGAGATGTGACAGCAAGGGAGATTCCAAGCATAAGCAGACTTTCACTCACAACATACCTTCCCGCATATTAGGAGCGCTGATGGCTTTGCGCGTTTGTCTGTATGAAAGTGAGGAGTCTCACGACCAACTCCACTAACGTATGTGCTTCGGATGTTCCACACCGGTGTCCACATAAGTGACAGAGAAACTTCCGCCTCCACCGGGACCTCGCGACCAGGACCACGAGACTGGACATGCCGGTCGACCGTCGCTGGGTGACGATGTGGGTCAGCCAGCCGCTGCCGCCACTTCGCACGTCGCACAACAGGCGACATCGCACAGGAACCGGATGGTCCCACCTGCAGTGTGCGTGTTCGTGTAGTGATACATTTACACCACCTATCCAGCCAGTTGTGTTAGGCGCTGAGAAACTTCGATTTCCGTGTGCCCACCGCGTTTAGCGAACCCGGTCGATACAGGATGCCCGACTCGACTGACGCCTCACTCTGGTAATGTATGTTTGATGATATCGTGAACACTGTGATTCGTGTGCCCCTCCCAGAAAGCGCCCTGAACCTATTAACATAGGAAATTTGCAGACGGCCTCCGCAATATTCTATTCCTTACGGTGCCGTATTGCGAGAGATCTCATGCTCTCGCCGACAGTTCGTGTTAGCTAATCGTGCGATATATTTGACTGAGAACAATATCGTTAATGCAATTACTGCAACAACTTTACCTTGTACCGGCAATGTGTGTTTTCTTGTTGGTTTGGACCAGAATGTACTAGTAATGGCCTCAATGATTTTCTTATAATTACCATAACTCTTTATGTAGAATTTAAGGTTACAAGTTGTAATTATCCTGTAATGTTTGGACTATAGGAAAGAACCCCTTTATATCCCAAATATAAATGTTAACTTTGCACATTTCTGGTCCATCCTTATCGGTGTTAGCGGGAAAATTAGTGATTTTTGCAACAAAACGTTGTAACGTTGTAACATTACAATATGTGATATCATTGTCAATGGTTACAAAACAGTGCAATGGTTACACAAGGTTACACAGTAGATGGAATGTAATTACGCTCTTTCGAATGTAACAAGAGCATGCGGTAGTTGCAGTAGCACAATTACACTTGAAACTGTATCGAATTCAACTGTGCCGGCCTCGGTAGCGTAGGGGCTAGAGTGCTAGCTCCGCGTGCCGAAGGCCGCCGGTTCGAATCCGGCCGCGGGCATGGATGTTAAGTGTTGTGTGTCTGTGTGAATGTCCTGTCCGTCCTGTGGCGTCCATACAATGGAAAAAATACACATTGAGCTGGCTGTATGGCCTCCGTTGCCGAATGCCATTAAAAAAAAAAAAAAAAAAAAAAAAAAAAAAAAAAAAAAAAAAAAAAAAGAATTCAACTGTCTAGTGAAAATCATATGGACGTTGGAGTTACGGAGTGTTGTAGAGTCACGAATAGCCACGAGTTTCTTACCGAACTACGCGAGCAAGAAGTCTTCTACCTTAAAATTAAATTTTCCTGTGATGATGACATGCAGGCGCATATTGTTGGTATGATGTTGCGAATGCCAGCCGAGTATCGATCCAGTGACAGAGGATCGACATCTGTAAATCCTGTATCCGCTAAATTTGAAAGCCGTTAATGTCTAAAGATGACAAATTATGTTTCTCATTTTGGTAGGAAGTTACTAAAGAAGATAAAGGGCAGTAAACGGCAGCAATGAGATAAAAAAAGGGTCTTAGTGTTGTAGCTTGTATCATTTCTACCCTCTTTATTTATAATTCTTATTAATTTACCAATCATACTCCTTACTAAACATTCATTGCTTTCACTGGAAGATGATTACTTATTGATCGCAAGGTAAAAGGCAGCAACATTTACAACAAAAATAATATGTGTGATGATGAACCACACAATTCATAACATATCCTGTGCTATTTGAGCAAATGGGATACAAATATTGGCACCAGTAACTGGTCAACTGTCACACGGATGCAATTAAACAAGTACACAGGAATCTTCCAAAAACCAGCAGTTCTTAACACCAATAATTTACCTCTGAGTAATCATTTTCACTGAAATCATTTCACAGCGAAAGTGAACACTTCTACAGAGACAGAGAGAAAGACAGAGATGGACTTACTTCATATTTATACAGAGGTACTTCTTGACACTGGCAGTAACGACGATGGACAAACATATGAGGTCTCCTACTGTGTGTGGTGGAAATTAAATACCTTTCGCGTAACTGAAACGTGGTTCGTGTTGTATATTTGTAGCAGTGGCGCTACCAATCTTAACATCTTGAATTTCTATTGCTGTTTTGAAAAATCTCTGCCTTACGGAGGATTCTACTTTTTTTCTTATGCCTATACGCCTCGTCAATGTCGCGGTTCATTAGAGGCGGCACGGGACTGGGGAAAAGGAATTCGACCTTGAGATTTTGATGGAAGCATTCCGGCATTCGCCTGGAGTGATTTGGGGAAACCATGGAAAACCCTAATCAGGAGGCCCGGACGGGGATTCGAACCGGCGACCTCCCGAATCCGAAGCCAGAGGTAGATAATACATTTCTGATTCTTACTACAGGCTGACTTTTGGTTTCCGTGAGGTTTTTCTAATGCAGCGATTCTCATACTTAGAGCTGCACGTACCGCTATTAAATTCCAAAGACAAGGGAGAGCCCCCTTAAAAATACTGGATTTTCATTATTATTTTTTAAATAGGATTTTTATTTTAAAAATGTAATACAGTCACAAAGAGCAATATTTAGTTGATTACTTTGCTGGACGGTCTTGTTTCTTGTAGCAAGTTTCAATTTTAGAAACAATTTTGCTAATTTTCAATTTCACTTCATCATCATCCGTGTTACAGGCGCGAGACAGCCAGTCAGCCACCATATTGTACTCGTAAATCTTGTCGTGAACCCCCTACGATCAAGTGGCAAACCCCTAGATGTTTTTTTTTTTTTAAATTTATTTATTTATGTTGGCTTTCGGCCTTGTCGGCCATACTGCCAGGTTCTTTACATTTAATATTACAATGGTTTATGTTTAATGTTTAGTTAAATTACAATTTCTTATCCTTTATTTTACAATGGTTCATAAGTCCCATGGGAGATGGGTTACAATTTCTTTATAAAATATATCACGTTGTTACCATTTCAATTGCACAGTGTGAGTCGTCGCCAAAAACACAGGGGCAGCTTTTTGTATATATCCACCACAATTGAAAGTTCGTGAAATAGTTCCTGTGGTTGCCTGCTCTATTTGAATCCTTTGGTGAGAATAATGTTGCGTACTTGTATTTGTATCTATTCTCATTGGGTGTTGCTTTAGTATGTATGTTCTAGATAATGTGTAGTATTTGTGAAGGGTTAGTGTATCTACTTAGTTTATGGCTGTTGTTCTAGGATTGGCTTATCAGCTTTGTATTATATTTGAATATTTCCTTCTTTAAAAAAGGACATTATTGTTCTGTATATTGAGTGGTTGTTGGAAGAGAGCAGGATGGCTAAATTAGTTGGGAAGGGGATATTGAACCTTGTGAGTTCCTTCAACATTTCGTTTTGGATGTTGGTGTATTTTTTACATGAGAATAGCAGGTGGTTGATGTCCCCTATTGCTCGGTCGGCAGTCACATCTGGGGGTATCTCTTAGTCCTATCCGGTTCACGTGGCTGGGAAAGTTTCCGTGGTGGAATCTACTTCTGATTATATTAATTATGTGGCGTCTGCTGATTTTCCATCTGTAGAACCAGGGTTTGGAAGGAATATGTGGTTGGATGTGTCAACCCCTAGATGTTAGCGTACCACTCTGAGAAATCCTGGTCTGGTGGAACTCTTTCGCGGCGGGAACAGAGTTGAATGACTCCAAAACGTCCCCTCCTGTTGTACAATGGCTGCTATTCACAAACATCCATAAATTCATAGTAAAAAATTCCTTGTGGCTCACAAATATGCTCATGGCTACTCCAGCTACAGCAAAATTAGATTTCTAATTACCTATTTCACTCTAAATCTTAAAGTCTTAATTTTTGCTCTTTCTATTGCGTTCACTTATTTACCTAACAAATAGCACTTTTTGTTGCGTTCATTTCTCTTTGCACCTCAAGTGTCCGAGGATAAGGTTATATAGTGAAAGAGGACAATTATCTCCAGAGTAGCATTATCGGTGACGGAGTCTTCGTCAGCAGCGGAAGGCACGGGGAGCGGTACTGATGCCGCCGCGGTCGCAACCCTCCAATTACTCTGGCGGGAGTTGAATGCGTTCCATTGTGGCCGTCCCAGTTTTCCCACTGACGAGCGAGGCAGGCCATATGGCTAATTGTGCGGCGGGCTCCCAACACGCGAGCGCTGCTCCCCCAGGCATACACAACACACGCGAGAGGGTTGGGTCGCTCTTCCTGTGTCGCCTCTGCCAGCTTCCACCCCTCCGGGTAGCACGCCGTCTGTTGCGACCACTAAAAACGTCGCCCACTTCCGCCGCCATCGGTCCTGCTGGGTGCAGACTGCCTGGGTGCGACGATAAGTCCTGATTCCAGAAATAAAGATCACGACTACTAAGTACTGTAATGGTCCCAATTACATTTTGATGAACAGAACCACTAATAAGGCCTATTTATATTTACCCAGAATAAATTAATTATGAATCAAAACGAGAAAGCAATATTCAAAGTTTCGTGAGGTTGCTAAGAAGCAACCCTACAAAAATTCTACTGTACAGGCGTAAATTTTGGTGCCAGACATCCTTTGTTAACGGGAGAAAGGATTTCGCCCGGCTTACATTTATCTCTCAAGACAAGCTCAGAATATTGTCCCATTCTCAGACAGTGAAAAGCAATCAACGTGTGGGTATGTGATTATTGTAGACCATTTCTTCCACAGTTATTTGTTAAACTAATTATTATTATTTAGTTAATACGCCAATACAACTGTTGTTGGATAATATTTATCGAAACTGACGCAAAACAGCATTAGATACACAAAACTTCACCACAACAGTAATTTAACACTACTTTGCGTCTCCCCCCATCCACCACACATGCACATTTTGTATAAAACATAGCAAAAAACACACACACACACACACGAATGCAATTACACCATTCAAACTCTCCGCTCGCGACATTTCCAACAGAGCACCGCCGGAAAAACAGCTGAACAGCAGCATTTTGTTTTTCTTTTAACTGCTTAACGTCCCCTAACAGCGAGGTCTTTAGAGACGGGAAAGGATGGGGAGCAAGGAATGGGAAAGAATTCGGCCATGGCCTTTTTTTTTTAAGGAAGCCTGGAGTGATTTGAGAAACAATGGAAAACCATGGAAAACCCAATTCTGGATGCCCAGACGGGGATTCGAACCGGCGTCCCCCTGAATGCGAGGCGAGAACTGAACAGTAGCAGCACACACGAAAACTGAAGGTTGATAATGACGTGCATGAAACTATGCATCAAAGTTGACTACCAGTGGAGTCATAAGAACCAAACTATATCAACTTCGTAATTAAATGTTTTAATAGTTGAAACAGCAAGCTGGTTGAGGTCACAGGCGACCAATAACCCCACCTCATAACGAAAATGTAAATGTAAGTCACAATATGAATCCTATCTTATTTTACCTATGTAAACAAACGTTCTACATGATAATTCATAACTGGTATGTAAATATAAGTCATATTATGTTTCCTATGTATAGAATAATTTCGTTAAATGTAAAAAAACCCAATAATTATGTTCAAATTATAACTAATCACATATTACAGAAAAACATTGTACGTTGAAGATACCTCGACGAGAGGTGAAGCGCATCCGAAAATAAATAAGATTCAGGAACAGTTGTATTGGCGTATTTACTAAATAATAATGTGTGGGTGTTTCAGATCGATTGCCTGTTTAACGTTAGGAGGGAAATCGGGATGTGAAAGTTTGGAAGACGAGGAAAGAGCCATCTTTGGACACTCTGGTACGGCCAGATCAGTCGACAGGCCGTTAAGAAACCTTCGCTCAAGCCTATTATGGTACAGGCACGATTATCCAAAGCCGATATTGTACATTAAGCAGCAAAACGAACAATTTCGTCCTGTAGGCATTCATAGATATTGCTGACTATGAGACTATTTTCTGAGCTCGTCTTGAGGGATCAGTGCGCAATAATTATTAATTCATTCTTGATAAATATGAATTGGCCTTATTATTGGTTCTGTTCGTCAAAGTGTAATTAGGACCATTACAGTATCTGAATAATTGGTAGCCTCGAAGCTCATTCAGTATAGAAACTACTGCGAGCGGGATAATTTACATCTGCATATATACTCTGCAATTCACAAAGATGTGGGTGGCTGATGCTGCAGTGCATTCCAATCCCGAATAACACAAGGACAGAAGGAATTCATATAATCATTCATCAGAACGGCAACCTAATTTCTCTCGTCAACCAATTCCTTACGACTCGGGATTCCAAATTGCGCAGCAGCAGCCAAAATGAGGACGCACGAGAGTTTTTTACGCTATATCTTTTCTATGAGCATTACAATCCTTGAAAATATTGCAATTGTTCCATGTTTTGAGGAGTGGAAACGAACCAGCTAACTCCTTGCTAGGAATGAGGAATTGTCACGGTGCCGTAACGATTTGAGATAACGAGGAATAGCATCTGGATAAAGGATCAGGTTAGAGTCCAGAAACTCGCGTACCAGTAGTTCAGACTGCGTTATATAGGAAATTTCACGTTATCACCTATCCGAATGCTGGGACAGTCCCTGAACTCCGGCTCACATTTTACAAACAAAAATATACCTAGCATACAGAAAATAAGTTAGACGTTTCACAGACGGTTTACAACACAGCTGTGCGAACAGGTAGCTGGTGTCGATGTATTCCTTTGTGGCTGTAAAAAGAGAGGAAAAAAACTTACTTAAAACTGTCTTCTCAGTGGAAGACGGAATTATTATATGCAACAAAAAAGAAGGTATATGACCACGAAGTGAGAAAACACAGAAGAAGGAAAGCATGTAGTTTTTGTAAATCTCGTCCTCACATGTGGTAGATGTTTAGGGGAGGGTAGCGAAGGGTCGGGGGGGGGGGGGGGGGTTCGCCTGACACCTGCTCACCAGCTGCCGTGTGAGAGGGATGTCCCAGTTCAAACACTGATGTCAACTGAAGCTGGGTCGACTTTTGGTCAGACTGATACAAAAGCTCAAGAGGTGTAAAAAGTCAGAAGTTCGTACGCTGCTCTTATTTATACCAGAAGCGATGTATTTCATTTATACGCCTCTAAGATAATGAGTTGCATATTATTTTAAGTGCTGATGTGGCAGCACAGTGGATAAGGCGCTCGCTTTTAAAGTTCAAAGTATCGTGTTCGAATCCTGGTGCAGCTATGAATTTTTGTGGTCTTTGCTTTATGATAGAGCTACGCCAGTGGCTTCGCTCCATGGTTCAGTTTGCGCGCTAAACTATAGGTTCCTGAGAAAAGCAATTGGCCGCCCTACTTCCGAAGAACGGCATAGTAGATCCAACCAATCTTTGGGATGTGGACTAAGCTACGTTTTATCATTTAAGTGTCCATATTTACCAGTGGAGTTCAGTGTGATAATACAAATAATACCAAATATATTCCAATTCGCGTATAAATCACTACCCTGCCACTTTACTGAGAGAGGGTAGTTTATATACAGGGTGTTACAAAAAGGTACGGCCAAACTTTCAGGAAACATTCCTCACACACAAACAAAGAAAATATGTTATGTGGACATGTGTCCGGAAACGCTTACTTTCCATGTAAGAGCTCATTTTAGTTTCGTTAGTATGTACTGTACTTCCTCGATTCACCGCCCACTTGACTTCCATTTATGGGGGCATTTGGAAGCCCTTGTCTACGCAACCCCGGTACCAAATGTAGAGACTCTTCGTGCTCGTATTGTGGACGGCTGTGATACAACACGCCATTCTCCAGGGCTGCATCAGCGCATCAGGGATTCCATGCGACGGAGGGTGGATGCATGTATCCTCGCTAACGGAGGACATTTTGAACATTTCCTGTAACAAAGTGTTTGAAGTCACGCTGGTACGTTCTGTTGCTGTGTGTTTCCATTCCATGTTTAATGTGATTTGAAGAGAAGTAATAAAATGAGCTCTAACATGGAAAGTAAGAGTTTCCGGACACATGTCCACATAACATATCTTCTTTGTTTGTGTGTGAGGAATGTTTCCTGAAAGTTTGGCCGTACCTTTTTGTAACACCCTGTATATATATATTTTAGAGAGGTTTAATGTCCGGTATACTTCTTCATAAGGATATGAAATAAGTATTTGCGAGTCTTATTAGCTTTATGCTAATGCGTAATCTTTTTACGGTTTGTAGATATCTGACATTCAAAGTGCCGAACAGCATAGCATTTGCCTAGATGATTACAGAAAATTGCCGACAAAACCATACCAAGATGTCGAATACGGGTTCACATTGCAACCCTCGTGTCTCCTCACTTCCGAAATAACAGTGTTTTAAATCCCTTGCTGTTACAAGTCTGTAAGTTCCCTTTTGGAATATTAGGTTGATTGTTAAAGGGATCAACAAATATTTCAGCAATATTTCTAAAAGTCATGTCTTAATGTTCAATTCTGAAAATACACTGAAGAGTCAAAGATAATGGTATAGGCATGCGTATGCTAACACAGAGATACGTAACCACTCAGAGTACGGCGCTGCGATCGGCAACCCCTGTATAAAACAACAGGTGTCCGGCGCAGACGTTAGATCGGTTATTGCTGCTACAATTGCAGGTTATCACGATTTAAGTGAGTTTGAACGTGGTGTTATAGTCGGAGCCGAGAGATGGGTCACAGCATCTCCGAGGTAGCGACGGAGTGGGTATTTTCCCGTACGACCATTTCACGAGTGCACCGTGAATATCGGGAATCCGGTAAAACATCAAATCTCCGACATCGCTGCAGCCGGAAAAAGATCCTGCAAGAACGGGACCAACGACGACTGAAGAGAATCGTTCAGCGTGACAGAAGTGCAACTCTTTCGCAAATTGCTGCGGATTTCAATGCTAGGCCATCAACTAGTGTCAGCGTGCGAAGCATTCAGCGAAACATCATCGATATTGGTTTTCGGAACCGAAGATCCACTTGTGTACCATTGCTGAGTGCACGACACAAAGCTTTACGCCTCGCCTGAGCCTTTCAGCACCGACATTGGACTGTTGATGATTGGAAACATGTTGACTGGTCTGACGAGTCACGTTTATAGCTGTATTGAGAGGATGGACGTGTACGAAAATGGAGATAATCTGTCAATTAATGGACCCTGCATGTCAGCAGGGGACTGTTCAAGATGGTCGAGGCTCTGTAATGGTGTGGAGGGTCTGTTTTGGAGTGACATGGGATCCCTGATACGTCTGGATACGACTCTGACAGGTGACACGTACGTACGCATCCTGGCTGTTCACCTTCATTCATTCTGTACAATGTGCATTCCGACCGAATCGGGCAATTCCAGGATGGTGGCTGCAGGAACACTCTTCTGAGTTTAAACAACCTCCGCTGGCCACCAAACTTCTCAGACATGAACATTATTGAGCATATCTGGGATGCTGTGCAACGTGCCGTTTAGAAGAGATCTCCAACCCCTCGTACTCTTACGGATTTATGGACAACCCTGCAGGATACATGGCATCAATTCCCTCCAGTACTACTTCAGACATTAGTCGAGTCCATGCCACGTCGTGTTGCGGTACTTCTGCGTGCTCGCGTGCACCCTACACGATATTAGGCAGGTGTACCAGTTTGTGTGGTTCTTACGTGTAGTTATTACATCCACTTCTGCCTTGTTGGTCTTATCGTAGCTTCAGTAGAGCTTCATTAATCGTCATGTTTATCCAAAATGAAAAAAAAAACTAAACTCTGAAAATTCTGTCATTTCTGTGGAGTGGTAGCCAAGCTTTACGAAACGAGACCGCGCGTAATTACTACAATATATGCAAGTGTTTACCTCCTCAGCTCAGATAGCTGTATATAAACCAACCTGGATGTAGGATTTGAAGAAGGTATGGAGAGATGAGAGGATATTGACATCCACCCTCATAGCCTCTCCGATACCATCCACGTAATCGAACCTATTGTACTAATTACTGATAGAGAACTTCTTAGTCTGTTAAACCAAATGCTTTATAGCTCCATAACCCTTTTTTAAGAGCAGGCTTCCACTAAACGATTACAGCTAATACTTGCTTAGTGAGTCTACTGTACGACGCCCCCGACTATTCAGTCAGCAAACAAGGTGTCTAATTACCAACCTATAGGAACCGAAGCTCTCGGGGATATATTATTTACTATTAAAGTGTTAGCCTCAGGAAGAAAGAAAAGTAAAGGCCTACATTAATATAAACATCAAAGGGAAAAGACGCGTTGGAAGGCTCAAAAATAAATGGATAGATCAAATCAAGAATGATCCGGAAGACATAGAATTTCACTGGGGGACTGTTCATGAACATCAGCTATTCGTGGACAGAAAGAAGTAGACAGTGCTCCTGATCAGCACCCGGGAGACTGGAGTTGGAGAATGATCATGATTATATTCAGTCGATGTAGATGTGCATATCATAGAGGGCTAATAATTTAAATTTTTATGTTTTTCTAGTGATTACATATTTTTCCCTTTACAGAAACTTTGAAACTGACCTTAAGAAGATTATGTATTTAGTACTGAATCTATATGTTAATTAAGAAGATAATTGTGGAATGGAACAAGGGGGAGATGAAGTATGTAAAACAGTTAATCATTATAAAATCAAAGGGATAAACGTTGCTTAATAATGATTCTATTTAGTTGAGAGGTGAATGGAAGGGCAAAAAGATGACCATGACCACAAGCTGACACTTGATTTTATGCATAAGGGTGTGGGAAAATTTTCTATCGCAGGAAAGGGTGTAAAGGGTTCGAATACATTACCAAGAGAAATGATGAATAATTTACCAAAAACACTGAAAAAATTTTAAGTAAAAATTATTAGAGGGCAAAAGTAGGTGGACCGAGCGTTGTGGTGTAATGGTTAGCGTTCTGGCCTCGCATTCGGGAGAACGGCGGTTCGAATCCCGTCCGTGCATCCAGATTTGGGTTTTCCATGGATCCTCAAATCACTCCAGGCAAATGCCAGGATGCACCCTTCAAAAGGCCATGGCCGAATTCCGTCCCATTCCTTGCCCCCTATCTTTTCCTGTCTCTAAAGACCTCGCTGTTAAGAGAAGTTAAGCAGTTAAAAAAGTAGGTTGGAAGAGGAAAGGAGAAAGACGGGTGTATAGGGAGATTGGCACCGTAGCGTTCGCTCCATCGCAATTTTATCAATCATTATTATTTATTGTGGGGAAATGAATTGCACATTGCATTAAGCCAGTCATGCGTAGAAGCTAGCGATATGATAAAATGCATATCGCATGTAGTAAAACACACAAGGAAACAAGAAAAAGTATGTAAAAAAACTTTTCGCGCGCTCAGTGAGAAATAGACTAAACAACAAGTTCTCCTTCAAACATTTCCGTATTGATCTCTGTAGCAGGCATGGTTGGTAACGCAGAACGGCTCAATTATGTCGGTGTACTTGCGTTGCGGATTCGCGGTAGAAACGAGTTTTTGTTTCAATTAGCCGGGGTCTGGTGGATAATCGCTGTTGTATATAAAGCAGCTCCGTCGACGCGTTGCAGGCACTGCACGGCTTCTGGTCTCTTTGATTTTTCGTTTTTTCGCAGTGGGGAGCGACCGGTTTGCTGTGGCTACCTCCCTCCCACTGGCGTTTGCCGATCCCCAAGCACCGGCGAACGCAGTGATAAAGAAGCTGAATTTCTGACTCTAGGGCTGAAGTGAAGAAAAGGGTTTTTAATGCTACTTGAATGCAATCAGAGTAACCTTAGAAATTGCGTAAATGTAGTGGGATGAATAAAAGTTGTTTCGACTGTTTTATATCGTCATAAGAGTAACGATGAACAATTCAAGTCGCAAAGGTAATTTAGTTAATGAATGATTCTGTAGCTACCTTTCAAACAAAAGCAAAGTCTCGAGCTTATGACAGAAGCTGTATGATAGGATTTCAGCTAGAGATTGTGAGGTACATACTCTTACTATTTATATAAATTAATGTTATAATCATATTTGCATGCGTATCAAACATTTGTGACTGTAAAAATCAATTATCCTATTTAAGTTTAAACGGGGAAAGAGCATCGAACCAACGGTGAAACAGAATCTTTTGTTTGCTGTTTCTACAGATAGAGGAAGAGAAGACGTTCGAAATTTGGGAAGAATAAATGAAAATTTCTTTCGGTGGGTTGGAGTAACCTGTTGTAGTACAGGGCGTTCGCCGGGAAACGCTACCCACTATTAGCGCTACAAGGAAGAAACTGCTCCCGGCGAGCGAGCGGTCAGCTTCCGGCATTGTTCGACCGTCGGCCGCGTACTATTTCATAATAATTACGCTTCATAAACTTGTATGTGCTAAGCATTTAAATGTGACGTCAGTTGCGGATCAACAGTGCCATCGTGGACACCCAGCAGGTACCAGTTGCAAAATCTAATCCTAGGCCCCTGGTCTATTTCTGTAATTTTATCCACCACAATTGTTTTGTACGGCTTTAAGTGAACTAGCTTACTGTCCAAGCTGACGTCTTAGATACGCCTACCTGCTGCCCTAACTGACTTAATGATTTTTTGGGTGACTGTTCTAGTCGAAAAGCGATATCGTCAATTTTCTCCTCTGTGAGAATACGGTTGACCAACAGTCTCTTTTTGTTAAAAAATGAACCCGTTTCTATTACTTTTTAACCAGACGCAGAATTGTTGATTTAGCTGGCAGTAAAGCGCCAGGATATTCGCGACGAAATTTACTGCGACACTTTTTAAATGACTTCTTCTGCACATATGTATCGTAGAGAAATATTCTTTGTTGCAAACTGTAACGTACCATAATTTTACTCACACTCAAACACGGTACAGATTAGTAAGAGTATGAAGCCCCAAACCAGCCAAACCGCAAAGAAACGTTTATTCACAACACTGATTAATAAAAGACTGAAGTCACAAACTAGCTATAGTGCGGTGATTCACGGCGCCGTGTGGCGGGAGTTGCTGGCACCACTGTCCCAGCTAGTTGCCGACGTCAACAGACTGGGAGGGTAGCGTTTCCCGGCGAACGCCCTGTATTTGAAACTACAAGCCCGAGGGCATGAAGAAGTATTAATGTATTAATAAGTTGTTGTTATTGGATTAACGATGACACATGTATTGAGAAGAAACAAATGATAAGTAATCGATAATAGTTGTCGAATTATAAAAACTTGAATAAGTAATATGATTTGAAGTTTTTAAAAGCATTATGGTTTATTGAGAAAAGAGAAGTGTAGAATATATGATCTTTCGTTACTGGTAAACTAAAATAATAAGGTTACTATTTTCAGGTAAGGGAGCGTCCATAAACCACGCTCCATTTTGGACTGCTGTGAACCCTCCTCCCCTTTACGTAGCCCGACGTGGAATTTGCCTCTACCTGCCCCCCCCCCCCTCCCCAGCGCCCCAAGTATCACGTAGCTTTCTTTCCCTATTGACTCCAACTGACATTTTGTACTGTTTTGTCAGACTATTGTAAATTATATACGGTGGTAATTAAATGACGGAAATAATATTCACATGCCGTTGTGTGTTCTGTAACTCATTTTAACTGTGACAAATAATATCAATGAAAAGCTACGTGGCCTGGCTCGGAACCCCGGCTCCCCCCACGTAGCCCAGCGTAGCTTTCCAGCAACCCCTCTCCCCCTAGACCTAGCCACGTAGTTTATGCATGCTCCCTAATTCACAGCGTTGTTGTCGAACCTGAAATCGGATTTAACCGGTAAAGATATGCGATTGATTTGGACCTGTTGAAGGGGTACCAGGAAACTGAAAACAAATGCAACTTATTTAAATTAATAAAACAGTAAGGGGAAAGGCCATAATATTAGGCGTACCCTTACAATATGATTATGTACAACTGCAGAGGGATCTGGAAAGAATAACTAGTATGTGTGAGAGATGGGACTGAGATGTTCAAACTATAGCTGCTGAAGTAAGGAAAGGTTGGAGATGATAAACTGTAACACAACGCAGGAAACGCTTTCATAACCACAACTCGATGATAAGACCTGGCTGTGGTGTGGTTTGTACAAAATGTTTCAGCAACTCGTGATTTCAGTCTATAGTTACCTCTGACATTTCCTTGTCGCATTATCTCTCAGTTTGATGTCATAAAATTGGGTGTTAGATATTGCAGTCTGATAACGCTCAAGTGTCCCGTTATGGGTCACATGATGAAGAATACAAAAGATAAACAACATACTCGTATTTGAGAGTGTAGGGAGTAATGGGTATGTTGGAGTGAAGACAGTAGCCCAGGTAAGAAAGAGATGGAGGATTAACTCAGACTAATCAGGATTCTGATGGCCGAAAACAAAAAAGTAGCAAGTGTGCGTGGGAGATTCTGTTATCTTTTTAAGTAAAATTGTTTGGGAGCAATAGTAAACATCGGCAAAACAATGATTGCTTGCACGGGGAATTGAAGCGTTCATTTCAAAGTTGTTAAATCCCTAAATTAAATTTTTTATTAATATCATAAGTATTTAATCTTTCTGAAAATTCGCAGTTATATAGTTTAGAGTAGCTAACCGTATGTATGTCTGAAGAGCAGATTCCCACGTCTTTTTGAGTACTGATCAGTATTAACACTTTGTAATGTGTTAAAGTACTGTTTAAATGTATGCTCATTTTGTGCTGTTTTTCCTTATGTCTTTTCACCTCGTCGACGTCAAGATTATTAGAGGCGGGAAAGGACTGCGGGCCATCAATTTAAAGGAACCCACCCGGTATTCTCCTGGATTGATTTTGGGAAACCATGGAAAATGGAAATTTGGGTGATCGGACGGGAATTCGAAACTGCGTCCTCCCGAATCTGAGGCTAAAGTGTCTCTCCGCGGTAGCCAAGTGAAAACACACTCGTCAGGTGAATGAACGCAAAATCTGGTTTTCCTCATATTATTTTTTTCCTAACAGAATTAGTTTATTGATCATCTTATTAGTTGAACAACCTGCAGTGTTTAACAGTCAAGAGACTAATTGTAGATTCGTTTAAACAACGATCACTAACGTTTATACTGACTAGCTAAGGTTTCCACTGTGTCATAGCCTTATCGGTTTGCCGAGTTGGCTCAGGTGCCTCAGGTGCGTAACTGAGGAATCCAACGATCACGGTTCGAATCCCAGTCTCGGCTGGAATTTTTACGGACTTAGAAAATGACCTTCAACGCTGTAGTATTCTAGTACGCTCCGTGGTTCGGATTCCAAGTAAAACTTTTGGTCGCCGATACCTGGTAGGTATACGAGGTTAGGTTAAGGTAGCTATGATAGGGGCGTATGAGCGGCAAATCGCAACTCTATTAACCGGCGACCGAACTACCCTTCGGGTCTCCCAGCCATCAATGCCATACGCTTTCTTTTTTAAGTCGTTCGCAGCGCACTTCTCCTCGAGTAACTGCCAGTCTCTTTCACACTGTAAATCTGTCAATGACTGATTGTCAAAAGTTTGCTGTCCGCAGTTAATCTGTTTTTTTTTTTTTTTTTTTTTTTTTTTCAACAGCGAGGTCTTTAGAGACGGGAAAGGATGGGGGGCAAGGAATGGGAAGTAATTCGGCCATGGCCTTTTGAAGGAAGCATCCCGGCATTTGCCTGGAGTGATTTGGGAAACCATGGAACCAAATCTGGATGCCCGGACGGGGACTCGAACCGCCGTCCTCCCGAATGCGAGGCGAGAACGCTAACCGTTACACCGCCACGCTCGGTAGTTAATCTGTTATTGCACTATTGGCTGTTAGGCATAAACTGCACTTCCTATGTATGAATGACTTATTCCTGGCTAAACGTGCACTGTTGCCAAGTCGGATTGTTCGTTGTCCGCCCTTGACTGTTCATGGCTAACTATTGAGGGCTCCGCAAACTTAATATGTTTCTCGGATTGGATTATTGCTGAACGAAGGCCCGTCCCCAGGCTATATATAAATTCTCTTCCTTTGGTGGCTTTCTGTCGGTGATTTTTTATAACCCCGGCAGATTTTGAGGAATCTTTCCTTCGTTGAAACCTCTCCAGTAAACCACTCGTGACTGCCCAGTTGGGTTTGTTTACTCATTTGGCCGGATATGGCAGGTGGCCGATGGGTGAAAAGGGCCTTGAGAGTTTTCTCTTACCTATATTGGCATCGAAAAATGAGCAGCTTACGTTTGACTTGACCTTATCTGTACTTTGGAATAAATTATTAATTTGTGTTTAGGCTGTTTTAATGACAGTGAAATAATTAAAGCTTTATGTAAAGAGTCGTTAAACTGTTCGAAATAGAATTATTTGAATGTGATCTATTTAAAAGGCCACAGATACAAACATAAAGTTATATAAAATACTTTCTTTGTTAATGGCGGCTTCTCACAGCCCGTGGGTTTGTACTTTGTAGGCCGCTTCAAGCAGCCGAATTGTACCGACCAGCACGGTCCACAGTCTAGTCCTCGTCACTTCGCAGCCACCTCCCCACCACGTTGCCTACTGTCATTTCAGCTACCCGGGCATTTGATGTTTACTGACGGCGCGACGGACAGAGTCGCGCCATCCCGCTAGCAAAGGCGGCTCCCTTCCCAAGGCCCGCTGTTCATAGCTAGACCGGCGCGTCCGGCAAATGCACGAGCCGTGGAAAGCAACCTTTAGATACAGAACAGCTCCACTGAATTATTCAAGTTAACATTGTACTTCGATACCAAGGAAACAAACTGGTTGTAACAAGGCTTAACCCCTTGCGAGAATGGCAACATCGATGGGAAATAGCAATAGATTACAACTCTGAACTTCATTCCCTAAGGCGCAAAACTCGCTAAGGAGTGTCATCTACGACGGAGGATCTGAATTGTGCTCAAAAGGATACATCCTGTGATATAGAGATGCAGAGGTAAGATGAACAAGTGGCGAAAGCTGTCAACTCCAATGCTTGATTGTGAAATCCTGCGTCAGTCCGACCATCCCAGGCAGTGTAAGCGAATGTTCCATCCAAGAGTACCATGGAAGCCGAGAAGAATTTTTGTTGCTCCTTCACTTGTTGTGTTGTTGCTTGCTGTCAAATTTTTTGTATTTTAAATATTTGAATTAATTTATTTGTTTTTCATCATTTTTAGCCATTAAGAATTTTGCAACTGTACAAACCATACATAAAATAACGATTCTTAAATGTAATATTAACTGAACACTATCACAAAAACGAAATTTAAAGAAATTTTATTTACTATTAATGTCACACATAAGGAGCTTTTAAAGTAGCGAATATGTCAAATTTAATAGAAAGAAGTTTCGGTAACAAACATTGAAGTTATTTCCATTAATTAAAAACCATAACTGGAAATATCAATATTGTAGAGGTGCATTTCATAATTAACTATTGTAAAATTCGAAACATTTACAGCCACAATGTAATTGCAGTCAAAACCGAACAACAACTGTCGGAATGGAAACCCATTAATCGAGGAGTGAGGCTAGGGTGTTGCCTACCACAACTTTTATTCAGCATATATATAAACAAAATCATTAGTGACTGGCGACAAGAACCACATGGTAGAATCAAAATAGACCAACCTGGACACATTACTGTTTGCAGATTACCATTTGATTTTTTCTGAATTAGAATGCCTAACACTAGACAGGAAGAAGAAGAATAAAATTCCCTGGCAAAATATTTCTCAGGATGTTTATGATTATAGGATGGGTATGAATTGCTTGTTGAAGACTTAAGTGTAAATATCTTGTAATACTATTTAATGGTAAATCTCAACTGGACGGGACGCAATGGGCCAATGGTAGGAAAAGATTTCAAAATCTTTCATCTATAGGAGAGAGTGATGAGGAAATGTACCGTAGACGTGATGGAATTGTTTCTTTCTTAAGTAAGGGTGTCAGGGATTTGAATAAATTACCTAAGAAATGATGAATAATTAACAAAAAAAAAAGATTAACGAATTTATAATTTGTAGAGGCCGAAAGAAGGCGGACACAAGAAAAGGTGAAAATGTGTGTGGGGGAAAATTGTCACTGGTGCGTGCGTTACATCGCAATTATTTTAAATAAAAAAATAACACAGACTCTATGCTGCCCTTAACTTAAGTGCCCTGTGCTTCGTGCATTGCCTCAATTTATTTCACAGAACTAATAACAGAACGCGGTAAGAATTGAAGTTGTATGGACTAGCAAATATCTTTCTCGTTTTCGTAAGATAATATCTATAGAAGAATTAAATCAAGTGAATTGGTATCTCTAGATGTTGGTTCAGACAAAAAGAGCCGTAGTTGGAGAACGGAGACTTAGGCCTTATCGCCTGAGGCGTACTGCAAATTGCCACGGGATTGTTCTCACGTTAGCCCAGCAGCGTTATTTGCTACTTGTTGTTAACCTTACAGCGGAGCTAGAATTCTGCTTCACGAAACATGTAGCCTGCCCGCCCTCGGCAGCGACAACCTTGGCGTTCTTATCTTCTTCCCCCATCTCGCCCCGAGCGATGCTAGAGACTCCCCCTAAACAAAGTGCTTGTTGTAGCTTCCCCTTCCGCCCCTGTTTAAGGGGGACGATTTTTATGGGTGATGGATACGATCGTAGCGCAGTCAAAGCAATTCTTATCGTAGTCATTTATCTCTTGTTTTTATGTGTTTGTTACGCCGGTTGCCGCAAACAGGATCTCTATTTCGGCTGTTTGGGGATGTACGTCTACACTAACGGCAGTCTTAAAGTCACAGCTAGCAATGAACTCTTACAAACAGGACAGAGATTTATCAGTGTCAAATTCGTTTCCTCCACTTTTTCAAAACCTAAACTGTAAATATATATCTAAATGGTTTCATTTTCCACAACATTCGTGAAATTACTGGCAAAGTAAATCTTTTCAAGTGCTAATTTGGTGATTATTGCATAAGAAAATTGCAAGTTAAATCGGCTTTCAGATTATTTATCAAGTTTCGTTTCACTATCCCCACGAAACTTCCGTGTATGTCAGACTCCATTCTGAGTAAATTTACCAGCAGTACAGTGAAAAAGCAGCTTTAGTACATAGGTTGAAGCACATCTTTACTATAGCACGTTTAACATTTGTAAATTCATTTACATATGTTTAACAAGCAAAGCCAGAAGAATGACAACTAATCAATATACGATGATCATACAGTGTAGGCTTTCACGGTTGGCATTAACTTCAGTCAGAATTTCCGGGCTAAAAGGCCGTGGTCGATAGGTAAAACTTTCCCCTAACGTTTCGTCTTTAGCTGCGGAAGACATCATCGGATGTCTTGCCACTTAGCATCCGATGATGTCTTTCGCAGCTGAAGACGAAACGTTAGGGGAAAGTTTTATATAAAGACCTCGGCCTTTTAGCCCGGAAATTCTGAGTGAACCAATATACGATGGTTAGTTACGAGAGGCGGTTCAAGGTCAGTCTGTTCTGTCCCCACTCCGCTGCCTTTATCCCTACATGAGAAGGGGAAATTTGGCATCCACCCACCTAGACACAATGGTCAGCTCTTAAGGCCGGGCGCACATTGACGCGCAGTCGACGCAGCGCAGCGCAGCACAGTTTCTGTGTCTCTATGTTTTGGGGCGAAACAGCTCGTATTGAGACGCAGAGCAGGGCAGCGCAGTACTGCGCCGCACGTGGCCTGCGCCACGTTGTGATCACGACACAGAAACTGTGCCACGCAGTTCACTCGTGCCGGTTTTTTGCCGTAACACTTCTTGCGTTATTTATAATCTTGCTTTACTTATAATCATTTTCAACTATGGAATAAGAAAAATTGATTAATCTGGTGCGTAACCAACCTGCGATTCACAATATCAGTCATAAAAATACATAAAAATTAAATTTAAACAAGAGATTTGGACAATGAGCCCAACAAGTGGGGAGTAAATTCAACATTTATTTATCATACAACTGTCCACTTACAATTATCACTTTTCTTTTCTTTTTTTGAATTCATTTTTAATAAAACTTCGAAAAAGATTGCTATATATAGGCTATTATCACATTATTTGTTTTCTTATTATTTGTACTACATCGTTCAATAGTGTTCACTTAATTTGTTGACACTGCTTTTTTAGTTTCAAGTGTTCTGTTATATAGTTTTCTTAAAAATATAATATGAAATAAAAGAGAGAAACATTCTTATAAATGTCATGTACCGTCAAACGCTAAATAATTAAATAAATAACCACGAAAATACAGCGAGATTTTCTTCAGTTCTAATAGATATTTGAGCTTTGTCGAGAAAATAACAGGTTACATTATGCCGTGAATCTCCGCTCGAGTTATCCGGAAATTATCTTTTGAGAATTCTCTT
Source organism: Vandiemenella viatica (assembly GCA_031002005.1). NCBI lineage: Eukaryota > Metazoa > Arthropoda > Insecta > Orthoptera > Morabidae > Vandiemenella > Vandiemenella viatica. The sequence goes on from JARYHS010009186.1 coordinate 85,405,096, forward strand.
GTCACTGCCAAAGCCAGATGAGAGTTTCTTCTTTTCATATACTCACTTTTGCATAGTTTTATCTACTTCAGCTTCTGTTAAAGTAATAACAATTTTCCAAGCTCGGCATCTCAATCTGATTCAGAAATAAAAAATCGAGTTTTAGCACCGACATGTTTTTGGTTCGCTTTATTGTCGGTTTCTCGCACAACACAACAATGCTTTGTAAACTGCCGCACGAAACTGCGCTCTAATATGCGGGAGTAACTGCCAGTCTGTGCTGCCCTGCCCTGCTCTGCGTTGCCCCTACTGCGTCACGCAGCTCAATGTGCGCCCCGGGTAAAGGTAGAACGGAAGGGGGTAGCGAGATGAGGAACTGGGCCAGCGGATCATGACATTAATGACACCAGATATGAATGAGTGGGGTAAGATTCGTGATTAGATTTTGCAATGCAGAATAATGCGTAATATTGCATATTGAAAATAAAGACGGCAGATTAGGTTCGCACTGCCGAGCAAGGTGCGTTGTGTTCTAGAATCGAACTTGCCAGAGGAAGAACCAGAGCGCCAGCAAATCACAAATCTTCCTCAAGCTGAAACATCTAAAACTTTGACCATGACTTTTTTAAATGGCATTTGGCAACGGAGGCCACACAGCCAGCTCATTGTAATTATTAAAGCTTTCATTGTATAAGTCGTCATCCAGTATATATATTGTATTTTTCCAATGTATGGACGCCACAGGACGGACAGGATATTCACACAGACACACAACACTTAAACATCCATGCCCGCGGCCGGATTCAAACCGGCGACCTTCGGCACGCGGAGCTTAGCACTCTAGCCCCTACGCTACCGAGGCCGGCGTCAAAATCGTTAATGCAGCATTTATTTCTTCGACAACTATCTAACAATTGTGACTACTGATTCAAGCAATTCTGGAGTTGCTAGAAACATTTCAAGATACTATTTGAAAAATTTCAAAAATAGTGTTCGTAGTTGAAAATAAAATGAAACATACTCACGCTATGTTGGTGCCAGTGATTGTGTCATAAACGTTTTAAATACAATTTGGTAGACGGAAAAGCAACCATTAAAATACATATTGTTTAACATTGCTCAAATCAAGTAATTATGAAAAAGGCTTCGAGTTTGAGATAAAAATGTTTATTTTGCAGGGGATTAGTTCGCGTGATCTTTGGTATTATAATTTAAGTTATTCAGTACCAGCAATTACCCGCTACTTCGTCCCCTTGAAAGTGTGATATACTATAAGAGTTTTGGTTACTATTAAAACTACGGCCCGCAGAAAAATTTCTCCTTTGTGGTTGAAAATAAGGTTAACTGCTTCCTTGGTTTTTACAACTTGAAGGAAAAATGTACCATATAGCAGGTAAATAGGTGACAAAGGCGTAATGCGAGCCGAAAGATACAATTGCGAAGATTATTCTGCAGCAACAGATATCTCGAGCCGATTTTGACGTCATTATAATCAAATTAGGCATGGCACCCATCTTCCTCGTTCAAGATCCACTATGTGTCTTGGAATATTAATTCTTATTCTGGTCCAGGATGCATTTTAACATAACCACATCTCGGTTACGCATCACGATTACTGACTTAACGGCAAGAGATGTCTCAAGCCACCTCTGACGACTTTACAGTCTGAATTCGGCATCGACCCTGCCTTCATCAGTAAAAATCCAGTATACACCATGGACTATAAGTACTCATCCTTTTTCAAGCTGTATTTCAATCTAATCACAACCTTCGCTAATACAGCTCCTTGAAAATCACCACGTGTACCGCTTGCGTAAGAGAACATTCACGATAATGATGGCACCTTCACATTGGCTAATACCCGCCGATTTGCATTTTATTATTTCTGACAAAGTAGTAATAGTTTCTTCACTGTGATCTTTGATAATATTATAATAGCTTTCTTTTAGTTTTTTTCTCAGTCTGTCAACGTAAATGAATGTTTCAGGAGCAGATACTACTCTTGGTACGTTAGTGTTTATTTACTAAAGCATATGCAAACATATTAAATGATTTGGGTGACGAGTGAACATTCAATGTTTCAACGAGCCACAAAACTACACAAAAGAAAGCAGTAACTCAATTACAGTGTAATTAAAAACAACAACCATTTTTTACTTTAACATTTAAATTTCTGTGTTATTCGTATTTTTAGTCCGCAATCTGTCAAATTGACAGTGTCAATACTTGGCTGTACTTTTTTTGTTTAAATTTAGTAATGATGATGAAACTTATATACAGGGTGTTACAAAAAGGTACGGCCAAACTTTCAGGAAACATTCCTCACACACAAACAAAGAAAATATGTTATGTGGACATGTGTCCGGAAACGCTTACTTTCCATGTTAGAGCTCATATTGTGGACGGCTGTGATACAATACGCCATTCTCCAGGGCTGCATCAGCGCATCAGGGATTCCATGCGAAGGAGGGTGGATGCATGTATCCTCGCTAACGGATGACATTTTGAACATTTCCTGTAACAAAGTGTTTGAAGTCACGCTGGTACGTTCTGTTGCTGTGTGTTTCCATTCCATGTTTAATGTGATTTGCAGAGAAGTAATAAAATGAGCTCTAACATGGAAAGTAAGCGTTTCCGGACACATGTCCACATAACATATTTTCTTTGTTTGTGTGTGAGAAATTTTTCCTGAAAGTTTGGACGTACCTTTTTGTAACACCCTGTATAATATTTTTATTTAACTCCACAATCTGCCAAGAGAATTGTATGGCTGCGTGCAAGTTACCAGAAACGAAGAACATACGGTTTTAGAGTTAGGAACTGATTTACATTTCCCGCTCCAGAAATATTAGTTTATCAACTGCACCTATTTTCGCACTTTTAAACTGAACATTATTGAGTATGTCACAACGTTCTTGCTTTGATCACTGAAAAGTAGTGTAGTGTTTGCGATTTACGTAAGAAGCAAAGAGTAAATGTACTGTCTACAAAGTAGGAAACTCCTTAGTGTTGGCGAAAGGCGAATTGATAATGAACAATTTCCAAGAAACTATTAGTTTTTGTGGAATAAAAAACACTACCCACATAACATACTAACTCCATGCCAAATTTCATTTAAAACTGTTGAGCAATTAAGACGTGATTGAGGCAAATAGTCGAATCATCCATCCATCCAAACTTTCACTTTTATAATATTATTAAGATAATAGTACTAATTTTTTATTAAATTTTTACTTCCGCGGTCAATTCGTTTTAATTAAATTTGATATGCATCTATTAACAAAAGCAATGTTACATTCATTTTGGACGATAGCTTGAGCGTAAAAAAAAGTAAATGTTTTGCGTTATTTGCTAAAGACGCAATTTGCTGAGGAACTTTTATCAAAATTTAGTAATGTAATAGTGACATCGCTCAACATTCGTTTAATGATTTTTTTTAAAATTTATTTCTATATACTGCCAGCATTACTTTCAGTAGCTCTAGTTTTAATTTATTACCCATGAACTAAATATTTTGAAACAAAATTATTGTGATGTAATATTCATTAAATCTGCTATTAGATGCTGTACTTTGTTGTAATTTGCATTATACATTGTAATATTTATTTATTTTCGTATCAGAAACATACCCATTTACACAATAACAAACATCAGATTCCATTGGAACAAAACTTGGCCACTTCCAGTCCATTTTCTGAGGCCTCATGTATCTTCCGGGCAGGAGATGGGCAAAATCGTCGCAGCAGCATACAGTCTAGTAGTCACATTTTAGGTTATTTTTTAACATAGGCTCTGAAGAGTCAGTTCGCAGCAGCTACACTAAACTGCTCCCCCGTGTTCCAGGATAAAATGATTTAAGCCTTATTGTTGGTCATTTCCATTTTAAGTGGTATTGTGATTGTCTTGAGTTGATATATCTTTAATGGTATAGGCTGCCATGCCAAGAAAGGCTCCGAGACACAGATTTTTATCAACTTACTTCAGAAACCAGAAAATCTCTATTCAACGTGATAAAGTATAAACTATGACTGAGCAATTTACACAAATTAAAAAAAAAAAAATTCTTTTGAAGTTTAGTCATTCTTGAGTTATAACCATACCAACCGACAGCTCAGCATAAAACGATACTTTAGAGTTTTTCTACTAATGTTAGACGTATTCTGTAGTGGATTTTCCCTCAAAAATTATTCTTCTATCATGACAGTTTTTGTCAACTCACTTCAGCAAAATCCACACCCAAGCAAATCTTTATCTAACGTAATAGAATAATCATTAAAAATTGACAGAATAATTAGCTTAAAAGTTAATAAAAACGTATTCGTTGGTTCTGGAGTTTGAATAGTATAAACGTCCACAAAATGACACGTTGGATTTTGCAGCATGTAAGCTGCGATTTGATGATCCTCCTATTATCAGACAAGAATTATGGCTTAATCGGTTTTCTTGTTTATTCTGTTCTATTCTCTAGACGGGGTAACCTACAAGAAAATCCATTACCTACGGAAGAAGGGCCTAAAATATAAATACGCGAAGAATTGGGATATTAACAAAGCACTGAGCTGCAGCATCAAAATACTCGGAGATAAATAAGAGTTAACTGTCAACCAAACCGAGTAAAAAATCGTAAAATGTAACAAAAGTATCAAAAACGGTATTTTAAACATACAAATAGGATTTCAAGTAACAGAACATTCTGTTAATCAAGAAGTAAAATTAAATGTAAATGACTAAGAAATAACGATCTCTACAACAGTAATAGTATTAGCAGTAAAAACTGTTTCCAAAAAGACAAACTTTTCGATTTCAGACAGTGAAAAAACTTTCTGAAACTATGTATTTTAAATGTATGTATTATGCATGGACTTTTGGAATACCAAGAAAAAAATAAACTGAAGCGTTTGAAAAGTGGAAGAATGCAGAAAACTGGCAGACATATAAAGTTAGAAAATAAATGATTGTTTAATGATGAATGCGGGAATAAGTTTTTGGCAAAGACTCAGAGAATAGATCAAATTGGTAGTAACTTTATGAGACAAGGGGAGTGATTAAATTCTTAAAGAAGGGAACAGTCGAATGTAAACAGTGTGGAAGACAAAGATTAAAATATGCATAGCATGTAATTTTAGAATGAGGCTTGAAATCGGTATGCTGAAATAGAGTTACAGCTCAAGAGGAAGATATGGATGACCGTAGCAAATCAGTCAAAAAGGTTGTTAAAAGTAAGCACAATTTTGAAACGAAAAATGAAGAAGACCTCTAGCCATGCATACGGGAGCACGTGGGTTTAAATCCACATCCGGCCATTCCGACTTCGATTTTCCATGGTTTCCCGAAATAATTTCAGGCGAATGGTACATCAAGCCGATAATATCGGTATTTTACGATATTTGTATATACAGGGCGTTCGCCGGGAAACGCAACCCACTGTTAGCGCTACAAGGAAGAAACTGCTCCCGGCGAGCGAGCGGTCAGTTTCCGGCATTGTTCGACCGTCGGCCGCGGACTATTTCATAATAATTGCGCTTCATAAACTTCATAAACTTGTGTGCTAAGCATTTAAATGTGACGTAATTCATTAGCTTACCTTATAAAAGATGCTGGAAGTGTTGACCCTCTTGTGTAATGCACATTTCACATCTTCTGAACATATTTCGAGACACACGCTGCCCTAACTGACTTAATGATTTTTTGGGTGACTGTTCTAGTCGAAAGGCGATATCGTCAATTTTCTCCTCTGTGAGAATACGGTTGACCGACAGTCTCTTTTTGTTAAAAAATGAACCCGTTTCTCTTACTTTTTTAACCAGACGCAGAATTGTCGATTTAGCTGGCAGTAAAGCGCCAGGAAATTCGCGACGAAATTTACTGCGACACTTTTTAAACGACTTCTTCTTCACATATGTATCGTAGAGAAATATTCTTTGTTTCAAACTGTAACGAACCATAATTTTACTCACTCTCAAACACGGTACAGATTAATAAGAGTATGAAGCCCCAAACCAGCCAAACCGCAAAGAAACGTTTATTCACAACACTGATTAATAAGAGACTGAAGTCACAAACTATCTACAATGCAAAGAAACCGTTCTTAACAATGTAAGGGTCACTGCACTGCACTGTTGGGGCAGCGGAGGTGTTAAACAGTGCGGTGATTCACGGTGCCGTGTGGCGGAAACTGCTGGCTTTACTGACCGAGCAAGTTGCCGACGGCAACAGACTGAGAGGGTAGCGTTTTCCGGCGAACGCCCTGTATTAAATTAGAACTAAGTATGTAAACTGAGGTAGTTTGTTCGGAAAAAAAATCTGCAAGAACGAATGTTTGCAAGCGTAATGCAATATATTAAATAATAAAAAGGCGACTGAGGAAGGTATAACGCGCACGAAACGAAATAGAATCACAGAGTAGGTTGTTATAGAGCTAAATCAGTGTTTAGCTTAATCATATTTGGTCCCTGCCTTACATACATTTATTTACAGGATTTTTTTAGTGCTAAGGGGTTTGCAGTTTTCTATATTTCACTGCATCATATCGATATTATCGTTTCGACCATGTAAAAATATCGATTTTTTTTCGTCTGATGTTATTGGTTAACAGATATATCGTTACAACCCTACGTAGGTCCGGCTCTGAAAGAAGTCACAACGAAAACGTAAATTTGACGTTGTTTCGTTTCATCCTGGCTTGTCGCGTGAGCTGACTAGAAAGCATTTTGCGACTGGCATTTTGATTTCCAGGTAGCCACCTTGTGAAACAAGGAATTGCACAATGTCACCCGGCTCTGGTGATTGTTCAAACACACAAAACAGTGTGAGAGGTACGTTATCTCTCGCGACTTGCTGCTGTAAGGGAACCGTATACCAGAGTGGCAAAATGTAGCTCAGAATTTAAATTTTAAATAAATGGCTCGGTGTTTCAAACAGGTCACGTTCTCTTCCACGCTTGCTTGTAATGTGGTCATTACTCGTAACTGGAAACTATGCCGCTTCTCTTAACGCGTTACACAAGTCTTACGGGTAATACACGGTACGTTAAACATCCACCTGCAGGGACATTAGCATATCTAACACGTAACTCGAAACCAACGTGCTTTTTTGCTACGAAACATCTGTTTTAGTGGGTCTGCTTAAGTGAACAACTCAACTATGTGGAATTACTTTCTCTGTATACGATAGCGTAAGAGACATTAGCATAAAAGTTGGAAAATTGTGGTTTCAGATGTTTATATTGGAGCGAATTCATTCTTTTGCGGGCTACGTTTAGTTGAGAAGGAGAGGGGAAGTAATTTTTTTTTGTATGAGAGTTATTAGTAACGTAAGTTTGATTAAGAGAGATAATTAATTTAATTTTAACATATGCTCCAGTGGCAGCTTTCCTACATATCTAGTTCGCCATTTAATTTAGCAATGAAGCTTTTCACGGCGTAGTAAATAAATAAAAATCTCTAAGGCTCTATCTATACTAATATTATAAATGCGAAAGTATCGCTGTTTGTCTGTGTGTCTGTTTGTTACGTTTCTTGGGTTAAACAGCTAATTCGATCGTGACGAAATTTGACAAGCAGACGTGATTAGGCATTAGATGGACATAGCGTACTTTTTCTTTAAAAATAGTACATAATATCATGTAATTTTGAAAAATTATCGAAGCGAACATTGACCGACGCCTAGAATGTGTAAGACTCTGTAGTTCCTTACGGTATTGCGGGCTGGTGGCTCAGTGGTTAACACGCTTGCTTACTGATGTTTGGATCGTGGTCTGCGATTCAAATTCCGAGGGAGACAAAGATTTTTAAGAATTATTTTTGATCGCATGTACCATGCCTGGACGGTCAGTTTTTCGTATCCCATATTAAACTATAGATATCACAAATTTAGGGGTGAAGTGCTTGGCAAATCGTACGTGATCTAAAAATGCTGTAGGTGTATACTAGTTTACGCTATATTGATCACTCAGCAGTTGGTTCTATCGCAGTCAGTGTACGTGTGATCTGCACTAATAATATTATATACGCGAAAGTAGGTCTCTGTCTTTTTGTTACGTTTTCTCGTCTAAATTTCTATACCGATATTGAAAGAAAATTCTTTGTACATATAAGAAAAACACTGGACATTTTTTTTCGGTATCAATATCAGTTTTAGCCACGAAGTTTTGAGACTTTATAGAATGGTGACAGACGGACGAATGCGTGTGTTAGTCTGTAATGTTACGTCGGTTTCTCAAGCTGTAATACTCGCGCAGTCTGTTAGTGTATGATTTGTTAGTAAATTTCGTTTTGAGACAAAACGTATTATTTAGTATAGATGTCGGTTTGCTCTGCACTGTACCATTACTTTAAGTCTGCCTAATTGTTTGTGGCACCAGTTTATTTTCTCTTCGTTTTTAACATTTCTTGCGGGCGTAAACCTTGCCTAAGGTGTAGCTCTAACAGAGCACGAGCAGCTAAAGTTATTAGAACCCAAGAATCGGATGCTCATGCTGAAGATGAAGAGACCAAGCTGAAATAAATCTGTCCTTAGTTAACCCCTCCCCCTACCCCCACCTTCGTTTGATTTTCTGTTTTTAAATATGTTGGAAACTGATTCTCTTTACGAGACGGGTTCGACGGTAGAGTGATACAGTGATGGCTTTCCTGTCATATAATGCCGACTCTGTGTTGTTTGGGACCAATCCTGAGGCTACGGCCACACTTGCGTTTTTTTTCACGCAGGATTTGAGCGTGAAATCCCGCGACAATATGAACTACATTGAACTATATGAGGCCGGCCACACTGGCGTGATTTCACGCAGCGGGAAGTGGGAGAGAGCCGCGTGTTCAAGGTCGCCCGCAGCAGAACGCGCCCCGGCCCATTTTTCAGCGGGATTTCACGCTGCAGTGAGTGGCCACACTTGCGTGAAAAACACGCCGCGGTGACTGACTCTTGTTTGTTGCGTTCTCTATTGTTTGTTCTCTTTATGGATTGCGTAGATAATGAACTGCTAATACTGTAATAAGTGCAGCATAATTTCGAGAGCAGTCTAGTTGACAAGCAGCTGAAACTTTAAAAACTGCTGGTATGTGCACGCGCGGGAAAACACGCAAATGTGACATAGTCTGCGGGATTGCCACTTCGCGTTTTTTTCCCGCTGGGTCTCGGCTTGAAAAAAACGCAAGTGTGGCCGTAGCCTAAGTTACTAACAGCTTTCTATATTCAATTCTGTCAGTGGCGCGGGTATCGACTAGTACATTTATACACGGCTAGAAGCATGAAACCACTTTATTCATTTATTTCCCATTTAACTTTTTTATTTTGAATTCGTTCAGTGTAACATCTCCAACAACCTGCTTTTGCTCATTACGAATTTTAATTTTAAATTGTTTAATTCTTATGGTAAATTGTTCAACGTTTCCCCTGGTAATCTATTCCAGTCCCTTAGCCAGAAAATTTCACATTCTCTTACGCCCGAGAGTTTTTCCCTTGTGGTCATGGTCAGTTCTTCCATTCCATGTTGTACTCGCAATTCTTCTACCAATGTACGAGTATATCCAAGCTTCGTCGCCAATAGAGGCTTTATACCCTTCTCCCAGCACTATCTTTACCCGCCACCAATCTTCCAGTGACTCGTAACCTGATTGTGTTAATGGCATATTTAATTTAAATCAGTTACATAGAAATTTGATTTTCCATTTTACTGTACAACAGAAATCTTTGTCTGAGTTAAATCAGCTGAAGAAAAAGAATTGCGTTTTTATTTCTGTATCTGTTTAGGTATCCAGTTATAAATCACGTCAAATAATTAATACTCATTTATAATAGGTCCTGCTTCATACGTTGAAGAAAAAATTCCGAGATTTGCGTAAGACGTCAGATTTTTATGTGTATTTATTTCTCTCTCTCGTTGTATGCATGCGGTTACTGCGCCATTAAACCAGTGGTCTCTAACGTCAAAATGCGAAATTGGTAGAGCTGATTACTAATACACAAAATTGCTATATGAAAAAAAATAAAACCTCAAATTTCTGTACAAGATTTGTTTTCCAAGAATTTCTATCCATTTGACACAAACTTGACAACCAGAGTTGAAACTCGAAGACTTGCTACTAGTTCGCCATCAAATTGAGCAGCAAATTGATGGTAATCGTCTGCCGCAACTAGACTACAACTTGTCACCAAAAGTTGGAGAGAAAATTTTGATTTCAACTTGCATTCAAAGATGGGCTACATATTGATGAATTTTTTTTATCTTCCTGTAATATAAATTGAAGTTAAGATTTTTGTAGCCAACCTAAAAATTCTTCTAAGTGATGAAAACCAACGAAGAAATAAAATCCCAATTCTAGTTGATGTAGACACGGGAAATAGCTCGGGAAACCTCTAAAAATGTTGAGATGTAGGATATAAGGGCATTCCCGAAACGATATAGCGAACAGGAACTACTTATCATGTAACCGATCGATGAATTTCCTGTGAAACATAGACGAAAAGGGTACCGAACGTGGTGGTGTTACGGTTAGCGTTCTGGCCTCGCATTCGGGAGGACGTCGGGGCATCCAGATTTGGGTTTTCCATGGTTTCCCAAATCACTCCAGGCAAATGCCGGGATGCTTCATTCAAAAGGCCATGGCCGAATTCCTTCCCATTCCTTGCCCCCAATCCTTTCCCGTCTCTAAAACACCTCGCTGTTAAGAGACGTTAAAAAAATAAAAAAAAAAAATAATAATAAAAAAAAAAACTTAAAGGGGTGCTAACTTGAAAATGAAAAATCGTGAAAAATTTTTACATATCGGTATTTAAATAGGACCGACCCAAAAATTGGTAGGTTTGAGACCATTGCGTTAGACTACTTATAATTTTCATTCGGTATTTCGGTTTACCGAAAGCACAATTAGTATAGCCGGAATAAGATTATTGACAACGAAAAGAAATAGAAGCGTCAATTGTCTAATGAAGGAACCTTCCAGGCTTTCGTCAATACCAGTGATGTGATGACTATGTGGTGAAATGTGATCAAGCAATCCCCGATTCGGAAACTGTTTGATTTATCAAAGATAAGAAGGAATTCGGTTATTAATTTTTTAAAGCATTTCCGGCATTCGGGATGAAATGTAAAACCAGAATGGTCAGAATGCATACTTGACCGGTCAACGACCGAACTCGATACATTATTAGCAAATATTCAGTAAAATATTACAATATGTAAAGACGCTCAACGTAGCAATGCAGCGTATACGAGATGTTTCATTCCTGCTGTTTCGCCGGTCTCGAAATCCATTCCCATTGGCGACAGTGTAACGAATGTTTGTGGATCACTCGGTTTTGCATTCGCCGAGGATTTTCCGGGAGTTGAACCGCATGCAGAGAATAAATCACGGCTCCGACCTTGATGACAGTGGAACTGGTTCCGTCGTCTACATCAGGCTTGCAGGCTCGCTGCTTGAAGAAAGACGTTTGGCGCGCCACTTCTTGTCAGAGCAGTCATACTGCCCACCAACCGGAGGACCACCCGAAAAGTGGTGTCCTCGTAGAGGTCACGCGCAGAGCGAAAACTGCTGCAGGTAGAAACATTCCTCCTTCCTGTGCGAATTGGTTTCCTTGTAACACGCCAGCCGTTTATAAGCTACGTTACTTGATATTTTTAGATCAGAAATCCTTTAGTCCTTGATTGAGCAAACTGTAGGCTGGCATTTCTTGCAACAGCTAAAATGAAGCAGAGTCTAAGGATTGCATCGGACGGGTGATTACCTCTTTATTTACGCCAATACCAGTTCATATTTAACTATTGGCCAGGCCCGCGTTTTTAACTTGCAAGGGGAGGCCGCCAATTATAAAATTCGGATTCAGGTCATACCGTGTGTAATAGAAGCACATGGCTAGAAGTGTAATGTGACAAAAAAGTAACATGCACTTCTTCACCGTTGTCGAGATAATCGACACTGAAATATTTCGTTCGGTTCAAATACTTTCTGTGCTACCGAAATTTAAAGGAAAGCGTGACGCAGCGAGCAATCTCTCTGCCTCATAATTCTGTCGTCTCCAGGTCGTATATCACTGCGGATAACTTTATTTTTATTTTTTTTGTTTATTTTGTTATTGAATCGTGTATACAGATAATTCCCGAAAATCATTTTCATCAATTATGAATATAATAAGTTTTTTTAATGCCTCTCGTTGTGGAAAATCCGACGACCTCTCGTTTCGACCCCCCCCCCCCCCGGCCCTTGGTGCGACAATGAACGTCTGTCCTTCAACTGGAACGGACGAGTAACGATATTTATACTTCATACCTGCCACAGCAAATATTACTATTATTGAAATATAACTTTGTTTACGAACAACATAATTAAGTTCGAAAGCGTCGGGTTTTTTTTTTTTTTTTACAACAAAAGTCATTTAAAAAACTTATTATATGCGTAATTGTTGAAACTGTTTGCCGGGAATTATCTGTATTCACATTTGAGTAAATAAAAAAGTTACTAGCAGTGAGATTCGATCCGGCGACCACGGGGTTTATGAGGCAGAGAGCTTGCTTGCCGTGTCATGCCCCTTTTTCAATTTCCCTAACGCAGAAAGTATTTGACAATTCCGATTTTCTCGACAGCGACGAAGAAGCGTAAGTTACTGCTTTCCTAAATTAAACCTCTGGCAATGAGCTTTTATAACACACAGTACGAATCGAATCTGAATTTTGCAATTGGCAGCCTCCTATTGTTAGTAATACCCTTGGTAAACATGGCGATCCTGCAGTTCAAAGTATTTTCACATTACTTACTTTAAGTGATAAATATTCGTTAAGCACTTAAATTATATTGAATTTTTGCAGCACTGATTAATATTTTATCCAAAATAGAGATTACCATCTATCGAGAGAGTTGTCTTTAAATTAAAAACTAGAACGACTTAGAGCTTTGGGAGATATCTGTGAACACACTGGTCCTGACAAAGTCAACTTAGTACTAGGGCTGTATGAGCTAAGCACCAATCAAAATGAGAATGGACGTTAGTTCAGTTTTTGTATAGCGGGGCTGTTGCTTTAGCTTTTGTAAGCATGACAACTAGTCTTAGTCAAACTTCGTTCAGCGTGCCTATGTCTCACGACAAGTAGATGGCTAGTTGTTGGTAGAAAACTAATTCATGACATCTTCCACTATCCTCGAATCATGTTATTAACGTCAGTAGCTTCTAGTGATCAAGAACGGTCACCAACTTCAGTTGTGCTAAATCACGAACAGTGATGACAAAACATTGTTTTATTAGCCACTGAACCGCTGCAATTCAGGATTTGAATAGTATGATACTGGAAACACATGTCAATTACAAACTGTTCACATTTAAACATTTCGACTCTCATTCACGAATCCCCGTCCGGGCATCCAGATTTGGGTTTTCCATGGTTTCACAAATCACTCCAGGCAAATTCCGGGATGCTTCCTTAAAAAGGCCATGGCCGAATTCCTTCCCATTCCTTGCACCCATCCTTTCCCGTCTCTAAAGACCTCGCCCATTCTTTCCCGTCTCTAAAGACCTCGCTGTTGAGAGACGTAAATCAGTTAAAAAAAAAGTAAAAAAAATCTCATTCACGAAAGTAGTTCACTTAGAGGTCAAAAACATATAACTATTATTATTTCATTCCTTAGGGCATAATGCCTATTCGACGTCAAGGTCATTAGAGGTGGGAAAGGACTGGGCAAGCAATGGGAAGGAATTTGGTCATGACCTTTTGAAGGAAGCATCCCGGCATTCACCTGGAGTGATTTGGGGAAATCATCGAAAATACAAATTTGTATGTTCGGACGGGGATTGAACCCACTTTCTCCGGAATACGAGGCCTTAACAACTATGTTAAAAGCGTTGTCTCTACCTCTGTAATAGTAATTTAACGCATCAGCTGTACTGTTTCATGTATTTCAGCAATTAAGCTCAAAACAAAGATAACACAAATGTTTTCACATCATTGATTGATTTTTTTTTTTTTATCTAGCTAGTTTATTCCTCTGTTTGAGAAATAAAAAGTTATTTCCTTAATGTGAAAACTATTTTCCCCTTAAATCATCTCAGAATATAAAAAATTCACCATATTAATTAAATTTAATTTGCAGATGGTAATGTTTTACATTTAAGAAGATTAGAGCATTTGTTGATGCCAAGTTTTTTATTTCTACTGTTGCTGACTCACGTTACAAATAAAATTTCTGCAAATAGGATATCTGTGTACTTAAAAAAAAGTCTTACACCTTTTAGAAACCCTTAAGAGTTTCTTTCGTGGATTATTATAATCATTAGCGTCAAAAAATACTCAAGCATTTAGTTTTGTTACCATAAAGTCTCAAAAACACAACTCATTTTTTTTACTGTATTAATAACAATAATCGGCTGACAGAATCCGAAACAATAATCACAGATCATTTTTATTGCATTAAAATTACTACCAAATTAATTCAGATAGTTCTGTGAAAATTATCCTCGTTAACATTAATTTTGAACTGAACAACCAATAGTTATTAATAATAAGATGTAATTATGTTCCACTGCTAATTTCCACTCCCTAACTTCTAATGAAATGTGATATATGGGGGCGTCCATTAATTACGTGAGGTGAAGTAGGGGGGGGGGGGGAAGGAGGAGGGGATCAACGGAAATCTCACGTGAGGTTTCGAAATTGTAGTTGGAGTGTAAAGCTAAAAAAAAAGGTCTACAAATGACGCGAAAGGTCTCAAAAAGGTGTGCGGGCGATTTCTAGGGTGGGGTCTCATGAACCAGATCTCACCAGAGGGGGGGGGGGGGGTTCGGACCAGATCTCACGAAGGCTCACCAGAAGAGGGGAGGGGGAGACCGGAAATCCTGAAAAACACCTTACGTAATTTATGGATGCCCCCTATAGAGATATATCTTTTAAAAGCAAATATTTATTACATTTGTATTTATTTGAGTCATAACACTCCAGAAGACTGTAGGAAAAATCTAAAAAAGTGCTGTACTGATTTATCTTATTTTTCTTGTTATTAGAAGTTCTTAAGATATTATTATTTCATTATTTATTTCTTGGGAAAAACTCAATATGGTTTGTTTATTTTTTTTCTACCGGTAACTCTGTTTGCAAATTCATGTCGAATTTATTTCATTTGATCTTTCCTTGTGAACCTGTTTTCTGTGTGCTATCAGATGCACAACAGATATCGATTTAGTGAGTTTCTTTGTCAGCCGCAACCGGTAAGGATCTGTTTTTGCCAGCCATTATTGGCAACCCCTGAGGTGGGCCCCATGTGCGCGTGGGGCCCCGTTGGGTGAAACCTGTCCAGCTAACCGAAGGCTAGGTATGTCCTCAGGTCTTTGTTTCTATCGTAATTTCTTCTGTGTCCTTATACTTTGTTACTTATTAAAAGCAGAGTTTATAACAAAAATTTTGACTTTACTTGAATGAACTGTTAAACTTATTTTCTGCCGAAAATAAATGAACAAATAAATAATGTATTTTCGAATATGGCCAAATTCCTGTTTCTTTCTTCTGCAATTTTTATATTCTTCCCTTTTTTTAACTGGCCTTTTTAGAACATCTAAAATATGGCTAAGGAATTATTTCTAACTGTCGCTCTATATTTACGAGCTCTGATTCAAGGTTACACCAGTCGAAAACTCGAAATGTTCACTTTCTGTTCACCAGATTCCTGTACGAACTCGAGAACATGTCTCAGTTTCTTTTATTGCACCGTTATTTTGATCCTTGCATACTCTTTGATATGTATCCAAACCACTTAGTTTCTGTTGTACCTTATGGAAGAACTTCTGAACTTATTCAATCTCGAACAGACGCTTAATACATTCCTTACACATACGGGAATGTATGAACGCGACATCAATAGTGGTTTCTACAGTTCAAGAGACAGCAATAGTTTATATCATCATAACATATAACTTTTATTACTTGTTTCGTCTGTTTTTCATCTTAAGTAAATAAACGTTGATGCTTTAGTTTTGTGGTACTAATTTCTAATTATACTCTTAAGTTCACCAATTGTCGAATATCAGACTTCAATATGCTGTGGACGGAAAAGTTCTCAAATCACGCTTGGAAGTGAGTAACTATCTAAGTACGGCGAGTTTTTACTGAAAGTCTGTCACTAGAAATTTTTATACACTCTTAACATTATGTCCATTAGCAGTTGATATCAAATTTTAAACAACGGTTACAAATCCTTTGTCTATTAATCCAATCTCTTTCTATCTTACTATGAACAATATTTCTTTAAGAAAGATTACATACCAAACGAACCTCATAACCATTCCCTAATTTTATTACGATACTAGCAGAGTTTCCGGCTTTGCCCGCTATGATCTAGGTTGAGTTGCACACACAGTAAATATTGAAGCTCATAAAAGAGGTTAGTTTTTTGCTGTTGTGAATTAAATTTCATATCAGTCGCTCCATTTTTCTATACGTATTTAACCGGATAACCCCCGGTGTAGCAGAAAAGGGTTGGGGTTGTGTGTGGTTGATTTTTTCCTGCAATATTTTTAGCCATGATATCAGGAACATGTGTATTAAGTTTCATCATAATAACCACAGCGATTCGTGTAGCCAATTTTTTTTTTTCCCAGGAAATGTGGTAAAGTCAGAATCGCTCATCAATAAATTACACTTACAGTCCAATTTCATGTTCAAAGCCATGAGATATGCATTACTTACTATTATTTATCAGCGATTTTAATTCGTTTCCAAACACCAGAGATTGTAACAGTGCGGTCTCAGATAGTAACTTCAAGAAACAAAGAAGGTATCGAACGGTTTTTAAATTATATTATCAAAATTAATATTTTACGCTTTACATTAGATATATCCACGTGTTGAGTTTAAAGACTAAAATTAAGAAAATAAAAGTTACATGCGATAATATGGCTATTATTTTTTTTATAATGTATGACGTATGGATCGTATTTCTTTTTCTTTTTTTTTTTTCAGGGTGTACGTACAGATTTTCATTTGCCGCTCGGGCGTTGTGTTACATTGGACCGTAAGACATACCAAACAATTCAACTGAGATTTTAATCTGTAAACGGTGAAAACCACATCGAAATCTGTGCAGTAGTTTTTGAGTTTTTCTGGTACAAATATACCCAGTTTTCGTTTTATAGATATAGAAGATTACGTTATTCAGGTAACTGCGATAATAAAGGTAAGAATGATATGAAATGTCGTATTTGATGTGTAAAAATGTTTGTGAACTGGTTAGATTTTGAAGTATGTAATAATGAAACTCCTAGCTTCCAAGCATAATCATATCTATGCTATTATAAAATTATAATGAGGGTGTGTAAGGTGAAGATCATTTTAGGGAAAGGGGGCATCCATTAATTACGTGAGGTGAAATAAGACTTCTCTTCATGTTCGTCTGTTTCTTCTGACATCACGCTAAGCTTCATTGTAGATTGTGATGAAGTTTTCACTGTTAGAAAACACAGAATCTGACCTAAAATCTGAGCCATTTCTCACTACGCTACAACAATTGGTTCCGGAGCTAGTTTTCCAAAACTATTTTCTAAACTATTCTGAGGCTCAGAAGTGTACGAGGTTGCTGTACAGTTGTCAGTGAAACTTGATGTTGTGTTAAAAGCGTGTACGGTCAGTCACGAAATGATGGTAGAAAGATGAAAACACAAATACTATACTGTACACTAATTGCAATAATTATTTTTGAATAGAAATGAGGGTAAATAAAAGTACTATTTAACCTTGCGGAGTATGTTGAATTTTTTAAAAATATTAATTTGTGAAAGTCCATGTAAATACTAATTTTGAGAACGTAACATGATGTTAGATGGATCTAAATTAATTTTTAATGAAGCATGTTAATTCTTTGGGTAGGAACAATTGATGGGCAAAATAACTACTGTGTTAAACTTAAGTTTCTTCAGGTAGAGATTTATATGAAATCGTCGTTTTTTAAAATAAAATAAGTGGAAAATAATAGTAATGTAGATACTTCAAAAACCAGTATCGTTCCGTAATTTTAAACCTGTCTAAATTTCCCATTTATCAGGCGTTACATAACGAGGACTCCTTATCGATAATGGATGTGGGTTGAATTCAGTATCGATCAGTTTAGTGAGAGAAAATCAACTATTCGCACCTGCTGATCCTGAGACCTGTAGTTGCAAATGAATTATCTATTTGAATTTTCTCACGATGTGATTCCAATTTAATTGCGTCTTCAAATGGATTTTAGAACAGTTTGAACGTTTCTAACTTCGCTGAGGGTCTTTTCATTTGAAATTTATAATACTGGTACCGTTAAGGATTGGAAATCAGCTCTGATTAAAGGAGTGGTCGGAACATGAGGAAACACGTTAAACATAATTTAGGGGATTATTAATAAATAAAGCATCACTTCGGTCATAGTCAACGGACAACACTAGTTCCATTTCCCAGCAGGATACATCAGTGCTCTTTATTGACATTTAGTGAATAGGAAAGCTAAGTTTAGTTTCATCCAATCTATTTTCCTGATTGCCAGTAGGAAGGAAGAGTACTTATACGATCTGTGTGAAATGCAATTTCTCTAAGCTTATTCCGCCGTTCGAGCCTGAGAAATAGTCGAAGTAATTTTAAAAAAATCTGTCTTTTTTATGACGTGTGATCTTAATTTGTCGCTCAGTTTCAAAATATTTTCATGACACCTGAATGGTTCATCACAGATTGTGTGCTCTTTGAGTTTATTCATATTTTTGCTTGATACTTTCTGATACGGATCCAAAATAACTTCACAGTATCTTAACAAAGCACGCATTGACTTCTTTTGCCGTTGGATTTGTTGAAAAGTGTCACATCAATGAAGTCTGTCATTTGGGCTTTCCACTATTCAGCGAAAACTTCATTCCATTTCATTTTGCTGTTAAAGATACGCCAAAAGATTTGCTTAACTTTACGACCTTAAGCATAATACCGCACAGAATACCGCATAAATCGCAATAGCCCACTCTCTTCACTGCTTAAGTAAAATTTACATTTCTCTTGCTAACAGAAAATTCATAAACGTCATTCACAGTAAATTACCATCAAGTGGCTGTAATAAAGGTAGAGAATCATGAGAGACAAGCATCAGTTAAAAAGGGCGTGAGACAAGGATGTAGTCTATCCCCGTTAATATTCAACTTGTATGTAGAGGAAACAATAAAGAAAGCAGAAGAAAAATTTCCATGTGGCATAAGTGTTCAGGGAGAAAAAATTAGTATGCTACGATTTGCTGATGACATTGTCTTGTCAGCAGAAAGGGCTGAAGACATTGAGAAATTACTGAGTGGGATGAACAAAATACTGAAGGAAGATTTTGGACCAAATATAAATCAAAGCAAGAGTAAAGTGATGAACTGTAGCAGAAATGATACCAATACTAGTAGATTAAATATAAAAATAGTATCGAATGCAGTGTGGAGCACAGCACGTTATGGTAGCGAAAATTGGACTTTGGGAATACCGGAAAGAAGGAAAATTGAAGCGTTTGAAACGTGGTGCTACAGAAGAATGCTGAAAATTAAGTGGACAGATAAAGTAAGAAATGAACGAGTTTTGGACATGATGGGTGAGGAAAGAAGTTTGTGGAAGAAGCTAACAGAAAGAAGAGACAGGCTGGTAGGTCATATTTTGAGACATGCTGGATTGGTTAATTTGTTAGTGGAGGGAACAGTCGAAGGTAAGAACTGTAGAGGAAGACAGAGATTAGAATATATGAAGCAGATAATTGAGGACGTGTGTTGCAGGGGATATGTAGAGATGAAGATGTTAGCACAATAACACAAGATAGGAAGAGATGGAAGATTGCATCAAACCAGTCGAAAGACTGATGATAGTAAAAAAAAAAAACACAGAAAAACAGTGATTTTGTGGTTATGGACTTTATTCAGTTCTAGAATAAGAGCAGTTCTTGTATAATTAATCCTTCCGATATCACAAACGCGATGCTACGTTTTGATGTACCTTCGTCGTATGTTACATCTTACTGTAAATTCTCTGATAGGAAATCTTAGTTCCAGTACAAAAGTTCGCCTATTATATTGTTTTCCATTCACTTCGAATAGATGCAATGATGGAATGCGGTGTCAAATGCTTTCAGCAAAGTTAGGTTGGAAAAATTGAGGTTTATTTAAAACGTAAATTCTTATGTGTAATACATTTTTAAGTATCTCTAACAGTGTGTTTGATGTTAGGATATGTTTGGTACACTGGCAAGACGGAATTATGTGTACTTTGGAGCCTTTGTTTGAATATGGTATAGCACTACCCTGCTGCACCATGAAGTAGTTAACTTCGAGTAAACGAAAAGAATTCCACCGCCATTATTTGAAGTTTAGGATCAACATCTCCTAGTAAAATTGGCGTGACAGAAGCTAATTTTAAGGCAAAATTACTTTTATGTTCATGACGTTCATGAGGGAAACTTTCTTACTAAAGACATGGTACAAAAACTTGTGTCTGAAGCCTTTGGATACGTGGTCATATCCTTCCAAAAAATCTCCGCACTATCGTTACTACTTCCTATAGTGCTAGTGTATAAACAACAACTGTCGTTTTTCTAACAATTTTTATGTATGTCTTGAATAATTTGGTGGATGAGTCTGGAAAAAGAATAAAAAAATAATACCGCTTGAATTGAAAGAATCACTGAATAATAAAACCTCAGAGAATGGCAGCTTTATTATTCTATTGCATCGAACATCCGTAGTCATTTCTTTGGTAGGAATATTTGTTTAAAAGCTTAAATCAAAACTGATGGACAAGAGTTACACAGCACCTAAATGAAGTTGAAACTCACTTTCCATTACATATTACTGGCAACTCAACAGCATTAGCTAAAAATAGAGATTAAAAAAAAAAATTTAAGTGGTATGATCCCTCTACATCTTTCTGGGTTTCTCAAACCTGTTATTAAGAGGGACATTGCTTATTCAACTGATACAGAATTTCCATTCCTCCATTTTTCCTGAAACATCAGATGTTTCGGATTTCACACCCCCTTGTAACATTATAAATCATTATGTACTAGCATCTTTTTTTGCCCAGCAGCTTTCCTGAGGGCACGCAATTAAGTGACGTGATTTGGAAACCTTTCAAGTTGCAGGAGGAAGGTCGACTGGAGGTGAAGCCGGGATGCCCCCTGCTTGGAGGGATGGAGGCCCCTTCTCCCTCTGGAGAGAGCACAGGTGGCGGCCGGGCCTGACAGCTGATTCGCAGCTGCGTCCAGGCACCAGCCTCCAGACCCGCATTCCAGTGGCTTCCGGGGGACACCCGAGCCGGGAGCCCGCACCTTCCCGACCGAGGGATCGTCCTCCAGATTTCTTACAACGCAGTGTTCCACGCTCCGGCGTATCTGTCAGCAAAATCTCGAAGCGAACAAAGCCTGTTGAATCTGATGAAACCGCAGAAATTTTTCTTTGGCATAAATCTCTGGAACTGTATACCTCAGTGGGAATCTTCTTCGAGAATGAGTCACTTAGCATCTGGATATTGTGTGCCATTTCCTCAATTGCGATAGGATCAATTTTTATAAATCACTAGCCTCGTACCCGCGACTTCGTACGCGTGGATTAAGAATTTTTTTGCCAGAGTTAAACATAGAAAGTTGTAGGTAACGAAGGATTGGTTCCAAACAATATCGAGTCGGCATAATATGACAGGAAAGCTAACACTATATCATTGTACCGTCAAACCTGTCTCTTGAAGAGAATCAATTTCCAACATATTTCTGTCACCATTCGATAAGGTCTCAAAATTTCGTGACTACAACTGTTAATCATACTGGAAAAAATATCCTGTGCCCTTCATACAGATTTCCTTATAAAATTCCATCACAACGATATAGTCATTTAGTCGTCAAAACGTAACAAAATGACAGAGACTTACTTGCGTATTTATAAATAATATTACTGTGGTTCTCACTCACACACTGACTGCGAACAACACCTGAGGGATCATTATAACGTAAAAAAGTGTACACCTACAAAATTGCAAGACTACCTACGATTTGCCTCGCATTGCACTCCTAACTTTCTAATATCTACAGTTTAACATTCAATCCGAATAACCTACGGCCCAGGCCTGACTCTTTCGATGAAAAACAAGTTTTAAAAATCTTAGCATCCACGGAGATTGGAACCGGAGACCACGACGTACGTAAACAAGCTCTTTAGCCACTGAGCTGCCAGTTCACTACACGGAAACACGGTCTGGAGACGTCCACATCCAACGTGTCTGTCTATCGCCGTATTTCGAAGTTATGAGACAACATGTGTTATTTATACAGATAATTTTTCAACCAAATGTAGACAGTATTTTTCTCCTTGTTTCAAAGGATAAGTGTGCAAAGTTTCATCGAGATCGGATGAAAACTGTGGATTTGTATGAAGAACAAACAAACCAACAAACATACATTCATCTTTATATATAAATATTGTCACACCAATACAATTGAATTTGTTGTTTTATTTCCCGAACGCGTTTCACTTCATTCTCTGTAGCATCTTCAGCGGTTCTGTCTGTTGGCTGTTTATAGAAGTAATTACATTTGTGATATACACATACAGAATAATTTTCATGATTAAATTGTAACGTAAAACAAATTTAATTACTTGTATAAGCACCCGACAGAACGGCAGAAGATACTTCAGAGAATGAAGTGAAACGCGTTCGGGAAATAAAGCAACAAATTCAATTGCACTGGCGGGAAAATTATTCATAATAATTGAGTCCCTTAGGATTAGGTTGAATCAACATTTGTTGGCCCATCATTCCTTCATACGCAACGAATGGGTGAACTTTCGTTGCATTGACCATATTTGTTGATTGGTCTTCCTCGAAATCCGGAATTTGTGTGATTTTCCTGAATTCATTTCGGTCTTGTAGATTTGGTGACCCAAATTATTTCAGGCCATTTTCTATCTGTTTGTACCAATTTTATCGGATGGTTTTGTTTTTAGTAGTACGGAATAAATGAATGCGCATTGAAGCTGTGATTTTTTAGATTTTCTGATATGTTTCTGCTTTTGGGTTTGGGTAATGCACACCATCTTTCGTTCTCTCGTTATTTTTCGTTCCTTCGAGTTACACTTTTAGCATTTTGTGCTCGAGATAATGTTTCTGATGCATAGAGCGCTTCGGGTTTGATTACTGTCGTATAGTATCGGATTTTGCAGCTCTAGAAGAGACTTTTACTGCTGTAAGAATTTTCTGTAATCTGGAATGCAGTCTCTAATTTTGAATTCTTGATTCAAATGATTTTTTTTCTTTCCCCGGCAATTTCCTGTAATCCAGTCACCTAAATATCTGAATTCTTTCATTCACTAGATCTTGTTGTTGCCGATTTTGAGTTCGGCTGGAATAGTTTTGATATTTCTCATTTTTGTTTAAAATGAAATTTGTAGTCCAATTTTCACTGCTTGCTCTTGTAATAGATCAAGTTGTTTTGGTTCATAAGGACTGTCTTGATCAATTAATGGCATGTCACCTGCAAACTCTCTACAGATTAGTGATATGTCTTTAATTTTTGGTCCTATGATGTGAGTTGGTGCCCCTGCTGTTCTCTATTTTCTTATGACTTTTTCAAGCGAACAATTGAAGATCAACCTTATCGTTCTGCTGTGTCTATCTGAAATTCTGAACTCAATTCTCCTACGAATTTTACCTTGGACTTGGTGTCCAAAAGTGTTTCTTGGATGATGTTTATTGTTTTTTTTTATCTAGTCCAAATTCTGATAGTAATTCAAAAATAGATTCCTGAAGTTGATTAATATGATAACACAATTTTGGCTTGATATGTGGTAGAAGTAGTTGGTCTAGTAGGATACTATAATGTATAACTGAATATTTAAATTTTCGTTACTCCAAAAATGCTAAAAAACATATCGCTACTATTGTCACCTAAATCAAAGTTATGATATTTTATAGAACAATGTTTGGGTTAGATTAGAAATATTGATTTTGAGAAAAAACCGGAGAAGTGGAACTCCCATATAGTTCCTAACAAAACAGTAATATTTACAATAAGACATCCACAGGCGTTCCGAACGGTGCAGTAACAAGTCTCCACACTATCAACTAGCTGATAATATCACCTTCTACATCTACATCATGTTCTGCATTTTACAATTATTGTGGATGACACAGGGTCCTTTACACCAAAACTAATTTTAACTCCGTGCACTGCCTTCCCGAATATCACGCTGGAAAAAAGAATACGTATAAGCACCAGCACGGCATTTTATTTCACAAAAACTTAGTTCTTCCGTCATTGCGACTTAGATAGGCTGGTATACTAAGTATTACACAGCAGTTATTATTCGCGTATTTATCAATAATCAGCATTCCCTTCAGTTACGTTTTCTTTCACCCGGTAACGATCCAGGTCCTGTAACGTGGACGAATTGGCCTCGTAATGAAATTCTAAGAAGGTTAAAATCTGTGTTGGGTTACAGGAGTGTTCATGTTCTCTGACTTAACAGTGCGCTAATTGATCTGTCATTTCGCATTATTCTGCGAGTTAACATGTGGCATTATTTTACCAAAAGATATTAATTTCAGTGCTCTGTACCGCCACGCAGATATGGTAAAAACAAGTTCTCATATTATGTGAAGGTGCTCTTGATTCTGGCCGATTACTATGTGTGTGTGTGTGTTTTTTTTTTTTTTTTTTTTTTTTTTTTTTTTTTTTTTTTTTTTTTTTTTTTTTTTTTTTTTTTTTTTTTTTGCGCCCAGTAATCTTGTGTTACCTTTTCTCTGATTTGGTATTAGGAACCAGTTGTGATCCCCAAATGTTCAGATATTTAACAAATGCAACTCTGTATAATTAAATCAATATTAAGGCTGAATGAACCCTCGTACTAACAGCACATTACCACGTGGCGCATGATAATCTATTATCCATTACAACTGTTAACCATGGATAAAAAAAATTCATTACACCGTCTTACGTCATTTTTTAAAAAAAATTAATTGTGATGGTGAGCACGTTCTTATGGCAATTTTCCTACACACCTATTTTTCACCTTTCCTGTACACATCTACTTTTGCCCTCTACAAATTTCAACGTTTTTCTCTTGGTAACTTATTCCAATCCGAATAAAATCTTCCCACACCCTTGTGGCTGAAATCGAGTGTCAGTTTATGGCGATGGTCATCTTTTCCCTTCCATGCATTACTTTTACTTATTATACCTTCTTATATCTTTCTATGCCTCATCACCAATACACGCCTTGTACGTTCCCATGATTCTCTTCACCCTTCTCCTGTCTTCCAATGAATCCCATTCCAGTGCTTTGATCATATCGTTTACTGATTGCGTTCTGCGGTAATTTCCAGAGACAAATCTAGCAGCCCTTCTTTGCATCCCTTTCAACTGCCGTATTTAATATCCATAACGTGGATCCCATACTACACCATCATATTCAAACAATGGTCTAACTAAAGTTTTGTAACCCAGTTACTTTACTTCTTGGGTACTCCAACAAGTGAAGGTTTTTGAAAACTTTTCTTTCTATCTGTCCAATGAGTTCTATCCAGTTGAGCTTGTTATGAAATGTTATGCCAAGATATTTAAATTTCAAGTCTTCAACAAGCAATTCTTTCTCCGCCTTTTAATGGTAACGAATCTTTAGTTTTTTTAGCTGTGAATCTAATAAGCTGACTCTTCTTTGCATTTACTTACATCCCTAACCCAGGTAGATACACTCCTGGAAATTGAAATAAGAACACATTGACGCCGGTGTTTAAGACCCACCATACTTGCTCCGGACACTACGAGAGGGCTGTACAAGCAATGATCAAACGCACGGCACAGCGGACACACCAGGAACAGCAGTGTTGGCCGTCGAAGGGCGCTAGCTGCGCAGAGGTTGGGCACCGCCGCAGTCAGTGTCAGCCAGTTTGCCGTGGCATACAGAGCTCCATCTCAGTCTTTAACACTGGTAGCATGCCGCGACAGCGTGTACGTGAATCGTATGTGCAGTTGACGGACTTTGAGCGAGGGCGTATAGTGGGCATGCGGGAGGCCGGGTGGACCTACCGCCGAATTGCTCAACATGTGGGGCGCGAGGTCTCCACAGTACATCGATGTTGTCGCCAGTGGTCGGCGGAAGGTGCACGTGCCCGTCGACCTGGGTCCGGACAGCAGCGACGCACGGACGCACGCCAAGACCGTCGCATCCTACGCAGTGCCGTAGGGGACCGCACCGCCACTTCCCGGCAAATTAGGGACACTGTTGCTCCTGGGGTATCAGAGAGGACCATTCGCAACCGTCTCCATGAAGCTGGGCTACGGTCCCGCGCACCGTTAGGTCGTCTTCCGCTCACGCCCCAACATCGTGCAGCCCGCCTCCAGTGGTGTCGCGACAGGCGTGTATGGAGGGACGAATGGAGACGTGTCGTCTTCAGTGATGAGAGTCGCTTCTGCCTTGGTGCCAATGATGGTCGTATGCGTGTTTGGCGCCGTGCAGGTGAGCGCCACAATCAGGACTGCATACGACCGAGGCACACAGGGCCAACACCCGGCATCATGGTGTGGGGAGCGATCTCCTACACTGCCCGTACACCTCTGGTGATCGTCGAGGGGACACTGAACAGTGCACGGTACATTCAAACCGTCATTGAACCCATCGTTCTACCATTCCTAGACCGGCAAGGGAACATGCTGTTCCAACAGGACAATGCACGTCCACATGTATCCCGTGCCATCCAACGTGCTCTAGAAGGTGTAAGTCAACTACCCTGGCCAGCGAGATCTCCGGATCTGTCCCCCATTGAGCATGTTTGGGACTGGTTGAAACGTCGTCTCACGCGGTCTGCACGTCCAGCACGAATGCTGGTCCAGCTGAGGCGCTAGGTGGAAATGGCTTGGCATGCCGTTCCACAGGACTAAATCCAGCACCTCTACCATCGTCTCCATGGGAGAATTGCAGCCTGCATTGCTGCGAAAGGAGGATATACACGGTACTAGTGCCGACATTGTGCATGCTCTGTTGCCTGTGTCTATGTGCCTATGGTTCTGTCTGTGTGATCATGTGTTGTATCTGACCCCAGGAATGTGTATATAAAGTTTCCCATTCCTGGGACAATGAATTCACGGTGTTCTTATTTCAATTTCCAGGAGTGTATTCTGTCCGGATCACCAAGAAGCTGCTCAGTCTTATACCGTTTTTATCCTATTATGTAGCATTATGTCATCTTGAGAGTAAAGATAACGAGGAACAAATTTTTGTTTTGTGGTTATGCTTTTCTGTTCTGTTTGTACACCGTTATATTTTTTATGTTCGTCAATCATCCACTAAAACTTTTACTTCTGCGGCTTCTGGTTGGTGTGAAAGCTCTATTGGAAATCTGAAACCATTTTGTTTCGTAGCATTTGTTGATATTTATTATTTTCCATTTCGCATAGTATGATCGAAATGTCCCACGTGGAATGAAATATCACTGTACGCCCAAAAATATTTAAACTAAATTTAAACTAGTGACCACGATTCCAACGTGCGGATAGGTAAATTTTGACCAGATCCGATCTGTTTCTTGACTTGTTGGATTTTTTATAGTCCATCCAAACAAAAAAATGCATTGCGTAGAATCGAAAGGTATCTCGTTGATGGAAGAATTGGTCCTGCATTTGGACCTAAGTGTTCACCCTCAAATGTTTGAAGAATTTCTGTTGATTCTGAATTAATTTACCGAGCGTGGTGGGTTAACGGTTAACGTTCTGGCCTCACTTTCGGGAGGACGGCGGTTCGAATCCCCGTCCAGCCATCCAGATTTGGGTTTTCCATGGTTTCCCCAAATCACTCCAGGCGAATGCTTCCTTCAAAAGGGCATGGCCGAACTCCTTCCCGTTCCTTGTCCCCCATCCCATCCCGCCTCTAATGTCCACGCCATCGACGATGCGTAAAGCCCAAGCAAAAAAATTGAATTAACTTAAAAGTATTAAATAGGGACAGAGATATTCTACTTGTATAATAGAGATGATGTTGGTAATTCCTAAGCTTTACGTAAAGTTTAATATATTCGTGAAAAATAAACATACCGTTTTCAATTTGTGTGGAACAATTAAATCTTTATATGAAAACCTGATACTTTAATTTGTTTCCTGTTTCAAGAGCTTAACGGAACTGTATGCGCAATGAAATTTCGTTGCAGTGGAAATGCGAGCCGATGCACAGAAATGTTATACGCAATTCCTGAATGTAACTTGAACTGTATTATGTTCTAAGGAATTTGTTTTCTATAAACGAATGAAGCAATAAAACAAGGATAATTAACTCGTCTTCAATAGATGGAATCCGTGTTCCTCTCGTGAGTGATAAATCATGTTTTCATTTTTCCAGAATAGGTAGATCGATATCAGCATTGCAAGTTTAGTAAACGTGAGCTCTTAATTGGGGAACGAAGTGTCTTTTATTATGATGACAAAACGCTGGAACAGTTCTTTATTTGCAGCATTCCAACTTCCTTATTCGCCTGACCTACATTCTTATCGCAGTGTAATATAATCTCGTGATACGTGGATCATTAGTAACGTGTCGTTCTGTTACTGGCGAAGTTATAGAACCTACTTAAAACGTTTTTTTGTTGCTTCCACAGGTACTTGAAATCAATTAATGGCATATCATCGGATATCTATTGATGAATTCATTGGTACACTCATTCTGCTAGTAATCGCAGAATAATTCGATTTTATTAGGGGGACTATGTATTTGTTCCGGTTTTTTTTGATTTTTTTTTCTTGTCATAAGTGTAAGGCATGAAATAAAGTATTGTTCAGTGCTGACTAATCTGTTTCTAGGGCATTACAGTAACATCTTTTAATGATGTAGATTAATTCCAATTTCTATTTTTTGATTGTTTTTTTTCGTAAACATGGGGATGGAGTGAAATTGAGAAACGCTTCACTATATCAGTACTGGATTGTAAACAGTTTGATATGTTTCGAAAATGAACGAAAATTCTTTGAGGTGTACCTAATAGAAAACGAATATATGCATTAATGAACTGAAGGAAAGTGGTAGTCTCCACGATTTTAGGATACCACTTAATTTTAAGATTTATCACTATTCGAAGGATTCTGAAAAGTTCTTAAACTCAATCATACATTATTCCACGCAATGTTTTAGGTTATAATAACAAGAATAATTATGAAACCTAGTAACAAAATTAATATTCCTTAGTAGAAAGTAATTATAATTTAATTTCCATGTAGCAAAATTTAGGGGCGTCGGCATATGAGGCCAAGATCTTGAACTACAAGGGTCACCATTATGTTAAATGAGTACTTTTTTAATTCCTCAGGCACTATTTATCACGTTTCCCATTACCACGGTTCTTTTATTTTCAGTGTGAAGTTGGTGTTCGGTTTTGTTGTTTAAAGTCAGCATTTTGTTTTTGTAACTAATATCTGTTTATAAAACAAGAACACAAAACGTTAAAACGAACTTTATGGTCAGCCTACTCTGCTTGTGACATCTGCGAGTAAAATGGAGAGAAATGTGATACGCGATCACCTACCTGAAGTGAAATATTCTAACAGTAGATAATAATCTTTATTCCTGTAGAGTATAGCCAAGAGCAATACGTAAAGTTTGTGACTGAGGCAGCTAATATCACTTTCACTGCCACTTGTACGTAGATGGAGGTACACGTTTACTTGATTACACCTAGGTGTGAGGTAGACAAGGCATTAAATGATGTGAAATAAGAGATACTAAAAATTAGACATAATTCTGCTATACTGCCGGAAAATGACTGACATTCTACAAAGATCAATTACTATATTTGCTATCCTCTTGCAAAGCTAAAATGGGTAACGTACCCATCTTTTCGCAAAACGTAGATTAGTTGAGATGCTGTAGCACCCTATTACAGTTACCACTTATTCTCAAGTAGAATCGTATTTGTGATAAAGGTTCCACTTTAAATACAATAGTACAAAACAGAATAGAATGTACAATAAATTCTAAATAATTTATGTAAGCGAGGAAATTAGTAATGTGCGTGCAGTGAATACACTGTGTCTAATAGTATGAAAAGTTTAAGATTACTAAAAACATTTCCGAATAAACAAAAATTTACCGTTCAGTCCACAAGCCTTTAATGGAAATATGGACTTCCATAGCAAAATGCGTATCC
Organism: Vandiemenella viatica; assembly: GCA_031002005.1. NCBI lineage: Eukaryota > Metazoa > Arthropoda > Insecta > Orthoptera > Morabidae > Vandiemenella > Vandiemenella viatica. The sequence goes on from JARYHS010009186.1 coordinate 85,435,196, forward strand.
TCTACCCCCATAAATCATAGCAGTGAAGTGAAAAAACGGAAAGAAATACTTTTTTGGTGGATCTGTCCATGAGAAAACTACTGGAGCCGTAAACGTGGACAAGAAACAGGAAGGAAATGAACCGTGGTCTTGGAACGATCCGGGTAATCGCCTGCAGTGATTCGGCAGAACAATGGAAAACCGAAATCTTGATGGCCGGATGTGAAAGAAATTTAGATCGGACACGGGTAATGAGGTACCTTCTCAACGGCTGTCATTGGTATAGCGAAATAAAGATCGAAGCATGAAACCGGATTTCAAATGACAAACCGAGCGGGGCGGTGAAACAGTTAGCGTTCTCGCCTCGCATTCGGGAGGACGGCGGTTCGAATCCCCATCCGGGCATCCAGATTTGGGTTTTCCATGGTTTCCCAAATCACTCCAGGCAAATGCCGGGATGCTTCCATCAAAAGGCCATGGCCGAATTCCTTCCCATTCCTTGCCCCCATCCTTGCCCCCCATCCTTTCCCGTCTCTAAAGACCTCGATGTTAAAAAGAGAAGTAAAGCAGTTAAAAAAAAATAAAAAAAATGACAACGAAGTTTCCCAGAATTAAATAGTAATCTTTGGCATTTGTTTTTATGGGGAAAACAACATCGAAATCTGTTTATAGGATCATCACAGAGGGAAGGAAAATTCCTTTTTTGGTAGGGCTTTGTGGTTTATGTTGAGCTGTTTAGAGTCATGAGAGAACGGGAAGAAATTCGCCCATCAAATTTTGAAGGGAGTAATTTTAGGAAATATTGTAATTCCAAACTCTAGATGGATCGAACCCTATTTCTCCCGAATGTGATATCCAAGCATTACCACTCAAACAAAAGACTTGAAAAAGTCTAATACAGTAGTTAATAAATAGGCGCCAAAATATTTTGGAGCTATTTTTTAAGTGAGCTTATCGATTTTGTTTTATAATTTTGCAGGAGACTGAGCGAACTTGACTGTCTTTATTGTTATTTTTAAAAAAATCAGTCATTAGATATAATACTAGCTTTAATTTTACAAAATATTATAAAGTAATTTACATTTTCTTTTTTTCACCTTCCAAATCGATAAAGGTATTATTCATTACCAAAAGCGTATTCAACAGAAACAAATTATGATTCCATCGAATGCATTTTAGGAAACCACGTAAATTAGAAATCTTCACAGAATCACCGGAATTTGATCCCCAATGCTGTAAAATACAAATCTGATGACTTGGGGTAGGAAGGGATCTTTCTCTGTGTAAGATTACGATGAATTCTTCACTGATGTGCCATCGGATTTTTTTTCTTTTACTTCATTTGTTGCGGAAGTGAGGATGTAGATGCAGCCACTATTTCTTGAAATAAACATCTAAGGCTTGCAAATCAGTGCATAGAGTTGTTTCAGCATAGGAGAAGTTATAGTTCTGATTAACGAGACATATGTCGTATGCAAAACCAAACTTTCTTGAGGTAAATCTTCCTGGTACAGATTGAAAAGGATGGCAGCGAAAACAGTTCCCTGAGGTAAACTATTATTTACTTTAAACAGTCTGCTTCTGTCATTATCAGAGTAAATCTGACTGTATCTATTGCTCAACATGTTGTTAAGTAGATCGTAATTTTTCGGCATGGGATAGTATTTACAGGTCTTAAAAGAAGTCGTTCTCTCTAAACAATTAGACAGCTGTTGGATGAAAAATGACAGCCACGCTTACTGATTTATTTTATTATCCATTTTTTATATAAGAGGTGAGAGGAAACTTGATCGTTACATCTTCTCCCTGGTCTAATCCTGCTCGTTCCATAGAATTGTGGTTATTGATTGTTTTAGACAGTCTATTGTAGATCAGACGCTCAAAGAGTTTGTAAATGACACTGAAAATTGATGTTGGGCGGTAGTTTTCCATTTTTGTGGGCTCCTTATTTGGTTTTATTATGGCTGTTACTTTTATTTTCTTCAATAGTGGTTGAAAGTTTCCAGTTTTCAGGATATTTGGGAAGACATTGGTAAGCCAATTTACCGTAGCTGGTTCATAGTGAGCCAAAAATTCAGCCTATATTCCGTCAAATCTAGTTTACTTTTCTCAACACTGAATGGAGATTTTAGAACACTGTAGGGCTGCTTTTGTCTTTATGTTCAATTGCAATTTGATATCCCCCTTGGTTTATTTATATTTTGTGTTTTAGAAATTGATACGAGATGTTTGGCAATAACGTTTAGTATAATGGCGGTTTTCATAGTTATGACTTATTAGCTGTGAAGCTTGAGCACATAAATATTAGCAAAGTACTTTGTACAATGGGGTCTAAAATCATGAGAACGAGGTGAGTGTCTGACATCTCCAATACTCCAGCGTAGAAATGGCAGCATGTCTTCGTCCCCGATCCTTCGTCCCAGGGATTCAACGAGCACGGAAGCCGGAGGGCAAGAAGCTTCCTTCCTGGGGTTGGACCTAATCTCGTTTAACTATTCATTCGACTGCAGGGCAGGCAGGCTGAAGCAAGGAGAAGTGGAGAGCCCAGCAAGGACGGCTTAGCCACCTACAGCCGGCCTTTCATCCCCTTCCTACGTGGAAACAGTATCAGCAAAAGCCGAGGATCACGAGTTACTGTCAGCTTGGCGATCTTGTAAATGTATTATGAGCTTTACGGAGAATCTATTGCCCTTACGACTTCCTTCGGTTTGCTTGAATTTATTAACTCGGTTCTGCCTGCAGAGTTGATACTTCAAATGCCGATCACCACGCCTCAGCCTGTGAAATACGCATTTTAGGAATTTTCGAAAAATTCGTCGGTGGTTCACTCGCTGTTTATTAGTTGCATTAGCTAAATGATGATCTGTTCTGATTGTTTTCATGTAATCCGATTTTGAACAAGGAAAAAGTAGAAAAAAAACTGCCAGTACATTTTGTGAGTAAAATAGCAATGTTGACGCCTGTAGGATGGAGTAGCGCATCAAATCTTTGATCTAGCATAAAAAATGCTTTATACCCTGTTCACGAACAACTGTCGGCTCAAGGTCATGTTCCCGTTGCCCCGCTCCACACCTAACAACCCCTTCCGTCGCCAACACCTCCGAGCAGACCACTTTGTCCACATTTTTTCTGTAGCTTTACGGCTCGTTGACGTCAAGGTCACTAGAGGTTGGAATGGAATGAGAGCAAGGAAAGGGAAGGAATTCGGCCCTGGCCTTTTGGGAACCATCCCAGCATTCGCCTGGAGTGATATGGGGAAACCATGGAAAAATCTAATCTGGATGGCTGGAAAGGGATTCGACTCACGACCTTCGCATGTAATGGTAAGGACTGCAGAATGAGGACAGAGCAGAATTTCCTTGAGCCACCTCTGTTAAGTGAACGTGCCATAGTGTCGTCAACATCACGCTTCAGCTACTATTTCCTGTCCTATTTTATTTTGTAGCGGAATAAAGAACCCTTAAAAACTATTCCAATAGCCCAGCATACTAGAAGATTCAGTGGTTCTTCCTAAATTTGAATCCAGGTTATCCAGTTCGTAAGAGATTACTCTGTCGACCCAGCTACGGTCTCTCTATGAAGTAGAGGATGTAAATTATTTTTTTTAAATAAAATAAAGATATACCATAAGTCAGTGTCAACAAAAATAAGCAGGACACAAACTGAGTGTTAAGCTGCGTTCCCTCGACGTCTCTTAACGGAGGTCTCCCGGGACGGGACGAATAGCCAACAACACGCCATGGGAACGGGGCCGCCTCTGCTAGTGCGGATGAGACGCAGCTACCCACTCTATGCGGTAAACATCACAGGCGTGTGTAGTGGTGCGCTGTTGTCATCGGTTTGCAGCAGATGTGCACACGCCTTCTGTTGCTGTAAAGTGCTCTGTGCTAAACGACACTAGGCAGCGTTGTGAGGAGGTGGTAGCGAGGTAGCGAGGGCTAATCTGCGGCGCGCGCTCATCCCTTCACTTCGGCGTGCGGCGTGCGGCCTCCGTTACAAGACGTCGTGGGAACGCAGCTTAACATCTACTTCGGGGAGAAGTTTAAATTTTGGAAAGTTTAAGCCGTCTGCAGAAATACGTATCATGGTATCGAAGGGTAAAATTTGAATTGCAGAGTAGTGAAATGAAATTTTCTAGTTTCTTCTAACAAAGTGAGGGCTTAACAAAGGATCAGTGGTTTCCTTAACCAGACAGTTTGTGGACCCAAAGTTTAAGGGACAGGGTTGTGATCAGAAGAAAAATAAATAATTTACTAACCTTGCATAATGAAGTTTTTGAAATCACCTGTGGACAAAAGCGAGAAGGTTGAAAGGGAGAACGTGAAGAATGAATACAGCAAAAAATATGAAGGTGAGCATGTTATGGAAGATAATAGCTTAAACGGACGTTAGGGAATACCAAGACACCTCCAAGTAGTAATGCGCCGGGATAAAGCGTAAAGTCCTGGAAGAATATAAGTGGACCAAATTAATGTTGATTTACAGCCTAGAGAAGGAAAGATTCATAGAATAAAATAAAGTCAAAAACTAACTTCGAAAATCGTACTACGTTTGTTGCTGGAAGAATACAAAGATCAAAGTTGAGTCAGGTGCTGCGAAATTAATGCAATATTTCCAGATTTTGCAAGGTTATGAGGGAAAAACATAGAACAAAAATGCGTAAATGAAATCTCTGAAGATATAAATATACGTACCAAAACCTAAACTGAACGGAAATTCGCAGTGGCACAGAAAAAAATAGGGAATATTGTGTAATTCTCATTAGTAGGCCAACGTTATCATGTCCACAGAAGTAATTCAGGGGCATATGGTACACGAAACCGAATGTTAACTTCCATAACTTAAAATTTTTTGCTGTTACTATTTTTATTTTTTTTATTATTTTATTTTATTTTATTTTATTTTTGCATAAAGAGAAAGGGGAAAAACAAGAAATGAACATAATAGAATGTTGTAATAATGAAAAATATCTGAAAACTTTATTTAGAAAAGTTAAGAGAGTCGAAAAATTTAAATATCTGGATGAATTGATTGAACCCATTTAGCTTGATAAGGACTGGAATGAAGCAAGAGCTAGAAAGGTGGAACCAGCTTATAGGCTAACACAAAACAGATACAACAAGAAAGGATTAGACATTATGCAACAGTTGCCACGAAAAAGGCAATGTTAAGCTCAGAATGTCTGATACTGAATAAGAAAATGGAGGGTAAGGAGTTAGAGAAATATCCTAGGACCAGTAAAGGGAAAAGACGGCACCTGGAAGAAATGGAAAAAATAAGATCTGTATAGGTATGCAAAGAACACAATGCATAAGAAATGGTTGAAGTTTTATGGAAACATAATGAAAATCAGTAAGAACAGGTTGACAATTATATTTTTTTTTCAAATACCATGACTAATGTAAAGGTGACACCAAAGTGGGTTGAGGAGACGAGGAAAGGTACTGAAAAACTTTGACAGATGACTTATAGAATCCAAATACGTTTCACACTAAAATTGATATTCAAGAGGTTTCTGGAACAACGTACAAAATAGATAACCTTGTCTGAAGTAAGAACGAGGAACCTCAGTGAAAGACCTAAGAAATTCTGGGAAGAGGAGAAAAGGCGAACTAGTAAAACAGTTGTTTAACGTGTTCCAAAATAGGTCAGAGTAGAAATTTATTTATATATTTGTCGTATGGCTAAGCAACTAATATAATACATATAAATATATACAATGAAAAGAACGTTGGTAGCGTTTACAAATTGATGTCCAGTTCTTCCAGCCATTCTATGAAGGAAGTTGTAGCTCCGAAAACATCTTCAAATGGTCCATCATACTTCCTTAGAGGGCATTCTTTGATGATATGCTCCACACTCTGGGAAGGAGCTCCGCAGTCACATGCAGGAGAATCCTGAAGACCCCACTTATACAGCATGGCGTTGTATTTCGCATGGCCTGTTCTTAGGCGATTTAGTTTGACCCACTGGTCTCTATTTAGGTGGAATCCCGGATGTCCAGTTGTGGGATCTTTAATATCTGGATGTTTCACTGTCGCCATTTTTCCTTGACATCAAAGTCAAATACATCTTCCCATACTGGATTTAAGACGAGTGGGGGAGGGGGGGGGGTAAGTAATTTAGGACTTCGTAGATTGGGAGATCTTGTGGATGGTAAGGATGGTGTAGTTTTATCTACTCACGTGCCGTTGCTTCTTGGCGTCTTACCTCTGGAGGTGGTATTTTGCTGATTAGATGTAACCAGGGGACTGGGGTGGATTTTAGGGTTCGAGTTATAATTCTCTTACACTCATTCTGGTGGATGTCGATTTTTCTAGTGTGGGCACTCCGTTGCCAACCTGGAGCACAGTACTAAGCGACAGGGTAAAGCATGGTGGAAGCGGTTGCTCGTAGTGTACCCGCATCAGCTCCCCACGAAGTACCAGCTAGCTTCTTCATGATGTTGTTTCGTGTTTTAAGTAGAGTAGAAAGAAGAAGAAGCAGAAAATACTGTAATCAATGGAATTTCACATACGCCTGTAGTATTACTCGAAAAACTAGAAGTAATCACTAGATGAATCTCTGCCTGTTAGTTATTATCATATTAGAGATGAAATAGCCATTTCGGTGGCTGGGAGTATGAAGATTGTATGCAATAAAGTGAAAACAAAAAGTGAAGAATTGCATATACAGTGAACAGGTAAGTTCCCGCAAGTTGGTGGTTTCACATCAGTAAATGCAGCACTTTGCATGCCGCAAACGCGGCGTTAGTTACGAGGTAGTTAAACACCACGGGGGCGTAACAAGCGCTGTAAAACAAACAGCTGCATCACGAGTGATCCAAGGAAGCGTCGTAAAACTGGAAGTTCTGATTTAGTGGCCGGTTATCCGTTTTTATCCCCCCGCTTGATATGCGATGCCGTATTGTCTGCAACTATCGTAAATAAGTGATCGCACACCTTGCACCCTGGCGTGACCGTAATTGTTATACCTGCCATTACGTTGTGTTTTAGGTGCTACGTAACACAGCTGTAAAGACGATGCCAACAGGCGCTGTCTGCTGAAACCTCTGTGTGAATTTTTGAACACCCGGAAAAACTGGAGTATTTATGTATATCAGCCGCGGACGAAAATTGGGCTGTTAAATGCGCGGGCAGTAAATTTTATCGTTCAACACTTGCAGGTAATTTTAGGTGGAAAGTTGTTTTTTTGTACTTTGGGGAATTCTGTGCCAATAACTATGTATAGGCGAAGACAATAAATCATACAGGTTCTGTTAGTTAGTAGTAGGCGTCATTTCATTGTGGTGAATGCGGTGTCGCCAATGTTGGATGTAATTATGGATACAGTTCGAAAATCAAAATTTTTCTGGGTCTTTAGCAGTTTACAATACGACAGTTTGACGTCAGGGCCGGCGCTAGGAATTTCGGGCCCGGGGTAAAATGGGCGACCCCCCCATTTTTTTTTTTTTAGCTCTACAAACTGGCCGAACCACAATGGGGGGATTCTCGGCTCCAAGGCCTGGGGCCCCTACAGCTGGTGATCGGGGCCCCCATCAGCCGGCGGGCCTGGGTACTTCTGACCCGCTTACCCCCCCCCCCCCCCTAACGCCGGCCCTGTTCGACGTTGTCACATACAGCCAAAAACATTACTGAATGTTGTTGCCTTTCGTGCAATAAACGTCTTAATTTCGAATGGAGGTTATGGCTAGGGTGTTATACATCCTGGACCATGATGACAAATAATATTCCACGGTAAATCACAAAATCCCAGTCACGTTACCTCATAGGTGGTATATTGTGACGTCATTATCCGCAAATAGCTCCAACAGTGTCATACACTCAAACTTTTCATGTTTTCTTTGTTATAATCTATCAAAGTATTTTTTTTTTTTTTTTTTTTTTTTTTTGCCCCGCAAGATTATCGTTTATATTCGTCTCATTCCAGTAGAATTCTATACCAATGTTCAACCATATCGTTAGCAATGTGCTTCTCCAGTTTCCAGCATATGATTTACTAGAGTCCTTAAATCACTGTACAGCTTTCTAGTATGTATTCAGTTCCATTCTATTGCTCACGAACTTCAAGTGTTTCCAACCATATTTCCTTTGATCGGTTTCTTGATCTTCTTCCGTTCAGCTTACATTGTAGTACAACATATAAATGCAATACGAATATCAAAAAGTGGGTTGAATATAATGTTTGTGCAAGGACTGGGCTCAGCAGATAAGCAATATACGAAACGGCCGACTACCTGAGAAAGGGGCACAGGACGCTGAAGGAGACAGGCTTATAATGGGTAAGATTGTCACTGAGAGCAGTGGAGGCTGGGAAAGATGACTCCCTAGAGACAGCCACCAAGCAAGGGAATTTTTACCTTATCTGATGGAAAATTTGTGTACAGTGAAGAGACCCATGGATCCATTGAATGTGCCTGATGTATGACGGATACAAGAATGGACGAATACTTGAGAACAATTTATTACAAGTCAAAATCTACTGTGAATATATCCACGTCAGACAACTTCCCAGTTTCGGTACGGAAAGAAGGGAGTGTGAGCGATTTGGGAATTCTGGCGCATTTTCGTAGAATTTGGTGAGATTGGGACAATGTGGACAATGTGGGAACGATTTTTAATCAAAACTGAAAGGCATTATGGTTTATTATGGACTAATGGATAAGCATTTTGTGTCTTTACGACGAATCACACCTGAGATCTCTTTGCAGAATGTCATGATTGGTGCCTGAAAACCCAACAATCGGTGAAAGACTAATTTTAGCCTTGTGGATAAATGTATATGTGTCGCTATACTCATTTTTGCAAAGATACACTGTATCTATGTACTGGACATTACTGGCTGCAGATGCAGTACTTGTTGCACAATAATTAGCTCTAATCTTAGGTTGGGATTCTCTAGTATCATAAATATTCTGCTTGTATTTGGGGCGATTGCACTACTGCAATCTCCATCGTTATTGCTCTTGTTTCTTGAACAACAAACACCTTTTCGTAAACAGAAATGGCAGGGCAAAACCTGAAATCTTTATAACATTTCCGGAAATGTGGTCGAATACAAGAAGCAGATTATTAGAATTTACTCGTACATTAATTGAAGACAATAATCACAATGATTAATACTGATCACGTGGGGTGAGAAAATGATAAACTGAAAATTCCTTATCTCGTATGCAGATCAGATTTGTATAGTAACGACACATGGCTGTCTAAAACAGCGCAAATCCTTGTGCTCTGTATCAGAGTTAAATGACGGCTGTGACCATTCGGAAAACTCTATTTCATGCCATACAAAGCACGGATCTCAGCAGGGGCGGATCCAGGATTTTGGTTTGGGGGGGGGGGGCCTTGAGTCAGCCGTGGGGTAGTCTTTATAGCCTCCTCGGGCCTCGAATCCATAGAGCTAAAAAAAAAAATAAGGTCTCCAAAATGTCGGAGGGACCTAAGATACTTTTGAATACTTTTGGGGGGGGCTGAAGGCCCCTAGCCACTCCCCCCCCCCCTCCCTGGATCCGCCCCTGGATCTCAGTGAAGCTATGACATCTTTCTCCTCATAGCATCACATCGTTCCTCAGTTTTCTGTGCCACAGTGGTTTTAGAAATGTATGTTTTTCTCCATCTGCAGTGTGATCCGGATATATTACTTTTCGACGATTGGTGTTAGTAACTAGTTGACCCTTTGTTCTTGTTCTTCGGAGAACCAAATCGTTAGAAATACTAGAAATCCAATAAATCTTCAGCATAAAAGGGGATAATGCATAAAACCAGTTGAGGCTAGTGAAAATTTTATGCAAATGGAAAGAATGTCCCCCATTGAAAAAACATCATTTTGTGTAAAATACTGTGATGTGGATGCATAGATACGATCAAATAAGCAAACGTTAGTTACAAGAACGTCCAGTGAAGCCACCATACGTATTTAGATCAACTCATTCCTATACGAAGGACGTAAGAAATGACAAGCTCGAGTCTATCACTGGTTCGAATCCCCGTTTTCCCATCCAGGTTTCGGTTTTCCAAATTTTCCAGAAATCACTCCAGGTGAATTCCGGAGGAGTTCCTTCAAGAGACCATTGCCAAATTCCTCCCCCAATCGGTTTCTGACTTAAATAATAATAATAAGAAAAAAAAGTTTAACACGTCAACACAGGTTTACCGTCATCATGTAAACGAGCGGTGAGGCACCTAGGGAGCGTCCATAAACTACGTGGCTTGGTCTAGGGGGGGGTTGGCTGGAAAGCTACGCTGGGCTACGTTTTCTTTTGGGGGGGAGGGAGAGGTGTTCCGAGCCAGGCCACCTAACTTTCCACTCACAACATTTGTCACAGTTAAACTGAGGTAACTTACAGAACACACAACAGCTTGGGGGACATCCATTAATTACGTGAGGTGAAATATTATTGGGGGGGGGGGTCCGGCGAAAACTCACCAGATCTCACCAGGGGGGAGGGGGGGTGTCTACGGATATCTCACGTGAGATTTTGCGAAAAATTTGGGGACAGTAGAGCCCAAAAGATATAAGGTCTACAATTTGCGCCAAAGTCGATTTTAGGAGGGTATTTCGTCAAAAAAGTTATGGTGTGACCTAAAAAAAAAAGGTCTACAAAAGTTTCCAGGGCGATTACTAGGGGGGGGTTCTCACGGACCAGATCTCACCAGATGGGGGGGGGGGGGTCCGGCCAGATCTCACGAAATCTCACCAGGGGGGAGGGGGGTCCAGAAATCCGGAAAAACACCTCACTTAATTTGTGGATGCCCCCTTGTGAATATTTTATTTCCGTCATTCAATTATCTCCGATTGTAATTTACGATATAATCTGACAAAATTAAAAAGTACAAAATGTCTTCTAGAATCAACAGGGGAAAAAGCTACGGTACGTGATACGTGTGTGTGGGAGGGGGGAGGGTTTAGAGGCAAAAGCCACTCCGGGTTACGTGGGGGGGGGGGGGGGGGGTGGATGACCGGAGGCCAAAATGATGCTATGTGGCTTATGGACGCTCCCTAACGAATAGAATATTCTAGTTTGATAAGTAGAATCAGACAAAAATATTGGTTACTAAAATCCCGAGTATGTGGAGAAGTGGTCATGCAATTATTATAACCATTTTCTTTGTTTGTGGTATGGGCTTTACCCGTTCCATCGTCACAACATATACTCATACACTTGCATATTCTGTTTCAGCTTTACATAATTCTTTATTTCTGCTTATAATTAGATGCCACCATGCAAACTAAGAAATTTGTGTATGTCGTATTACATCCTAAAATTAATTGTTTTTACTTATATCTACTGGTGATATTTGGAATGCCTTATTTTTGTGAGAAATTTCCAATTTTTCCACTTTTTTTCTTACAGACTTATGCTTCGTCAACTTTGAAGTCATTAGAAGCGTTAGTTTAGAGACAAGGAATGGAAAGAAATCAGCATGCACTATTGAAAAATCCATCCCGGAATTTTCCAGCAGTGTAGCCGGACGGATATTTGAACCTATGCTCTCACAAATCTCAGTTCCTGGCGTTTCCCTTTTGTTATAGTGCCATTAACATTTACCTAACTTCCGATACGTAAACCCAATAGTGATTAGTGTGGTACAGGTATTACAACATTTTTTTTTTTTTTTTGTCTTAGTTTATTGTGCTTTTTCTCATATATTCCATGTAGTACCGTAAATTTGCTGCCCTGTCTTCATCTTGCTCATTACTGTAAAGTGAAACTTGTTCAGGGATCTTGTTTTTAAATAACAGTGTTCACCTTTGTTGATGCTTTTTTAAATGACGACATTGTGTTTGCTACTTCTTTTAATTTATCAATTTATATCTACCTATTATCCCTGTTGGTATCCTCAGCGTTGTAATTCGTCTCTTGAATTTCCAAGGTGATATCTGTGTGTTGTAAAACAATTACAATATTCCCTCCCTTCTGATAACTCCATATCTGCGTCGATTTGATTATTTCCAGTTCTGGATTACGACAGAAAATTTTTTAAAGCGTTTGTGATAAAAGAAACATCCTTGTTTCTCGTTAATAGTTCTAATTTCCTATTCCCCATCTGCGTTAGCTATTTATTTATCCTCTAACTATTCTCTCACCATATTTGTCGAATGTTTGGGGTGATCTAACATTACAATTGCAGCAGACTTATTTTCTAGATTTAAAGTATCAAAAACCTTTATTTTTCATTCTATCATTTGTGACGTGAAGGCAATATCCATTTTCTATGATGACTTTCTGGTTAAAACTTTAAAAAAAATCAAAAATACACCTGTTTAAAGTTCACCTTACACTGTAAACAAACATCAGAATCCAATCTAAACGAAAACACGGTGTCAAGACAATTTCCATCCTCCCTTTCCGTTGCTTTGTGAAAGAGGATATTGTCTCATTAGAAGGCTTCTTTCCCTCGTTGTTGTTCCGGAATCGAAGGACGTTGTCAGCCGATTGCCACAGTTGCCACAGGGAGAAGTCAATCACGCCGTTCATCTATTTCGGTTTCATTCGGCAGTCTCATTTGTTGCTCAATGTCATGCGTCATCAACTCAAAAGTCTCATAGGCAGGTGACAGTTTCAATCAAATTGAATTGTATCTATTAAGATTAATACGCCAAATCACTGCAGTTGGATGATACATATCAAATACTGCTGTGTCCCAATTCTTTTACACTAATCTTACAGAACAACAGTAAAACCAGCAAGTGTGGTGGGTGAGCGGTAACACTCTGGGCTCACATTCAGGAGGACGTGGGATGGAATCAGATTTTTCGGTTTTCCTTAGCTTCCCCAAATCTCTCGACGTGAATGCCGGCATAGTTCCTTTAAAAGGCTATGGCCGAATTCCTTACCGCTCATTGCTCCCTGTCCCTCCAATGACCTAGATGTCGACGAGGCATAAAGACCTTTGTTCATACCAGTTGCATTGGTTCCTAATAAAAAGGATAGTCTTGTAATACTGTAGTTTATAGAGAGATCGTTCAAAACTCCAGTAAACAGAGAATCTTGCACAGTAAAGAGTTGCTAACGGTAGCTTTCTACCCAATTTATATGTGGATTACTCTCAATAACATGGGTGCTAGTGTTGGAAAATCCAGTTTCAGTCTACAAAAATAGCGCCTCCAAACATATACCACCTGCTGAGATGACGGAAGCTCCGTAGAAGTTTCTCGTTTCAGGTCAAATGAGTGCGCTTTATGCTGATTGAGATAACATTTAATTTGATTTTATCTTAAACAAAAATAACAAAGTTTGTGTAGATACAGCACTTTATAACCTTTGTAAAGGTACAAATATCGGGGCTACCTTCGTTTATTAAGTTATTAAAATTAAAAAAATGATATTTTAATGAAATGATATTTCAATGAGTGCGCTTTATGCTGATTGGGTTAACATATAATTTCATTTATCTTAAACAAAAATAACAAAGTTTGTGTGGCTTTATAACCTTTGTAAAGGCACAAATATCGGGGCTACCTTCGTTTATTAAGTTATTAAAATTAAAAAGATGATATTTTCATGAAATGATATTTCAATTAGTGCACTTTATGCTTATTGAGATAACATATAATTTCATTTATCTTAATAAAAAATAACAAAGTTTGTGTGGATACAGCACTTTATAACCTTTGTAAAGGCACAAATATCGGGTCTACCTTCGTTTATTAGGTTATTAAAATTAAAATAGATGATATTTTCATGAAATGATATTTCAATGAGTGCGCTTTATGTTGATTGAGATAACATTTAATTTGATTTATCTTAAACAAAAATAAATTCGTGCAATGATAAATCCCTTACCTAACAGTGAAAGAGAAGTTATTAACGTTGACTACATTCTTCGTATTGCCTGTGTGACTGATACGGCTGACATGCTCTGAAAAGTTATTTTATTGTTAATATTAATACTTCACCGTGCTTAAGTGACATCACCGGAAATTTTTACTACCAATAAATTTTTCTAACTTTCTGACGGACCGATTTTTGTTATTGGAATAGTCGATTCTGACACATTACGTTAAATACAATCAGCTGCGTAAATTACTGAAATTAACATTTTAGCAATGCTTCGGAGTCTTAACTATCCTATTTTGTGGTAGTTCAGGCCTTCTTTGAAAGTGGTAATCACAGGACAGTCATGAAATGTAGACTTGCATGTAGTGGATGCAGACGTTGGAAGGCAGCTTCAGCAGTCTACTAGGTACTAAGATTCGACTATGCATATAAATATTTTAAGCGTCATTGAGAAATTAGACAACGGAAGAATAACATATGATTTGGATGTAACGCATTCTTGCACTCTGGTCTAGGTTTCTTTTTTCCTCGGATAGGCTTCAGACAACCATGAGACACCGGACACCAGTTACACAGGTGACCAGTGTGAATCATAAGAGATGTGATCAACCCGTGTTTTAGAACCGGATTTGTGAAGTCCAGAACATTTAAAATGTTAGTGTAATGTTTGTGTAGCCATTTGTTTACGAAGCGTGTAGCTTGTGTTCGGTATTTTTGTTTGTGAAATGTGTAATTTGTGAGGTGGAGATTGTGTAATGTCCCAACATTCTCGTAGATGATTGCGGAAAACCTCCTACAGACCGCAATCAAGACGGCCATTACACTGAATGCAGGGCTCGAACCTTGTCCCGTTGTGCCTACCAGAACCAGTATGGTGGCCCCATAACTGGCGCAGTCACGATGGCGGGTGGTGAAGTTTTATTGATTCAGTTCGAATACTTATATTTCGGAGGCATCCAACATTTTTCATTGGTAGCTACGTGACATTTCATGTGATCAACGACATATTGAAACAATGAGACACTCTAAAGGAATTTAAATCGCGATGATGATTTAAACTGGCAGCGAGCTTTCGAAACATCTCCCTTTCCACCATCCAATGAACCTGCTTCAAATGAATATCGTAGGATATGGTTCGTTGTACAGCATTTTATCGACCGATGACATGGTTCTGACTTTACCAGGTACATTCCAGTGTTGAAACTGGAAGAGTAGTATAGTATAGCTAGGGCGATGTTGTGGATCTTAGTGGCCAATCTGAATGACGTGGTAGAAGTGAAGTATTTGTTCATTTTGTTGCTGTATAAGATATTAAATAAAACCGGGCAAAAGCGTGTCGAGCATCATGCAACAAAAAATGGTTTTAAATTAGAAACTTTGAAAGCCTACCAAGTTTTCATGCAAAAAACTGAAAAAAAACCCTAGTCCAATACTGGACGAGATTTTAACGGCTTTATCCAAAAAGCGTATGTAGAATTAAAAATATGCCAGAATATTTATTATTATTATTATAATTTGCTAATGGACCCTGTTGGATCACACAGAGCACTGATTCTCATCATTATTTATCGTCATCATCATCAGGGAAGGCACAAAAAGAAATGGATAGATCAAATCAAGCAAGATCTGGCATACTGAGAGCATGGTCGGAGGACTATTCATGAATATCAATTATTCATGGAAAAAGTTACGAGCACCCGGGAGACTGGAGTTGGAGAATGATAATGATGATTCTCATCATGGCTTGTAATTTAGAAGATGTCCAATGTTTCCACTTGGTACTTAGTACGAGGGATTGTCAAATCCTGGAGCTATGACGTGATCTTACGTGTTGCCATCTGTCTGTGATTCGTGTAACTAATGTGTCCCAAGACAAGTGTATTTTCTTTGGAAATCTGTAGTTTATAAGACGGAGATTGGGAACCGTCCCAACATTCGCCTAGGTAACTGAGAAGAAACTCTTAAAACAAGAAATCAGAACGGCCTGTAAGTGAGATGCAGGACTCAAACCCGTCCACTAAGTATCTCCCCGATCCAGTGTGGTGACATCTTAACGCGCGCAGAATATAATTTTGCAAAAATTTGAATACGATATTGGGGTCTGGTCCCGCAAACGTTCAGCAAATTCTAAATTTGAAATTAATTGCGCTTAAGATTCAGAGAATAGGTTCCTAAACATTTTTGGCTTGACTGGTAAGCAAATAATTTTACTGCAACATAGTTACTTTTGATGTTGTTTTAATTTACATTGTGCTTGACGCGTTTCTAGAAGTGATTTTCATTTTCAAACGCAATATTGGTACAAGCATTGGTAAATGCATTGTAAATGTACCAATATTGCGTTTGAAAATGGGAATCACTTCTCGAAACACGTCACGCACACCGAAAATAGAAACATCATCAAAAGTAACTGTGTTGCAGTAAAATTATTGCTCACCAGTCAATAGAAAACAGTTACAAACTTTCAAAAGTCCATTTATTATGGATAAAGTAAATAATTTTGGCTTAATGTCCCATTTTCCGAAAAAGAAACCTACTGTCCCCTTTTCGTAAAAGAAAATGACTCAACGCCTCCCTTACAGGAAAAAAAGTAAAATAAACTCACCGACTATCCTTCTTGTAATAAATAATGTAATACGTTGTGCACCAACGTTTTTGGCTCGTAACCTATTTTATGAAACAGTGATTCGATGGTGCACCTCTTAGCTGAAGTGTACAACATGTTGTATAAAACACCAAGGACAGATTTGAAAAATTACTCTATTAAAAGATGTTAGGTATATTGTTCACAGTTTGATTAAGAAATACATATTATGAAAAAATATTAAGCGGAGTTCTGAGCACCGTGTATCACACTATTTTTTTTTTTGCTGATGTTTAGTGCCTTATTTGTCATCTGCAATCTTAAAAAGCCGCGGTTGACTGTTGTCAATCTGTTTACTTTCTTAACCATTAAATTGCTGACTACGCTAAATCCGCTTTCTATCACGGAAATGCAATTTAAAACTTCTTTGATGCATCCCTTAAAGCCTGATATATTACTAGGAATCAAGAGGCCTCAACGCCTCCTAAATTTGCCCTGGAGCAGAAAGGCCCCCTATGATCTCTTCAGGTCCCACCAGTGGGTGGTACCACCCAGTTGGAAACCACTAATTTGGAGGTCTATGACTGAGCCGCGTTCGAATACTTGTCCGGCGATCTAATTTTCGGTTTTCCATAGTTCCGGAGAGCAATCGTGGTGAATTCATTCCCGTTCCTTGCCTCTAATGAACTTGATGTAGATGAGGTGTAAAGCCTTAAGGAGAGAGTAGAAACCTCTGACTAGGGGGCAGGCGGTGAAGTGACAACAATTAGGCTCAATTTCCCTGGCTTTTTTTTTTTTTTTTTTTTTGCTGTCGTCAGTCTTTCGACTGGTTTGATACAATCCTCCGTCCCTTCCTATCCTGTGCTAACCTCTTCATTTTTACATACCCCTTACAGCCAACGTCCTCAATTATCTGCTTCATATATTCTAATCTCTGTCTTCCTCTACAGTTCTTACCTTCGACTGTTCTCTCCACTAACAAATTAATCAATCCAGCATGTCTCAAAATATGACCTACCAGCCTGTTTTTTTTTCTGTAAGCTTCTTCCACAAACTTCTTTCCTCACCCATCATTTCCAAAACTCGTTAATTTCTTACTTCGTCTGTCCACTTACTTTTCAGCATTCTTCTGTAGCAACATATTTCAAATGCATTAATTTCATTCTTTCCGGTATTCCTAAAGTCCATGTTTCGTTACCGTAAAGCGCTGTGCTCCACACATAGAGTTTCACAAAGTTTTATTTTAATTCCTAGATCAATATTAGAAACTAAAAGATTTCTCTTGTTCATGAAGGCTCTTTTTACCAGTGCTATTCTGCTTTTAAATCATTCCTGCTTCGGCTATCGGTTGTAATCGGTCTAACTAACAGAATTCCCTTACTTCTCCAATTACATTCGATCCTATTTTTATATTTAACCTACTAGTATTGGTATCATTTCTGCTACATGTCATCACTTTAATCTTGCTTTGCTTTATAATGAGTCCAAAATCATCCTTCAGTATTTTGTTCATGCCATTCAGTAACTTCTCAATATCCGCAGCCCTCTCTGCTAATAAGACAATGTCGTCAGCAAATCGTAGTATACTGTTTTTTTCTTCCTGAAAGCTTATGCCACATGGAAATTTTTCTTTGACTTTCTGGCCTTTTATGAATGAGAAAAATGATCGACAATGTGCAGTTACGAATACTCTTTAATAGGACATGCCGAGGACTTCTGTCACTGTCAAACGTAGGAAGAACGTGTTGTAGGCTCAGTGTGTTAAGGAAGCTGTGACCCCGCTTTGGATAGGCAGCTGCGAGTCTGCCAACACCTGCTAAGGCACCTGCTGCTCGCAAACGTGTCCAGGAGCACACCTAGCGGCTTACGACGGGCAGTCCGGCCGCTTTCGCCAGAATACGCAACTCCAGCAGTGAGGATTAGGCGGCTTATAGCGAAGTGGCCGACAGCAACCGATATGAATTTACACGCGTTACCACACTGCTTACAGAAAAGGCTGTTTCATTATGCAAATTAAGCTTAAACGCAACTTTAACGTAGTCCTTGAAAATATGGATCTAACACCGCCACCCGCAATGCGACATATGCAGTGTGTTTTCCGTAGCACTTAAGTGATCACTATCAGGAAGTGATAAATGAGAACGGTATCGCTTCCACGGAGGTTTGTGGGTGAACGATAACGACCGAACTTCTTATTCGGAAAGACGCAGGTTTAAATCCCTGTCCCGCTATCCGTGTTTTCCCGATATTACTCCAGACAATTCCCGTTCGTTGGTTCCCATCCACTCCCGTCTCTAATGACTGCAACATTGGCGAGGAATAGAACCCGAAGGATATGGTTTCCTTATTTCACAGCAAAGTGTCTCAACTGTTTCATTTTTTTCAGTCATTTTTCACTACCAAAATTCAGCCGGAATAAACGTCTTTAGAAAACAAGAACTGATATAAGGCTCATACTTAATATAACAGATGACAGTTTATGGATTATGTGCAACTAGGCGATCGCTTGTTACAAGGTTGGCGTGCCTGAGAAGTGACAAATTTTTAAAATGTTTATGGATAACCACCTAATAAAGCAACCGTTACTTATAAAATAAAAGTATTTGTTTATGGTAGTGAGTAGGAAGAAGACCTGTTTTCTCTATAATCCCAACTTCCGGTCACGTGACACAAAATGGCGGCCATCCATGACGTCACATCCGGTTCGCGGGAAATTCTAATGGACCAATGGTGGCCAAGGTCGTATGACGTCACACGTTAGTTCCTCAACCGGCCGCACAGATGGCGGTAGATGTCGGGCTTGCGCATATGTTAGTTCCCCGACCGCCCGCCCAGATGGCAGCAGCAGTCCTGCACCGTTAGTTCACAGATCCGCTGGCAGATGGCAGCCCCCGTTAGTTCTTTGGCTCACTGGTAGGTGGCGCGACATGTATCAGTTTGGTCTCCGACAAATATTTGGAATGCGGACGTCAGACAAGTTGTATCGCGGCGACAAAACTATGGATTCGTCTATCACTTTAGTTCCTAGTGGTCGTCGGGTGTTGCGTATTCCAATTCCACCTTTACCGAGTAACTTAAATATAATTAAAGTATTATCTTCGAGGAGTTTAAATGGACCCATTGGTTTAAGTAGACAATGGACGATTAATCGGGAAATCGAGTATGATGGTCTCCATGATGTCACGAATCCACTTCCTCTCAGATGTATACTGTTTGATACAGAAGTGGGTGTTGACGTCACTGCCGGAGTATAAAGGCCATCACACCAGCCAGCTAGCCCTCAGTTCCCGGTCGGCGATCGTCAAGTCCAGTTCACTATGGCTAGTGAGGTTCTCCTGTTTTCAACATGCTACAAGTTAAACAGCAGTGACACCAAGCGTATCACTGTTGGTTTGTCACCTAAACTGGAATTTAATCCAGTAGTTGTACTCGAAAAAGTTGGTACAATAAAGTCACTCTCACACATGATGAGTGGGATGTACTGAGACAGATGGTCTATACAATTGGTGGCTTTTTCAACAACACTGAGCATCTACAAACGAGTGTTTCGCTCGGCAACCACACCATCTCTTCCCGAACAGTGGCTGGAGCGAAAACTATATGGTTTTACAACAATGCTGTGCCTGCCTATGGTGTGTTTCTCGGCGAATCAACATGGGACAACATGGTCGACGCCCTGCCAGCAGTGACCGGCGCCATCAACACCATGAAGCCCTGGAGTTACCAAGTTACCAAGTACTACAACGAGTTTGTGAATACGTTTATCAGTGAAAGTG